>PVLA01000666.1:0-487527 GCA_004027455.1 Hydrochoerus hydrochaeris | reverse complement strand
TCTTCTTCTTCTTCTTCTTCTTCTTCTTCTTCTGTTTCTTTGGTCATTATGACAGGTATTTGGAGATAGCTCATGATTTCAATTTACATTTTCCTAACATTACTGACAATCTTTGCACTTGCTTATTTGCCATCTGGATATCCTCTTTAGTGAAATGTCACTTTGTGCCTTTTACTCATTTTCTAATTGTATTTTTTTGCTATTTGACTATTGAGATTTGAGAAATCTTTATATGTTCTAGACACCAGTCTCCTCAGATATATGGTTTGAATATATTTTTCTCTCAGTTGGTTGTTTGTCTTTTGTCCTTTTCACATGGCCTTTTGCAGTGCAAAAGTTTTCAATTTTGATGAAGCCCAATTGAACAACTTTTTCTTTTATGGATCACAGGTGTGATATTAACTTTATCCTTATGGCCAAAACAATTTTTCTTTTTATCTAATTTTTCATAGTTTTACATTTTTAAGTCCAAGATCTATTTTAAACTATTTTTTAATAAAATGTGAGATTTCGGTTAATTTTATTTTTTTGCCTGGGGATGTCCAATTATTCTAGCAGCATTTGTTTAAAAGGCTAGCTTTGGGCCAGGGGTTTAGCTCAGTGGCATAAGTGCCTGCTTGGCAAACATGAGGTTGTGAGTTCGATCCCCGGTACAAAAAAAAAAAATGCTAGCTTTCACCATGAACTGCTTTTTTTTTTGGAGGTGGAGTATTTGTGAGAAGGGGTGAAACTAGGAGTGGGACTGAATGCAGGGCTTTCTACATGCTAAGAATGAGTTAATTCAAATATATACTCTCATTGCTCTTATTTAGCATACATTTGATAATTATAGACACTAGATTAAGACAAGGAAAACTAAGCATGCAGATTGGAAACTTAAATAAATATTCTCTTATTTGTAGATGACAGAAAATTCTAAGGATTCAGCGAAAAATTTTTTTAAAGAAAACACTTCTGGAACTAAATTTAGTAGGAACTCAGAATAGAAGATCAATATATCAAAGCAGGTCATAACTTAACTTATTAGAAATGAAAGTGTAGAAAGTAAAATTTAAAAAACCACCATTTACTTTGTGAATCATCAGTTTAGGGATCCAGGGTTGTAGCTAAATGGTAGAGCACATGCTTAGCAGGTGGCAGACCACAGACATAACAACCCTCAGCACTCTAACGTAACAGTTTGGCATAGTTGCAGAGCTCTATTTTCTCAGTTATCTGTTTTGTCCCACTGAGCTATGTGTCTGTCCTCTAGTAACATCATATGTCTTGATTTCTGTGGTATACTATAAGCCTTACTATTATATACCATGCTTCTTTTCATTTTTTTCTGATTTATCAAGACTGTATTCACTATTCTAAAGTCTGTGACCATTTATATGCATTTAAGGACATGATTATCTATAAAAATCCTTGATAAAGTTTTGAATAGAATAATATTAAACCTATAGATCATTCTGAGGAGAATTGAGGAAGCATAAAGTCAGGAAGGTGAAAAAATAGAAACCAAATAATAAAATGAGAGATTTGTGCTCTTATCTTTCCATGATTCCCATAAATATAAATGATTTAAATACTTTATTTACAAGATACAGACTTGACAATGGGCTGCAGACTGATCTAACAATATGCCATCTAAAAGAAATTCATTTTAAATTTAACATAAAGAGGTTAAAATTAAGGTGATCCATGTAAAAATTTAACCAAAAGAAAGCAGCAGCAGTGATATCAGATAAAATAGTATTTAGAGCAAAGAATATTACAAGTGACAAACAGGGATATTACATAAAAATAAAAGTGTCAAATTATCAGCAAGACACAATAATCATGCAAGTATATGCACCTAACAACAGAGCTTCAACATACACAAAGCAGAAACTGATAAGTTGAGCAAAGAAATAGTCAAACCTATATTTATAGTTGTGCACTCCTGGCACACAATTTCCCAGAATGATAACATGTTATATACCCACAGCACATTTATTTGAATATACAAATATACATTGATAAAACACTATCAATCAAATGACAGACTTTTATTTAAGAGTTCCTCAGTTTTTCCATTAATATCTTTTTCTGTTTTCAGAAACCTCACATTGCATTTGATCATCATGTCTTTTTGGTTTCCTTTTATCTGTGGCAGTCTCCCAGGTTTTTTTTTTTTTCAGTACTGGGGATCAAACTCACGACCTCATGCTTGCCAGGCAGGCACTTATGCCACTGAGCTAAATCCCCAGACCTTCTCAGGTTTTTTTTTTTTTATGGCTCATGACCTTGATGCTTTGGGTAGGGGGACTGAGACACAGAGTCTTACTAGAGTTCAGGCTGGCCTTGAACTTGCAGTAGTCCTCCTGTCTCAGTATTGGGATTGCAGGTGTGCAATATCATGCCCCATTTACTTGATATTTTTGAAAAAGACTAGTCAGATATGATGTGAAATATTTTCTAAGATTAAAATGAAACATTCTCTTGATTAGACTGGAGTTATGGATTTGGAGAAAGAAATACCAGTGAGATGAAGTAGCCTTCGTATCATATCATAGGAGAATGGGACATTATAACGACATGGTTATCACTAGTGATGTTACACTGGAGCACTTAACTGATTTCTTTGCTAAAGTCATTACTTTTATCTTTTCATATTCCAGGTTAGCAAGTTCAGATCATATCCAAGGAAGGAGAGAAGATTAAACTGTATTTCTCAGAAGGTGAGTGAGATGTCAGTGACTACCATAGAGACAAAGGGCAGGTGCATTCCTGGGTCCTTAACCAGTTACTCACTAAAAGTGTGATTTGTGTTTTCTTTTGGGGCAGTCAAGAACTAAAAATCTGCTTTTGCCAAACACACAAACCACAAGAAAACAAAAACAAAACCAGGGACCCCTCAGTTGGGACTATAGATACCAAATGGATAACTAAAGGCAAAATAAAGATTGATCTTCATTCTGTATATTTCCTCTTAAACTATAGGTCAGGTCATTGGCGAGGCCTCCATACAGGCATGTTAATCACTTAGTGAGTGCCTGTATAAAAACCGGCACGATAAGGCAGATTAGCTCTACATGTGCCTTACCACTCGTACATTCCTTTGAGACCGAGGACATCAAGATAAGAAATTTACAGAGACATTCAGCTACAATGGCTCTCCAGAAGTCTCCAGCGATTGCTCTAAACCAATGGTCGCGTTCGAATCCAGCAGTGCCCCCACAAAACTGAGACTGCCCTAAGGAGGCATAAGCAGCTCATGGAGAGTGAGCTAGACTAACCCCTTAAGTGTCTTAACTTCTCCAGAGCAAGCTTGTAAAATCAGAACTGAGACAATGATTAATCAGAACTCAGTCTACCTTGTAACAGCTGGTCCCTTTTCTTTGTCGACAGGCCAAACTGATCTTCATCAAAGTTGTACTCCCGTCTTTTCCTCATTTCCCCTTACTTTTGAACTCTACCCAATAAGTCAGTATATACCTTTCACTGGCATGCCCTGGCTTTTCTAAACTGAGACAGCAAGATCCTACCTCTATTCTGAGTTTAGGTTTCTACCTGTTACTTAGGGAGACCTCTTCAGATCCCATCCAATGAAAGAAGTATCTATGGATATTATTTGAAATTCTTTTGTAATAAAGATTTATCCTTAAAATATGAATTTTCAGGGAACAGAGAGAACACATTAGTATCCCACTATTTGCTGCACAGCATGAACAATCTCATTTTTCTGTTTTTTCTAAATTTGCAGACTGGTTTTTCTTTCTTAGGCCAGTATAACTTAATAGTGTGGTTTGTCTTATGCTATCTGTAATTTATTTGTTCAGGTGATAAAGATTTCTTTTGGTGGGTGCTGGCACTCAAGATAAATAACTATTTCCATATATTTTTATGGACACAAGGTGTATCAGCACACAGGGAAGGGAAATGAGCTGACAGAGTATGTGTCGCTTTGAATCACTGGGTATCCTGCTGGAAATATTGAGTTACTTAAGCTTCGAAGAAAGATGTGACAATGTGTAACCATATTTTAGCTTCGTATTTTAATGTTCTTACAGCCTAGGTGGTCCATCAATTTTTTATGGTAAGGTTTTTTTTCTTAAGTTCTCGAGCAATTTCTCTGGGTTAGTTTGTTTCAAATGCAAGCCTAATTTTAAGCTCGGTTAAAATGTTAAAGAGGCTGTCATGCCACGTGTATTATCTTTTATGCAAAAATCAATAGTTTAATAGACTTCTTTGGTAAACTATGTTGAGGAATTCAATGGGGTTGTTAAATAAAGCAGAACTCCCCATCAGATTCCAGGTTTTATTATGTATTCTCTGACAAAAGTGTAAAATATGATGAAGCAATGAGTAACATGAAAAAATATTTAAAGATTTTTTCTTTTGCAAAGAATATTTTTGCATATTACAATGTCCTGAGCTAAGACTGGAAATTTGCCTTAGAGAACTGCTAATTGTCTGAGTGCTAATGTCATAAGTTTAGCACGCTATACATCCTTTATCACAGCACTGCACATTCTACTGCAGTAAGTTATTTTTTAGACTCTTTTCCCCTACTAGACCCTGAGATCTGATTTCAAAGACTGTATCTTATTCATACTTATTTGCTCAGTATGTAGTATGACTCATGATCACACTAACCATATTTCAATTGCTCAATAACCACATGCCTCAGTACTGGACAGCAAAGATTTAAAATATCTTCATACACACAGAGAATTCACCTCATAGTGCTAGTTTAGTACAGAATTTCTCAACCTTGGCACTATTGACATATTGAATTGCATAATTCTTTGTTACGGGGGTGGAAGATCTGTCATATACATTGTAGAATGCCAAGCAGTACCCCTGGCCTCTAGCCACTTGACAGTACTGCTCTCACTCAAAAATGGCACTCAAAAATGTCTTGAGACATTTTTCAATGTCCTTTGTGAATGAAACCATCTTAGGTTAAGAAGGACTGTCTTAGAGAAATATTCCTTGAGCTAGAGTCCAGAAATGTTTAGGTTGTCAAGATTTATTCCTTGATATAGCTGAAAATTGTTTTGTCTTAAATGAGTTCCAAATAGAAATAAAGTGTTTCATATGACTGCCTAAATTTATGCTGTTTAACAAAACAAATATTTATTGGAATAGAATTGTGCCACAGTCATGAGAAGCAACTCTTCCCCAATTTTTCTTAATCAATAGACCTTGGACCCATCAAATCAAATTTCTTACCTATGAAACAACTGTCATTTCTTCCTTAGGCCTGTTCCTGTAAATAAAAAATATATTCTTAACCACTTCAGTGTACGCTGGTCTGGCTTTCAACTGTGAGAGTCCACATTCCTTTACTGTAATTGATTTCTCTGGACACAAACAAGTTTTCCTTGCCAAGGTGGCATTGCAGAAATTCTGGGAAAAGAATCTTCCTTGGTAGTAGTTTTCAACCAGTGACCATCAGAATTTAGTGTATAAATACTGCAGCTCTCTTTAGAAGGATAACTCTTAAGAATTTACACTCTACTTATTATTTGCTCACTGGGATTGAGGAAAGTGCTAATTGGCATGATAATGTCTCTTTTACTAAATGCTTCCTCTTCCCTTTCTCATTTTTTAAAATTTCATTTTAAAGAGGGAGGAAAAAAACACAGACAAGAAAAACTAATAGAAAAAGAAAGAAACAATAACAACAAAAACCCAAAACATTAACAATATTGGCTTTCAAAACAATATGACAGGAATTGGTTGTTATACTGCATATTGTTATCTTCAAACGAGTTGCTTAGATTACCAGATATAGATATACAGACATGCAAAATTGATCTAATTGTATGAGTATTAACTTATTTTCCAAGAACTAATAGAATTAGTAGTATAATCATCTTAGCTATCTTATGTATATATATATATATCCAAACTCATATCTTTTTTTTTCTCCTTTTCCCTATCTCAGTTATTTTTCTCCTCTGAGCAGTTTTTTTTTCTTTTAATCAGTACTGGAGATCGAACTCATGACCGCATGCTTGTAAGGCAGGCGCTTATGCCACTGAGCTAAATCCCCAGCCCCCGAGCAGTTTTTTTACCTTTCACAATATTCACTGTAGATTTTGGATCCTATTTACTCTTTTGCTTTCTTACACTAGGGAGACGATACGGTCGAACTTTCTTTCATACCTTTGAGTATTTTACTCCTCTCACAAGGGAATCTTTGTCTCAGTGTCTACTTTGCCTCAGAGTATGCATTAAGTTCTTAATTCAGAGTCTACTTCTATGTATTCCAGAATAAAACACTTGTTTATTCAATAATTACTCATTCAGAATTATTATTATGATATTATTTTTGGTGCTGGGGTTGAGCCCTGGGCCTGGAACACACTGAGCAGACACTATACCACTGAGCCACACCCTGGATCCTGATGCAGAATTACAGAATACTTATCTCACAAAGGGCACTACCTCATAATTAGACAAGTATATGCTAATACCAGGACAGACAGGTACCTTTATGCTTTTAACATCCTCCTAATATTTTTATTGAGAGAAAATTTACATAACATAGAAATAACAATTATTATATGAGCAAATCAATGGCATTTAGTATATTTACGGTGTTGTGTAACTGTGACCACTATCCAGTTTTAAATGTTTCAGTAGTTAAACCCAAATCTACTCTAACTCTTCTTCCAGCAGCTAAAACCACTGTGTATTTGGTTTCTGCAGATTTACCCATTCTACACATTTCAAAATATGAAATATATGTCCATTTATGTCTTTCGGTAAATCTAATTTTGAAGTTCAGCTACACTGTAGCATATATCACTACTTCATTCCTTTTATGACTGATTAATGTTCAATTGTAAAAGAAGTGATTGAAAACTACAGTGAACATTTAAATTAAAAGATTACAATAAAAGAAAAATTGCCATTAATCTCCTTCAAAATAGTCTCCCCTAGCTTTGAATATATTTATCACATCCTTTTGCCACTTTCTGAAGCAGTTTTGGGAGTCATCTTTTGTGAGTGTCTGTAAGTTGTGCTGTAGTGGCTTCCTTGATATCCTAAATCTATTCAAATGTTTACATTTCCTGGTCATTTTGACTTTGAGAAAGAGGAGTCACATGGTACCTCATGGTAGGTGAAGACACACATAATGTTTTTAAGAGCCTTTCTGTTGGATGGCATTTAACATCATTAATTGTACTTTTATCATGACTCATAAAGGTACTGATGAAAGAGGACTTCCAGGACTGCTTAAGAAATTGGCAATAATGATGGAATAAGTGTGTTTGAGGTATGAAGGCTACTCAGAGGAAATTAATGACATGTTTTTTATTGGAAATAAATTTTCTAAAAAAATTCAATATTCGCCATACATTTTGATGATACCAGAATTCATATACCAGAATTTTTTATCCATTCACCCATTGGTAGAATTTGGGTTGTTTCCATCTTCTAGGTATGAGTAATGCTATTATGAATATTCATATACAAAGGTTTGAGTATCTTATGTGTATATACGTAGAATTACATTAAATGTGTATTTAATATTTTGTGGAACTGAAAAAATGCTTTCTACAGTAGCTGAACCATTGTATGTTCCCAAAAGCAAGTCACAAGAATTCTAATTTCTCCAAATATTCACCCATACATTTTATTTTGTGTTTTTAAAACCTAGAGCCATCTCTGCAGACATGAACAGTATTTCATTGTAGTACCAATTTGCATTTTCCTGACTGCTACTAATATTGAGCATCTTTTCATGTACCTATTAGCCAATGATATATCTTCTTTGGAAGATATATCTATATCTATCTATATATATTCAGGTCCTTGGCCCATTTTTCTAAAGACTATTTTTTTTTTTTTTGGTACCAGAGATCAAATTCATGACCTCGTTTGCCAGGCAGGTGCTTATGCTGCTGACCTAAATCCCCAGCCCTCTATTTTTAAATTGATATTAGGTTTTTTGTTGTTTAATTATGAGTTATTTATGTGTTTCAGCAATAAATATTTATCAGGCAAATATCTTGCAAACATTTTCTTCCATTCTGTAGGTTGAGAAAATTTATTTATATGAACCAGAGCAGGTAATCATCTAACACTGCCTAAAATAACTATGTCATGCCTCACTTACTTCACCAAGGATCTCTAAACTGGAACAGTGTTCCCACCTGCTGAAGACTAATTGCTAAGCCATTCGAAAATTACCCATGTGTATCTGGTCTTTGCAGGGAGAGTGCAAAAAGAAGTGGAGAGTGATCTAGAATGTAGAACTTGCAGCCTGCTGATCATTCCACGGATTCCAGTGATTCAAGTGAGAAGTGTCAAGGCTAGTGACGATCTTTGTGCTTGCCAGTGTGAAATTTCATGAAGCTACAGAAGTTAGCTACAGAAGCCTTCTCAGTCTCACTTGTCTAGCTATCTTGTGTACTTTTTCTCCGTGTTTCAGTATGATTCTTCCCTGTCCTCTCCTTGTCTATGCAGATGAAGGTATGGTTGTATTTTTTCAAACTTACAGACACGTCTTCTTGAATACATGTGGATATTAATGAATTGCTTCTTTCTGATCTCTAATTTTTCCATCTTTGTTTGCCTTGATTTCTTTCTACATACCATCTTTACTGTATGACTGACTAGGTATCTATCCCCTACATTTTTCCAATTTTTACCCTATATTTCATCACAATATAGAAGTAGAGTCAATTTATTAGTTTTATTAAAGATATTAAGGAGGTAATTTTATATTATGTTCACTGATATTAAACTGATGAAATTTTTACTTACACATTCTTGCCTTGGCGTGTTTATCTGTGTATTGGAGTATATGTGAAGTTAGTGACTATTAATAAAACAGAAATTCCCATCTCTTATTAATATTAGAAATCTAGCTCATTTCTACCTGCCCTCTTTTAAAAAATGTTTTATAGTACCAATGCTATACAAAAGGGCAGAATTAAAGGGCTTTTGAATTAAAAATAAGAAGCTTCTTCTAAAGATCTTGCAAAGAATTAAGGAACATTTCTACAATGGGCTAAAGTGAACATATTCCTATATATGTAGTGTAGTCATATGAGAAATCACTACCTGTCCTTTATGGCATGTTCTGTAAGTATTATATAGTGAACCCTGGCTTTACAAATGAATGCTTGGTAGACAACAAGAAGTGGTCAAACATTCTTGGGCAGAAATGTGGACTACAGTTAACCTGGTTGTTCATAAGCACAAGCTCTGAATATTTTGACAAGGTGCAGTGATGTTAAACATTCCTCCCGTTAAAAACAAAGACAGGAGTATAGTAAATCTTCATGAGCTTACGTATAGCATGGATTTGTAAATGTGACATGAAAAGCATGAGAAACATAAGAAAAATAGATGAATAGATTTCATCAAAATTTAAAACTTTTGCAAATTATTTAAAGTTAAAATGATAAGACTACTTATAGCATGGATAATTTATGACTCATATGTCTGATAAATACCCAGCACCCATTTACATAAATAACTCTTACTGCTCAACAACAAATGACACAGTTAAAATCACCATAAATTGCTTGTGGGAATGTAAAATAATACAGCCACCTGGAAAATAGTTGGACAGTTTTTAAAAAGGTAAACATACATTATCATATGGCTCAGTAATTTTACTTCTGGGCATTTATGGAGAAATAAAATGAAAATCTCAGAGAAATGAAAATTTACATCCACACAAATACCTGTACACATAAGTACAGTCCAGTTTAATTTGTCATAGTAAAAATAACTAGAAACATCACACTATTCTTTAATACATGAATGGTTAAGCATGGTGTGGCAATATTTACCAAGGAACACTACTTAGCAATAAAAAGGAATGAACTATTTTTAAAATAACTTGGATAAAGCACACAGGACTCAATTACATATAAGTCCAAAATGCCATATACTGCATGATTTTATTTACAGAGCATTCACATTGTGATAAAATTATAGAGATGAGAAATAGAGTAGTAATTTCCAGAGAAATATTGTGGTTGGTTGTTGGAGCAAATGGAATGGGTATTTTAAAGGAAAATCTTCACAGGGATGAAACAGTTCTATATATTGGTAGTTATACAAATTTACATGATACAAAATGGCATAATGTATCAACACCAATCAGGTAGTGTTGATATCATATTGGTGCAAGCTATGTGAAATGTAAGCACCAGGAGAACTGGATGGAGATTTTTTTTTGTTACTAGGGATCAAACTCAGGACTTCACACTTGCCAGGCAGGTGCTGTGCCACTGAGCTATATCCCCAGCCCACGGGTTCTATTCTTGATACTTCTAAATGTTTATTTCAAAAGAAGAAAAGTTTTAAGATATCAGCATATAGGACTTCTCTTATTGTGACTAATACCATTCACTACTGAGTCAAACAAGATAATTTTGTGTCTTTTCATGTAAATTTCTTTTTTGAATAATAAGTTTTGTTTGCTTAGTTTTCAATGTCCCTAGCCTTATGTTTTACCAATCACTTATACAGAATTTTAAAGCAACTAATGTGGTTTGCTATGTGCAAAAAGAGCAATAACTTTGTTCTTTTTTCTTACCTAACTTACACCTTTAAAAATTACTTTTGAGAGTCATCTCTCTTTCTGCTCCAGTTTTCACTGGTTCTCTTTTGAAAATGGCTTTGTTTCATCTATTACTAAAAACCATTAAGAAGGGAACAAATTTTATGTGGATGTTTGAATCTATATTCTTTTGAGTTCTCTTGAATCCATCAAGAAGTCTATCATTCCTTTGTAGGTAATCTGTTTTTGTTGATGCTTTTAAGATCTCTTTTTCTTTAAAGTTTGTTAATTTTAATGCAACATGTCTAGGTGGAGTTTTCATTTATTTTAATGGGGATTTAGTGGCTTTCAAAGCATAAATGTTAAATGTTTTCATCTTTTCTTTTCACCCTTATATATTGGAATACTGCTTTCAACCAATTTTATTGTTTTAAAAGTCCAATTACATATATGTTGTACTTAATTTTTGCATGTCTTATGTTTTCTTTAACACATATCTCTCTGTGTTATGTTTTGTGAAATTCTTTATATCATCTTCAAGTTAACTGATTATGTCTCAGTTTTGTTATGTTATTTTTTCCTGGGGGTAATGTTATATATTATTTTATTAACTACCTAGTTAATTGTTGTTTTATGTTTTTTTAAAATTTTATTTTTATTTAAAAATGAAAAAATAAAAAGATACAGAGTTTCAATTCAAAATAATAGATTAATACTGATTAATATATCGTGTATTATCTTCAAAGTAGTTGTTCAGATTACAAGATACAGGCATGAAAAAAATTGACCAAACAATGAAAACACAAACAGTTCTTTTTGATGAACTAACAGATGAGAAGTATAGTTATCTATTGTGTATTTTATGTTTTTAATATATACATAAATTATGTCATTTTCAAAGTTCTCTGCTTTTGTTATACCTTTTTTGCCCCCTAAACTAGTATTCTATGTTTTACATTTTAAGCATGATTTTTCCTTTTTCTATTTTGGTTCTTCTTTGAGACAAATATCATTATATAGTTCAGGCTGGCCTTAATGTCACTATGTATCCTAGGCTGGTCTTGAACTCATAGTGATTCTCCTGCCTCAGTCTCTCAATTGCTAGGATTACAGGAATGTGTCACCACGCCTTCCTCATCATTAAATTTTGATATTCCATTATCTAAAGATAGAGTACTGAGGAGGACTGAGTTCATTCCTCAACTGACTGTTGTTCATAGTGTTTTTATGTATATATTATGATTTTAGATTGTGAGATCATTAAGTGTGGAAACAACATCACCCAAGCTGAAAGTATATAACCAGAAATTGGTCTTATATTTGCTGAAAAGTAATCCTAAGCACTCTTATTACATCTTTCTTGCACATTATACTATATTCTATATTTTCCTTTTTGTTTTTTTATTCTTGAACTTTCATGGTCTTGTGTTGTAGTCAACCCTTGACACAATGTGTTTGTAAAGTAAATATTTGAGGATCTAAACGCTTGACTACATTTTCATTAATTCTATGTTAAATAATACTTTCCCCAGAACTGTGAAGATGAAGAGATTTGAGTACTTGTTAACAGGGCCAGGGGTTTAGCTCAGTGGCACAAGTGCCTGCCTGGCAAGCACAAGATCATAAATTTCATCCCCAGTACAAAAAAAAATATTACTAAATGCCAGGAAGGCTACCAAGTAGAAGGGATAGACAAAGCTTGGATGATAGATATCAAAATCTAGTTAGAGAGGAGGAATAGGTATTCCATAGCACCAGAGAAGGACTATAGGTTATAACAATTTATTATCTACTTTATAAGAACTAAAATAGAGGAGTTTAAATGTTCTAAACATGAAGAAATGATAAAGCTGAAGGAGATGGAATCGCTAATTACCCTGGTTGGATTATCACAAATTGCACACACATACTGAATATTTGTTACACTGTATCCCTTAAATTTGTACAATTATTTATACAAATAGTACAACTGAAAATAAGTAACACTTATTAACAACAACAATAACACAACAACAAAAGATAGAGATTCTTTAGCTTCTCATTTCAAGAGTTGCTGGGGAGTTTGATACCCTCATTTTCAGTCTTTCATAGTGATCTAGTTCCTATCTGTTTCTCTGTTTATTCCTTTACCCATCTTTATCTCCACATCTCTGTTTTGATGTCAATACCTCTCTTTGAAACATATTAGTGTTCTGAAATGCCACATGACATGCCTCGCTGTGCTGAGAACTTGATTGGCACTTTCAAACTCCTCAGTCATGTCCTTCGTTCTTGAGAAACATTCTTATATTTTTGACAAATTCTTTTCTGTAATTCCTTTAGTCAGTCATAAGTTGGACTTCTTAGACTGATTCTTCAATTTTACTATCTTTTCTTTTTGTAATTTTTCATTTCCTGATCTTTATTTAATCAGGTTTCCTGGAGATTTAGCTCCCAATTTTAATTTAAATTTATATCCAGGCCATGATTATTGTATCTTTCAGGAATACATCCTTCTTTGATTTTTTTCTTTTTAATAAAATCTCTTCATTTCAAGGATTCAATATATTCCCTTGCATTTCTAGGGGTAGTAGTTTTTGGTATTTAATTATTCTAAACTTTTTTCTTCCTATTTTTTATTTTGATTGCATTTCCTCAAATTACTGATGATCCTTTTATTTTTACTATATACACTTGGAGTTTTTTAGACATTAAAAATAATGATAAGCTTTGTTTTTAGAGCTTCTTAGGAGGTGAAATTCATTTTGTATGCACTGGTCAAAAGTTATGCCTAAAAATACCATCAAATCTTAATCAAAGGCTACTCAGTTTTTCTGGAGAAAAAAAAATCTAATCTCTTGTCTGAGAGTCCATATTTACTGCCAGTATTTTTGGAGTCAGACAGCACTTAGGCCTTGGGGGTAGTGACTAATCTTATCCCATGGATGTACTGTCATAAATTTCCACTTATAATGTGGAAATTGTCCCATGCATTCTTAAGTACTAGATGTTCCCAAATCTTCAACATTTCCTAGTCCAATTTCTCTGGAGACTAGACTTTGGGTCTCCTGACAGGGCGGGAAACACAGTCACCCTGAGTCCACTAAAAAACCTGAGGAGTCTAATTGCTTCTAAGCCACAGTTCTGATTAATTTTCTTAATTTCATTCTCATGTTTATCCCTATTTTCCATAATGTGGATGCCTCTAATTCCATCTTTCAGGATCATAGGTTCTTGGTATTGATTTTCCCAGCTGTGCTAACTCCCTTATTCTCTTTACATAGTCCCCAAATGTCAGCTCTTATATCTTAATGTTTATTTTCCTACATTATTTCTTCTTGTGGATAAATACCACTTTAATTCTTCCACTCTAATTTTAGTGAAGTTTTGACAGTGAATGTTTTTAACCAGAAGTCCCTATAGGTTATCTATGGAAAGAGAAATTTTCAAGCAATATATGGATCACGGGTAAAAATTTACAAACAAGACTCATATGGGTCAGAGGTGAAATAACAGAGTGGGGCAGGATTTGCTTAATCTTTGCCAGTGGACAATTGCAAACAAGGTCTGCTATCTATCTATCTATATAACTTAGAACTCTTTATCATCTTAAATTTTTCAGCTATAATTTACAAGCCATATTGATTTTTCTCACTATTCTTTACTGCAAAATATTTGGGAACAAATTGTAACATTGTTATATGATTATGATTACCTACTCATTTTAAACATCCTAATAATTTTGTAGTTCTAAATTTTTTGAATACTGATAATACAATATGATTCAATGTAATATTTTTACATGCTGTTTATGGACTTCCTGGCAATTTCCTGGAAATGCTAACTTCCATATTATTCCATATATATATATATATATATATATATATATATATATATAGTTGTACTCTGGTCAGTAGTTTGTTTATCAAGAGATATAATATCATAAATACCCAAGTCACTTGAAATAAAACACATGTGAGGCTCAGTGGTAGAATGCCCACCTAGCATGTGCTAGGTCCTATGTTGGATACACAGCACTGCAACAAATAACTAAATAAAACCTACCAAACAAAATATTCACTTCTTCTATGATATATGCTCTTGTGAAATCTGGTTTTTTAAAACTGCTTTTGAAATTTTAGTAAAATACTATAAAAGGGTGTTTTGTAAACTATAAAAAGCCATATTAAGTGAGGCATATTATTACTAGTATTTATAATGCACCATCAGAAATACAGGATAAAAGGCCCTTTAAACTGCTGTGACTAGGAAACAAGGAGAGGACCAATTCTCCCAAGAGGCACAATTCATTATTATTAGTAATGATAATTATGTTAATAATTATAATAAAATAAAGTTACTGGTAACATATCAAGATTTCACAGTACACGGTGAGAAGGGATTTATATAATCTTTACTGTATTACCTTCTACTGCTTTCCTCATTTGAGAACCAGAGCCTGGAGAATTTTAAAGTGTTCAAGAAGATCACTGAACTTATAAATGCCACAGCTAGCATGAAGAAACAGACACTGCCTTTCCTGTATTCCACTATAGAATGATTCTGCTGTAAATGATTAACTTTGAGTAAAACATGGAAATATGGACCTAAATCAGCATTTGAAATCCTAAGTTTATTAGCAAGAATTCTATTGGTCTGCAAAGCTATGCTATTTTTTTCATGAATCCTCAGGTATCTGGGGGTAGAACTAGAGACATACACACATGGCCTAAACTAAAGTTAGGTACAACACACCAAAGAGGATTGACTCTCTGAGAACTCAGCAACTTTACTTTTTCTATAATTACTAAGTAGTATGTTAACTTGCAACCCTCTTTAATTTCTGTTCTCTTACTCTTTAGCAAATTCCACAGCATATTTGGCCATATCAGACATAACACTAGCTTCAACTAATTTGGTGCATTTCTCCTAATCTTTTGTAAATGTCACCTTCTCTGAGAAAATTCCCTGTTGAAATGAAGTATGGGCTACTTCATGGCTCCAGTACAATAGAAAAATATATATTCAATATTAAGATGATATATGGGCTAGGGAATGTAGCTCTGTGGTAGAGCACTTGCTAAAATACATAAAACCCTAACTTTAATCCTCCCCAACTGAAAAATGAGCTATGAAATGTGCACTATCAGAATATTAGATTCATGAAGCCTAAAAATTGTTTTTTCTGTCTTCCACCCACTTGTAAAGTGCCTAGTTTTGCTACACACATAAGGTGCCTCAGTAACTTCTTAATGATAATGTGGTAGATGTGGTCTATGATGTTGCTATTTTCAAAATCTCTACTGTCTTTTTAACCTACTTTATTTTTAAAGTATAACAAAAGTAGCTCTGGGAATTCTTTGAGATTCAGTTATATCTTTTTTCCCCTAAAATTGGCACTATGGAAGTAACAGGCAGTGCATATTCCTTCAGTGTTATTGAACCACTGAAGTTATCTATGTGCTATTGAGATAGTTGGGAAAAGCCACAGCTTGAAATATATTGAGCCTAACTCTGCAATTTAATTGCAAAATTAATAAAATCAGAATAATAATTGTCACAGTAGGAGTTAAATCATGCTGGTACAACTGCTGGCTTTGCTCTTAGATATTAATTCTGAAGGTTTTATTCATTGCAGTGCCCCCTTGATAGAAGAAAGGGCACATCAGGATTTTGAGTGCATATTTTATTCTTCGTTTGACATTGTCCCTTATAATGTGGAACACTAAAATAAAAATAAAATGTGTCTGCCTTGTGTGAAAATAAAAGCAAAGCACATTGTAACTCATTTCAAATCCCAAGCATAATACCTTTACATTGCAGTTAATATACTTGGGTGTTTATGTTCATTTTAATAATTACAGTAACTTCCTTCATGAATAGTGTTAAATGGACCCAGTGCAATGTGATTAGGAATAATTAGCTCCTATCATTTAATCTTATATATTTGCATGTGCCATTGCATATGATTGCATGTTGAGGACCATAAATGCACAGTGATTAGTTTTACATACTTCCCTAAGGGATGAACAGAGGTTTGGAATTTTTGCTGTTACTTTTTGAGATTTCCCATTCTCTCATTAGAGATGGGCCATCGTCTCCTAAGACTAACACTAAGACTAAGACCCCTAAAACTAAGACCAGTAAGACTGAGACTAAGACCAAGACTAAAGACTCTCCAAGGCAAGATCCTTCTCAGCACAAGACTACCTTTGTCTTCTCAGTTATCTGATAATCCCCTCTTCAATCATGGCTGGCCTCATGGGCTTTTGTTCCACATGAACGACTGGTCATCGCAGACCCCTGTGGCTTGCTATTTGTCTCTAGCTCTTTCTCTCATAATACCTTACAGGAGAATGGAGAATCACTGTGGCTTCCACATACTGGTATACAGATTCCTTTTTTTAATTCAAGAATCATCAATTCAGTCTAGGTAAGAAATATCATTTATTTACCAGTTATTTTTTAAGGAAAAAAAAGGTAAAGCAGAATTTCATAACAAAATAAGAGAAGAGTAACAATAGTTAATACATTGCATACTGTTTGTAACCACCTCTGCGTATTCTTTCAGACTGAATTAACTAGCCGTTGGCTACAGAAAAAAAGAAAATATTTTCTTAAAACACATACTGACATTCTTTTCTTTTTAGTCTAGGATAGCGTTGAACATGTTATGTAGCCCAGGCTAACCTTGAACAAATGATCCTCTTGCCTCAACCTTCTGAGTGCTAGGGTGATGGGCATGTCTCATCATATCTGGACTAATATTCTTTGTAAAACAACTTTTTACTTTGAAGTATTTTAATACTCAGAGAAAATTGCAAATATAAGACAGAATTCCCATGTACTTTTCAAATAGACTTTCCTAATGATAATCCCTTAAATAACCAGAGCACACTATCAAAAGTAGGGGACTGACATTGGTACAATACTATTAATTCAAACACAGGCCTGATTTATATTTCAGCAGTTTTTATATGCAGTCTTTAAAGATATATTTATTTTAATCATTTGTAAATGCTAATTCTGATGTTAGACAGATGTGTTTATATAGCTATTTCAGTACTATTCTAAATTGTTCTAAACAATGTTCAATATAACAAAATTCTAACAATGATATTCTGATCACTTAAGTAATGGGAAACACTACTTTCTGCTATGGAATTATTGTAATAGAAAATTTCAAGTCATATTTTAAAGACAGAAAACATGTTGAGTCAGAGAGCCTGACTTTTATACCTTCAGTTTTTCCTTAGAAATTACATATAAAAAGTTTTTTTCTGCTTTTCTTTGACTAATGTTCATTTTTGACTAGGGTTATCCTTAATAACAGGTTCAATATTCACAGCAGATCAATTTTCAAATACTGTTTTAAAAAAATATTAGTCGATGTTACATCTACAATTTATGGGTTCTTTATAATATTGTATTGGAAACAAAAGTGCTGGAATGTTTACATTTTCAAACAAAGGTGAGTTAATGTATTATGTAATGTCTTATATATCATGCTTGGTACTACTTATTGAAGTTTCTGTGCTAATAACTTACTCAAAGGTGCTAAATAGTTGGCATATCTATTGAGCAACTATAAATAAGCATTTGCTTCCAAAATATTTTAAATGGTTGGTCATTATTAATTTTTATAAAATGCATTGCAATCACATTAATCTCAACAGTATAATACCTTTGCAATGTGGATATAAGTAATTCAACAGGAGTTGATTGTAATTTTACTTTAATTAATACTAGCTTATTGTAAAGTATTACTTGCCTTTTGATGATATGCCCTTAATGACTACGCCTCTTTCAGTGAGTGCTGAATCATTATTAATTTCTTTTGTATTCATTTTAACAACATCAATCAGGGAAAGCTCATTTGCTATTAATGTGAATATAACAGGTAATTCCATTCTAATCTAGTAGTGATTGTTCACTTGGTAAGTAATTACAATATCACATTTCAAAGTGTTAGCATCACACAATACTTATTTTGTGTGGCCTCTTAAAGAACCACAGCAATTAGTCTAGGTTAGAATTAAAAATGTTAAAGAAAGGAAATCAACCTAGGGATAAAGAGAGAGAGAGAGAGTTCTTATGTACTCAGAAAAGAGTAACTGTTGAAAAAGGAAACCACAATAATTTATTACTTTTCTTTTGTAAATCAAGTATGTTTCATATACACCAAGAAATATTATGATTCCACTTATAAAACAAAGCAGAGGAAATGGACAGGTTTAAAATTCACTGCTTTAGTTTCAATTCAAGTTTTTTGTCATAATGACTGATTTGTTTCAATGTAAAATAGTTCTAAATTATATTTCAAAGAAAAGGGACATTTTTTATTTCATCACTTAATGTGTATATTATTAAAAATTAAAGCCAGGTGTGGTGGTACATGCCTGTAATCCCAACACTGAGGAAGCTGAGGCAGAGGGATTGCTGCAAATTCAAGGCCAATCTAGGTTTCATAGTGAGATTAGGGCCAACCTGCACTACATACTAGACCCTCTCTTAAAAAGATTAGAGACATCGACTTAATTTTGAACCAAATTATAGTTATTTTGAAAAAATAAGTATAAGAGCATGTTGATGCTATATATTAGTATCACAGATTTATTCTATTATAGTTAAACTATACAAACTTCCATTAACATCAATAACCAGAGAGACTCTCCCATATATTGGCACTTAATATATTACATTAGATCAGATCAGTGCTGGTCATTGAGTCCTGGAAATATCAAGCTTACTGTAGAACATTATCAGTTGCCTGTGGGCACTGGAGATTTATAGGCTATATGGGGTGGAAAATGCATGTGAACCTCAAAACAACCTTGAAGTAAAGGCAAGACAGGTATCATTAATCTTATTTCACAGATGAGGAGATTGATGTTGAGAGAAGTTAAGAGACTTGCCCTAAATCCCACTACAGAGCTTTTACTGGAACTCAAGGCTTCTAACTCTTAGTTTTATGTTCTTTCCACTACAGCCCAGTGCTATCCTGCCTCCATTCACTTGTGACAGCTTCTAGAGAACAGATGTAAGAAAAATTGCCAAGGGTTTAAGAATAACTGAGTAACTAAAACTACCAGAGCAATAAGGACATAGATGAAAAAGAGACGAAAGGAAACCAAGAACACTGGGATTTTCAAAACATTTGAACACCCCACATTTATTCCCAACATATGCAATACCAAGTCTGCAAGCAACAGAATTTTAATTCTACAAGATAGCAATGATATCTGATGTGCTATCAGAAATGAATTTCAAAATGAGTTAATCTTATTGGCTTCAGCAGCATATTATGCAGGACTTTGTAACATTAACTTGTTATAAATTATGAGCAGAACAATGAACAGGATAAAATCATTGCTTTCAAGAAGTTAATAGTTGATAAATATTTTGAAACAAGAATTTCCAATGGCAAAAGTGCATGCAGCGATTAAATTATAGGCAGGTATCTCAGTGATTGATTTTTTCACCCCTGTAACAGATATGCAGGGACTAGTGGCAGCTTAGACTTCCTGGCCTTGTGTCATCATACATTAATTGTTTATTATGATATCAAAAAGACTGAGAAGCACTAAAGAGAACTCTGGACTTTTCTACATAATAGAATAAATTTGTATCTTATCTGAGGGTCATAAGATGTTTCCAAAAAGGAATATAATGAATTTAAGCTTAAACCAGAAGGAGACTGGGGTCTTGATCTGCATTTAAGCCAATGGAAAGAACAATTCCAAAACAACCACATGTTGAGATCATTTATGATGCAAATATGAAGACTATTTAGAGCCACAGGGAATCATTTGACTTTCTCCTCTACTTTTGTCTGCCAAAAGCTCTACACATTGCCCAAATGCTACCTGTGCCAATTAATCTTGATTGTCAACTTGACTAGATTAAGAGAGTTCTGGAAATGTGTTTTACCTGCAAGGGAACTAACCTGATTAATAGTTTAATCCTTTGCTGAATTCATATCTGAATGAGTGAACAGGAAGTTGGGCCTACTGGAAAGAAGTGTATCCTAAGGATGTGACTTTGCGAACTATGTTTGGCCTTTGGCACCTTTCTTTTTTGGTCTCTTACCCTGCTTTCTAAGATCCCATTAATTCCCCCACCTTTTCATTGTGCCATGATGTCTCTGTCTCATACTCAGCTGACCATGGATCAATGCTTTAAAAACTGTGTGCCAAAGTAAACTTTCTCTCCTTTAAGTTGTAATCATAAGATATTTTGTTCCAGCAATGAGAAAGTTGACCCGTATACCTCCTTATGTAGGAAATTCTCATCTTTCCACAGTGTTTTTCCTTTGCATTTATATAACCATGCATACCAAAATGAAGTTGGCTTAACACTCAGTGTAGGAAGTTGATTTGTGATATCATACAGATGGATATCTTAAATTCATTTTTATGTGTATTAGGGAAAAGCATACTAAAACATCAAACTAAAATCTTATAGGCATTATAAGACAAGGTTAAACATAAAATACAAAGATGAGATGACTTTTAAAAAATACTATATAATCAAGACAGGCATTTACTGAAAAGATTCAATAATGAAGGGCATAGAAAAATTGCTAGTACATTTTTTTATACATTTTAACAAACCTACTGGTCTAAAACAGCAAAAATTGTACTGGGGTAAAGCTCAGTGATTGAGTACTTACTTGCCTACCATGTGTGAGGCCCTGGGTTCTATTGCCAGAATTGCCAAAAAAAAGCCACACATAGTGATAATTTACAAGGAGATTATTTGGGAAATCAGAACACCAAAATGAGTTTAACTGACTAAAACTAAAGTGACTGTAGTGCTCTGTCGCTTCTGGTTAAACTAAAGGAGGATCCGCTACTTCCCTTTGTAAGCAACTGGCGTCTACATGCATTGTTTGGTTAACGGCTTCTTTTTTTTTAATCAGCAAAGCCAGTACCAGAATATCTTCATGTCTGTTGTGTCTGACTTCCACTCTCCAGTTATACTTATATGGACCCTATGATTGTATTGAGCCATTTGTATAATACAGAATAATCTCCCATTTTAATGTATTTGATTAGCAACCTTAATTCTATTTGATATCTCAATCCTCAAATACCACAGATCATGACATATCCACAGGTTCAGAGGATTAACATCTTTAAGGAGTTCATTATTCTGCTAACCACTGGGGGAAATAAAACTTGCTTTTACCAATGACAGATTGGCTGGCTTAATGGAAGCAAATGCTTACGTATCTCCATTTCTATTCTTCCATGTCCACCATTAGCAAGAGGATATGCTTGGGCTAGTATGTGAGAGGAATGCACATGACATGAGCAACAGAGCAGTGTTGAACCACAAGCTCTTGGCTGCACTTCAGATTTATATGCAAGCCCAGCTCGAGCAGATGAATGACCCAACATAAATCATCGATCCACAAGCCAGTGAACTACAGGACACCTACTGTTTTAAGCTATTGAGTTTGGGGTGGTCTAGCTATTAAGCTTTAAGACAATCTATTATGCAGAATTAGTAAGACACTACACAGTACATTTTAAATACAGTGCATGCATACATAGCAAATATAGATACTAAACGGTAACTGTATCAGGTAAACTGTTTAAACAAAATTCATCATCTACTATTACCATCATGTTTTAAAGCAAGTTGACTTTTAACAACAAAAATGTGTCAGAAGGTCATTATTTTAGCATGAAGCGTAGGTTTTCTGAGAAAGGCAAATGACAAGCTGCCGTGGTTTCTCAACCTCCTCTCTTTGTATAGTTATATTTCTTATTTCATTAATGATCTACAAAATGATTTTCACAGATCAACTTCTTTTGAGAACCTCTGCCATACACTATTATATGTAATTCTCACCACATCCTAAACCCTTAAGAATGCTGTTGAGTGAGTAATCACAATGTGAATGAAGTCATTCACAATGGTGAGCTAATGATTTTGGAACTGAATAATGTGGCCATTGCAATGTATTAAGCTGCACAAAAACTTCTAGAAAAGAAATATTTTATATGGAAAAGGTTGCTTTTTCTATTATTTTAGCAATATTATTGCTGCTTATAAAGTCATGCTGTGACTTTGTGGAAAGCTGTGCTTTGCTAATTTAAAAGGACACATTGACTACATGTTGAATGGCCTGGAGGGGGTGCTTCCAATGTTGAATTGTTTTTATTATTTTAATTTTCACCTGCCACCTGAAAAATTTCCTTAAAATCGTAATGGATACAAATGAATCAATAAGGTGTCATGGAGATTTAATACAAAAGGAACTTTAAAAATCCAATTTTTAAACTGTCAGATGTATTCAGCATGTGTCATGGTACAGGATAGCTCATAGTACATTAACAAACATAGGACAACATTAACTCATATAAAGGGGGGAAATGATATTCATAAAATATTCAATTGAAGAAGAAAACATAAATTTTTATTTTATTTTATTTTTGGCAAATTATAACAATTTGATGAATTATAACAATTCTTTCTAATGGTCTATGTCTAATCAGGCATGATGAGTATTAATAAAACTGGCTTTATGTTTTCTGGTATTACTTTAATGGTTATTTCAATAGTCTGGATTAGAAAGTGTTACAGTTTATAGTGTTTTTATGAGAACAAGTTTATTTTGCCTCATCTATGTAAAAACACCCATGCAATTTTTTAAAAAGACAGTTTATTACTTAAAGGGAAGATTATTAGAATATTAACAATCATATTCAAAGGGATGAATAGATGACTATATTATAAAACAAGTACAGTAAAATTTCAGTGGCAAAATAAGGTAGTAGATATAAGTCCAAAGCATTTATATTGAAACAAAAAGCAATACTGCATTGCAAATACTGTATCATTACATAGGTTCACACTAGTGCCACCACTGTATAGCTATTTCTTTTTCAGTAAATTGTTACTACTAACTTTTTTTTAGCTTTGAGATGTGTAACAGTTTGAGGAGGGGAACATAAACATTTTGTATGATTGGGAGATTTGTGACCACGATGGAGACCAAAAGTCTTTTCTGGAGTGTAAGCTTTTGAAAAGTAAATGAGAATTATTTGAGTTGAAGAAGAGAGGTTAGATGAAATGTCTTCCCAGTATATAGAAGCATGGAGACATTGTGGATATTACTGAGTAATATCCAGATGGCCTTGAATTTTATGCTTCATATTTGCTTCAAGGAGAGAAGAAAAAATGGGACCAGGAGGCATTATATCACAAATGATCTTAAATACTACAATAAGGAGGTAAAAGTGTATCTTAAAGGCACTGATGAATTCCAAGCATGGGTATAAAATGAAAGGGTCAGCCATCATATTGGAAGATAACTCTGGCCAAGAAACTAACACAGGAAGACTAATTATACAGTTACTCTATTTTTCTAGGTGAAATTAACAGTACAGTGCCAACAATCATAGTGAATATTCTTCACTGCTTACATTCTGTGCAACTGACTCTCTCTGTGTATTCTTTCATTTTTAGTCACTCTATGAAATAGAAAATTATATGAGGAAACTAAGACTAGAACAGATTAGGAAACTTATCAAAGGTTATAAGACTTTAAGCAGGTGTGCTTAATTCCATAGTAATAAGGTTCCAAAATGATAGTTACAGACAAAAGCCTGTCTTAAGAAAGCTAGCAGGTAAAACCAGTGATTTTTCTTTTCAGGTGTGGATGTATGCATAAAAGATAGAAGTCATATCAAAATCCAAAGTTTTTGCTTAAATAAGTGGGTAAGAGTTGTATCATTTTCTAAAACAGGTAATAAAAACAAATGTGCAGATTTTCTGGGGATTTCACATTAGGACACTAATTTTGATATTTTTGTGGCTAGAGACAAGACTCAAAATATTTAACAACTATGATGGCAAATAGCCAACAAATTGAAAAGTTCCTGGCCACCATATCTTACTTGTGCTCATCAGGCCTTTGACCTAAATATAGAAGTGCAGAAGGGAGCTGCAGATAAAAATATGGAACAACAAAAAGGAAGAAATAGGCAGCAACAATAACTTGAGAGTCATCTACTTATATGTTCTAATTGGAACTTTGAGTAAAGATGAGATCCCAGAAGAGTTGTGGGATGGGAAGTGAAGAAAGGCTGGATCTGGGGAGCATCCTAACTTCTGCAAGAGGCAGAGGGTGTCATTTGGGAAGCAGGCTCAAATGCAGTATGGAGATAGGTCAGATGAAGACTTGGGTAATATGCTATTGGGTAACTGAATGAGAGAATTGCATAGAGAAGCTGAATCAGGCAATTTGGCAAAGGGTAGACTATTGAGTTCTCAATGAAAGTGGTTTGTTTAGCATGGTAGGAGGAACAGTCAAATAACATGGACTTCAAAAATGAATTGTGGGTAACGAAGGGGCATCAGGCAGTTGTACCTCTCTTTCACCAAGAATGATCGTGTATGAAGGGAAAGTGGTAACAGCAGAAGGGGCTGGGAGAAGAGCAATGGTACTTTGTGAAAGAGTAGCACAGCTGACTCACACCCCTTCATTGCTTCGTGTGGCAAACAGAGAATGGTGGTGCACACTTCTAACTAGCACTTTGGGAGGCCGAGGAAGGAGGATTGCAAATTCGAACTCAGCCTAGGCAATTTAGCAACTTTGGAAGACTGGGTCTCAAAATAAAAAAAAACACCTCAAAAGAGCAGGGGATGTAGCTCAGTGTGAAGGTTCAATTACCATAACTTCAAAAAAAAGTATTGCATGTCAGAGTAGTAAGCTGACAGCAAAGGATCAGGGCAAGGTGACTTTAAAATGATGGAAGACAATTTCTGACAGAACAGAGTGCCCAGCATGGAATTCACAACAGCACATCAACCTTATAATCTTATGTCTTCTAAATTCTATATTCCCATGCAGTCAGAGGAATGTTTATGAAAATATAAAATTACAAAACTACTAGTTCTTTTCCCACTTAGAATGTAAATTCCAGCAGGCAGGACCCTAGTCTGGCAAGTAGAGGACTGGGAGGATACAGATACTAAAATAGATAAAGCATGAATGAAGAATAGCATAAATCCTGTCTGGCAAGGAACGCATGAGCCCTGAAAGTCTGTGTGCCTTTTGAGCAAATGATCCCCTTGTCAGGCATTTGCAGGTCTCTAATTTGTGACTGTTATGGACTTGCCTCATTGAATAAGTAAGACATTTCTATTATTCCCTTTCTCTTTACCCAGTAAACGACTTAATGTTTGATTTTTCTCTTTCCTTCATTTCTTCCTCCCTATTTATCTCAACCTCCACAGCCAATCTCAGTTTTTTCCCGAAGAATCCCTTATGCCTGCTTTGAACACAAGTTGAACCTTGGCTTTGCTGGTGATAATTTTGTTTACAAGAAGTCTCTGACCAAACTAAACATCATTATTATAGGAGACTTGGCAGGAAGTGATATTTTAATTAGTGGATCATCCAGTGTCAGTTGAAAAAATAGCACCCCCTGGGAATTTAATAGTAATGTGAATTCTCACACACTACCTATACCTAACCAATTATAAGTTGTGTTATCTCATCATAAAAATGTCTTCAGTGGCAAAGGTCAATGAAACAAAATCTGTGCCTAGGCTTCCTTGTTCAGTGGTTCTCTGACTTTGTCCCTAGGCCAGTGTCATCAATATTGGTTGGTAGCTTGCTGGAAATGTAAATATCCAGGCCTCAGCCTAATCTAAATTAATGTGAAACTCTAGAGGTGTGATTCTTCAACCTATATTTTTAACAAGTCCTCAGACAGTTCTTGTGAATTCTTTAGTTTGCCCTAAAATATTTGATTTACAGCATGTAACTGGTTATATCTGGAACACAACAAAATCAGGGGTAAAAATAAAGCAAATTTTCCTAGTAATCAAAAACAGAGTGCAAGTGCTAAAGGAATCTCAGGACATGGACTGATCCGATGAAAATGCAAAGAAATGGAAAGTTAAACAAAAAATCAACAGAAATTGACTGCAGAGAACCTGAAATGGCATATCATGTTTAAGAAGAAGTTTATTATTTGAAAGCTATGCATGTGCAGATGCCAAAATTTTTCCATATGCTAGTTTAAGAGGCAATTCTTGTCTGACACAACCATCATATGCATTTATACAATATGAATAGCTTTTGGTAATGAGAAGGTAATACACTGCATTCAGAAAACTAATTTTCAACATAAGGAAAATGCTTTACATCAAAATGTTTCCCACTAAAAATCTTCACCTTATTGACAGCAAATAGTTTTGGGGAATTTCTTGAATTGGATCCAGAACTTTTTCAAAGACAAGGTCACCACCATCAATACCCATGTACTGTGAAGCTCAGAATTAAGAACATTTTAGTCAAGGTATTCCTCAGAGCCATACCGAGATATAATATTTATTTATATTCACATATGTGAGATGAATATCGGGAAAAAGGCCACTGAAAACAAACCTTAAACATGACCATGAACATATACCCTTCAGTGAATGCTATCTTTTAATGTAGTGAGTAATGTTACAATTTAGGAACTAAACTTTTCTTTTGAAACTGCTTTCAGAGAAACTATCTAATTACAAAAGCAATTTTAGAAGACATGTACTTTTCATTTAGAAAAGTATTGCATCTAAGTTTATCGTTCACTTGCTTTATTCAACATAAGAAGCTTTTTAATGGCTGACAAAAAGTTTGAACCCAACTTTAAAATATAAAAATCTGATTTTTTTAGGTTCTTCTCACCCCATCCCATTTTTGCCTTCTTCCCACATTACTAGTTGCCTATTTTTGTCAAAACTGACCGAAAAAAGGAGCCAGGGTTAGCGGAGGAAGGAACTGGGTGGTGAGAGGGAAAGGGATAAGAGGTGACAGAGAACAGATATAAAATTTGGTCATATGTAGCAGAAACACTGAAGGCACTTTCTATGATTGAAAAAGCTATACAATGACAATCAAATGCATAAATCACCTTCAGATATACTATGTTGTCTTCCTTTACTTTAACTATAGTTTTCTTTAGGTGGATTTGTATGGACCCATTTTGCTTTGCATAATCTTTTTCTAAGCAATGATAGTTTAAATTCAACCACTTATTGTATGGGTTATATTTTTCTAAAACACATTAAATCAATGCATCATACAAATTTGTAAAATATAATACAAATTTGTAAAATATAACTTCATGTACTGTATAAAAATAATCTTTTATTTTCTGGTAGGAAGTGAACACTAGAAAAAACTATTATAAATGACATAATATATACATGTGTATTACAACATATGGTATAAAATTAATTATAATTAACAATATTCTGTGATGAATTGACTTCAAATCTTAATTATAAACCAACTTTCTTTGCAGTAGTAGGAATAGAATGCAGAGCGTCATGCTTGCTGGACAATTTTCTACCACTGATCTATCCCATAGATTGTTTTATTTTTAAATTTTACCTTGGGTCTTGATAAATTGTCTAAGATGGCTTTGAATTTTGGATTTTCCTTCCTCAGTCTCCAGAGTGGCTGGGATTACAAGCACGTGTCACTTCATCTGACTTAAATATTGTTTTTAAGGACTGCTTTCTAATCACAAAGTTCTCCCAATATTACTAGCACCTGAAGGCATGCTCAAGCAATATTCTCAAAAGTAATAAAAGCCTATAGCTTTTGTGCATCTAAAACGGATTTGGAATACATGTATTTTGCATTATATGCATCATAAACTTCTAATTGGTCTTTCAGAATATCCTTTAAAAAAGAATATTTAATGCTATTTAAGAATACTTTGCATTAAAACTGAAGTTCTCAGAGATGTTAAAAAGAGAATATTTAAATTGTGTAGAAGCAAGAAGTCTCTTTCCTTTTGGATGACTTTGCATTTCTAGAACTATACTTTCTAGTATGATAATTGAGCACATTACTTGTGACCAGTCTAAAATGAATTGTGCTTGTTGTAATAGTAAAATGTATTCTTTTTCTACCTAATATGGAAAAGAAAATATGTTATTATAACGTTCATAATAATTACATGTCCAAACGATAATGTTTTGGATATATTAGATCATATATGATTTATTAATAAAGTTAATTCCGCTTGTATACTTTTTCTTTTTTGAGTGTGGTTACTAGAAAAATTTAAATCACACAAGTAGAACATATTGTATTTCTATTTGACAGAGTTTTCATAGAAAAAAGAAAAGGATAAGAATGGAAAATACACTTTAGTTTTTATTTCTTAAATAAAAACTAAATACAATATACTAGAAAACTCTCTCTGACTTGAAATGGCACAATCTTAGAAACACTATTTGGAATGGGTGCTTGCAGTGGGGACCTATTTTTCATGGATTATTTAGGTTCAGTTTAACAAATCTACCAAAATTAATATAATATAAATTATTACTATTTTTGTATTCTGGCCATTTAAGTTTGTTAAAGCCAGTAAGCTAAGCATTTTTATGCTTAATATATGATATGATATATGGCATTACCAATTTAGAAATGTAATAATCTGAATTTTTTAATCATCAAGCTTATGCACAATATATTTTTGGCAGAAAATAATTAAACATAACCAAATGAATAGCATTTCCCCCCAGGAGAGATTCTCTCTCATTACATTCAAATTTCTCCTGGAATTAACTCCTTTTGAGGTACAGTGGAACAGAATTAATTTTAAAAATTATATTTTGGAATTTTTTCTCAAGGTAAGAGCAAATTAGAGGGAGTAATTTGATAAGCTGATAGTGAACACTACACCATTTCTTTCAGTGCCTATGGTAAGTTCTATTGAAGAAATTCCTCTTCAAGAATTTCTCTCAACTACTACATTTTCACTAAGCCTTTCAAAGCTGACCAAAGTATCACCTCCCCAAAAAAGCCTTGCTTGTACCCACTGGGCTAGAGCAGGTATCCCTATCCCCAGTACTGGCCTTTGACCTGTTAATAACCAGGTCACACAGCAGGAAGAGCAGTGTGTTAGCAAGTAAGTGAAGCTTAATCTGTATTTACAGCTACCATCCATTAATCATATTACTGATTGAGCTCCACTGCCTGTCACAGCAACTAGATTCTCACAAGAGTGGGAACACTTTGAATTGAGCTTGTAAGGGTCTAGGTAGGGAGAACCTTAAAAGAATCTAAGTATCACATGGTTTCTCTTTTTTACAAAAAGCCCAAAATATAAAGGCAAAATAAAAGACAGATAGTAGTAATCAGGGAGACAGACCTTTCTCAAAGGGGGAGGGGCTCAAGAGTTGGAGAGGGAGGGAAAGGGAGAGAGTATGCAAAAGGAATTAAGATGTGTTATGTATATGCACCAACTCCACACAGGGAACATACATGTCTATATCTCGTAATCTAAGCAACCTTTTTGAAGGTAACAATATGCAATATTACAAAAATTGATAAATTTTATCTTCTTATTTTGAAAACATGTACTGTTATTGTTTTGGGCTTGTTGTTTGTCTATCTCTTTTACTTTTTTTTGTTTCCTTGTCTTTTTTCTGATAAATAAATAAATAAATAAATATTATATACAGCAAACATACAAAAAATAGGAAGGGGATTAAGAGATGGGTAGAGGGAGTAGGGAAGGAAGGAAAAGTGAATGAAAAAGGGAATTAATGTGTTATGTAATTATATCAATGCCCCACAAGGAATTATACATTATGTACTACACACATGTACTAATAAAATGATCTAAAAAAGAATCTCATGTAATAGAAATAAAACACACAATGTAATAATAGAAGTTTCACTATAAACACACCGTGAATTCACCCCCAAACCACCCTTCTCCCAACTGCTATCATTCACTATTCATGGAAATATTGGTGCCAAAATATTGGGGACTGCTCTGCTAAAGTACTATGTCTTGTATATACTTCTCTTAATAAATAACTCCTTAAGTAGAATGTAAGCTTCCTGGCAATATGGCTGAAGCTAGCTAAAGTTTTATTAATCTCTGTATTGCCAGTGACTCCTCCAGTGCTAGGCATATGCCAGACGCTTAAAATGTGTGCATATTCCAGGTGATTTAGTGAGGTGATATTAACACTGTCTAGTATTTGGGATACAGAATTTGACAGTATGGCCAATTTAAACAAGTATATATTGATAGATTTTGCCATCCTAGGGCTTAGCTATATCTAATATGATATCTGCCCAACATGGCACTGATCTGGAAAACAATTTCTCTTTACAAAAGTAACTTGTATATCGTTCTACTGGTTCAAGAAAAAAACCCAAACCCCTCCATTCCCTTTTCACCCATGCGCCAAGCCCTCTTCAGGTCTAAGACTACACATTCAAGTGCTCCACCCCTAGCCCATCTATATAAAAACCATTCCTCAGCTCCCCTTTTTTGAGATATTCTTTATTGTCTTCTGAAGCCCTGCTGACCCTGCAATAAAGGCCTCTATATCTCTCTCCCTATCTCTCTCAACTGCACCAAAAAACCTAACATATATAGAAGTCAGAAATAGTACAATAAAGAATTTGATGACTGCCATTTTTCAATAATTTAATGTTTGAGTTAATTTTTAATTTAAGATACTTGATAAACAGGCTAACCTTGAAAAACAGCACATACACAAAATAAATGATAAATTAGCAAGAGATAAGCTAGTAACTGAATTGTTTTCAAATGCAATCATTCTGATTAAATTTTCAGAAAGGATTACTTCAAGCTACTTTTTGTTATTATAGCATAGTTGTGCTCATGATTTAGACTAATTTGTATAAATTCAACTGGTATTTTATTAATCATCATCATTTGTTAACTCAGGATAATACTGCTGTGCTTTCACCTCTACGACTGGATGAGCAGTGACTTTCTCAAACAAGTTTCATAAAGTTTCCCTAGGATTTGTAAAAATTTTCTGAGTGTTCACTGATTAAAGGTAGATACTTCTATTCCAGAACAATGCACATGTCTATCTTTAAATTACAGTGCCAAATACACTGAGTCGAAATTGTTAAAGAGGAGAGAATGTTTGTGTATGTGTCGCTGAGTTTTATCATTTAACACTGTTAGTTATCAAGAGAGTTTTGATCATAGTAATAGTTGTGAAATAATTTTTTTCTTATATCTGTATTTGTTTAAAGATGGGAAGCATGAGTAATATTGATGGTGAAATATAAAAAGTTAAGGAGGAAACGATAAAAGATCGTGATTTCACACGTTTTTCTCAAGGTAATAAAATAATCTACTGTGTAAACTACTTATCTAAAGATACAAATGTAGATATTTTTTATTGTTTATATTTTACAAAGGAGAAGATTGTGGCTCACAGTTTAAGTAATTTGCTCAGGACCATAAAGGTAGTTGATAAAGCGTTGGAAGATTTAGCTGGGCATGGTAGTGGGATGCCTCTGGGAAGCTGAAACCCACTGCAAGTTCAAACCGAGCCCCAGCAATTCAGAGATCCTGTCTCAATCAATACTCCGTAAATCAGGCCCAGGCCTGTGGTTCAGTACAAAGACCTAGATTTAATCCTCAATACAAAAAAAAAGAGGATTTGATTGAACGATCTGGTTGTATTTGACTCCAGGCTTTCTAGCTACAGAATCTGTCAACGGGGATAAGACACACTAGAGTCAGTTGAATAAGTTTCAGGAATTCTGATGCCCTCATCCCAAAGCATACCAATAAAATCTAAATCTCAGAATGAAACTGTGCAACTGCCGCTCAAAATGTAATTTCTAACTATTGGCTTGAAAATGTCATCTTGAGCTCCTCATTGTTTAGCACTGAAAAGAAATAAAAGCTAATTTTGAGTAATAAAAAGTGAAAAATAATAAATCCTTGGATATAAAAACTCTTTTTCTCTTCACTTTATATAATAAATTTAAGTCTACAATTTTATGTGTATTTGGTCTCTAAAATGTTAATTGTCAATGTTAAAAAAATGTTAATTCAGACCTTTCCTTATAGGATTAAAGTTAAAAATCATTGCTAATATAAAAAAGTTAAATATTTATTTTGTATATAATGAATATTAGTATAAAATATACCAATGTTATAAAATCATAATATACTAATAAAAGCTATTATAGTCTTAATATTTTAATAGAATCTTATCAATATTTTATATTATGATACATTAAACATACTACATAATTGAAACCACTTATACCATGCAAAAATGAGTAAATGAATTTTTAATTTCTAGAGGTGTTCTTTTTTCTTTTATATATTTTGTAGCATCAGAGATGGAACCCAAGGCCTCTTGCATGATAAGCAAGCCCTCCACGACTGATTTATACTCCTAATCCCTAGGGCTCTTTGAGATTACCACGTGATATTTAAACTTGTGGGTCAGACTTATTTCACTTAACATTATGTTCTTACACTGCATCCATTTACCTACAAAGGCCTCAGTTCTGCCTTTATGTCAGTGTAGTACGGAATAGTGTATAAATTCCACATTTCTCTGATACAAATAAAAACTAAAATAGTAGAGAATTAAGTAGGAAGTAGGGAAAACTTCAAATACTTCCCCAAATTACATATTCCATTGATTTAAACATAATTCAATATATATGCTAATTTGTTTCATTTATACTAAAAGTTTATCTTAATTCTTTGAAAAAAAACCTTTGTGTTATCTGTTTCTTTTTTGTAAGAATCTTTTTGGTTTATGTCTTTTACTAAGTAACTACTTTGAAGATAGCAATGCAAAGTTAAATTATTGCTATTCTTTTATTTGCTTATGAAAATGTTTTATTTTCCATAAAATAAAAAAACGGAGGTAAAAGTTCTGGAAAGGTAAGTAAAGATTAGAGTAGGGTTTCTCAGCTTCAGCACTACTAGCATTTTGCCATTAATGGTTCTTTGCTGTGAATGGCTAGCCCGTCCATTATTTGATATTTAGCCACATACTTGGCCCCACTCACCAGGCTGCAGTTATACCCTCAGTGTAGTTGTGACAGTTCAAATGTTTCCAGATATTAACTTCATAGGGTGGAGTGGGGCAGGGTTTTAAACTGTCTCCCCCTATGAAAACTGTTACAACAGACAAATTGGCTCAGTTACACCCTCTAACCGACTCAACATAAACAATCTAGATCCTTCTGACACAGGAGCACTGAGACTTCATGTCCCTAATACATGCTTAATTAGTATGTATATAAATCATTTTGAGAGATGGTAATTGTCTAACACTTTCTGAATCATTAAAAGTACTGTTTGGGTGCAAAATGCGATTTATAATATAGTATCCTAAAAATCTTGCAAGTTGATAATTAAAGCTATATGATAGTTTTGAAATTTCCGATACATTTTCTAAACCAATCCTATTCATACTACTCTTATCAGTTAATCTTTGATCATAAGTACCATTTCTCTACTGCATTTGAACCATTTACTTGTGGCTTATCATATAAATGAAGAACTTGGACTAGATTAATGTTCATATCCTCCAGGGTACTCCACAGAACTTTGCACTTAGTAGGTGAGTATATTTTTTAAATGATTTTTGCAGTGGCAGACATAAAGTATTTAAGTATTTACCACATTATTAAAAGTTCACTTAGAATATTTAGATATAAGCTCATGTAAGCTTGTTTATGGAATGTGTTAACATGAATGTGTTGAATTACACATGTAAAAACACCCACAGACTTGAGGGGCCACAAGTCGTTTCCATTTTGCACTTTTGAACAACTGTTTTGGCTCACAACAAATACATCTCAACACTGTCCCGATGGGCGTCAGATGAATTAAGTACCATTCTCTGTAGGGAAAAGAGGAAGAAGGGAAATAGATGCATGACTTTCCATTTTTGATTCCACCCTAAGGAGTACCACTAAATAGCAACTTCTTACTTTCTTCATACAGGATGTCTTCAATTAAAACGCACAACAGAGATTGTAACAATAAAAAGGATATTAAGCAGTGCTTTCAGCTAACGGGAATTAGATTCCTTTCAAAACTTTGGAGGTACCTCCATTTAATAATTCCCCTGCATAAAGTAATTGGCTGAAATTTACTTTGCAGTTCTTAATGTAGTGTTGGGCTCATCATTATTTATAAAAAATACTCAAATCCTGAGGTCAGTATATATTTAAGTGAGGCATAAGGAAAAAAGTCATTTCACTTTCAAAGGACCTATACTGCACCTTTTTTAAAGATTGCAACTCTTGTATTTTATAATATAATGGTAATAATATTGTCTCTGAGTTAACTGCATAATAATTCACTTTTAGTGCAATAATTGAGCAAATAGAAGCTGGGACCAAAGGCATTCCTTTCTTTTATTTATTGTAATATTTTTCCATAATTTAATGAGAAACATTTCAAAAGCAACATTTTTATCCCTTCATGTTAAATTAATTTATAATGCTACTAGCTATAATAAAATGAGAGAAACTATCAGCAAAAGGCAAAAAAGGCAGATATTCTTAAAGTTCCAAGGACTGAAGAAAAGCTCAAATCACAAGAGCATTTCTTTTTTTTTGACTTAGTTCAATTTGTCATAGTTTGTTCTCGATTATTTTGTACTTACAGCTAACATAATATTGATGAAGTAGAAAAGATGCATTACTGGAAGAAAACATACATAATTAAACTCACCTAAGAAACAACAAAAACTTTGTGATGTATTTTAGTAAGCTACTCGAAGATTTATCCAAAGAAGGCTATGAAGTAATTTCATTGTTACTTATATAAACCTAGGGAAAATTTCAAGGAGTGATGGATGAATAAATCATGAAGAAGTTTAATGGTATTGGAATGAAATTTTCTGTTTAGCATACTATGGATACTCACGCTGATACAAGCCACATCAGTATGTCTTAAGAAATTTGTATGCAGATGCTGAAAGCTGAACAAGAATTGAGAAGACCTATGCTATGCAATCTTTGTCAAGAGATACAAACTGTCTCAACTCCAGTTTCCTCTTTATCTTTAATCGAGACCACATAAAGGAGAGGGTAGCTTTACTTAGAGAGCACTCTCTAGAGATCTGGAAGTACTGATAAATGACTTGCAGTTGATCACTATAGTATGTGGAGTGCCTGATATTTGCACATGTTCTTGCAAGGTTCGAAGTTCTGTAACTAAGATCTTTTATTATTTAGCTTGCAAATAAGTACACACTCCTTTATTGGACATATGTCCATATTAACATTCTAGAGCCCAATTACTCAAACTATTCTCCATTGACTGGCAGTGGCGATATCATTTAAAACCTAGAGAATCAAAACACCTCGTGGCGGGGCCAGATGAACTGTGTTTTAACACACTCTCCTGAAAACTTAGGCATGCTAACAGAAGCACTGATAGCATTACAAAAATAACATAGATGATATATACTATCTATTCCTTCCCCTCGAACAATATGTTTCTGGAGAAAATAGATGTAAAACAACTTAGTGCAAATGACCCTTCATCACAAAGTAGTACCTGTAGGTCATTTATTCATTTAACAAATACTGAAGTCCTAGTATATTTTAGGCACTCTGATAGTTTCTAGGGACCTAGTAGTTCTGCTTTTGTGGAGCTCTAAGTCTAGTTAAGGTGACAGAATAGAACCAGTAAACATGTGCATAAATATAAAAAATTCAGTTTGTAAAACAATGCTATGAAAAAGATAATCAGGGCACTGTGTGTGGGGAGAGCTGTAACAGGAATATCATCAAGGGGTGGAGAAGGATAGTTTAAACTTTAGAATTTGAGAAGAGACTCAGTAAAAAGCAGAACATATCTTTCCATGAAGCAGGCTCTGCCATGCAGATGGGTAAGAGACTCAGCAAGAAGACAAACCACGCCTTCCCTTGAGCCAGCCAGTGTGTGGGCTGGGAAACCAGAAGAATGCCCCGCCCCCCAGCTCCCGCCCTTCCACAGGAAGCAACCAGCTGATCTGGAGGACTTTGAGTGAGACAGTATCTGAGGTGAAAGCCATAGCTCTGTGCTGGTATTGTTTGGTTGACCTTGCAGACCTGGGGCTGGTGGGCTGGGCATCTTCTTGGAGGATGGCAGTGTGCATCATGGCAATTGTGGGGAATTTCCTCCTGTTTTGTTTTTTCAATCCAGTGTTTTGTCCCTTTTTGCTGTTTTATTTTATTCCTGTGTCTAGTGGCCTGAGCAACTACTTTGAAGAAAGCAATGTGCAGTTACACAACCATTGTTAAATTCCTGTCTTCTTGTTTTGAAAACCTGTATATAGTTATTATTTTGGTTGTTTTGCTTTTGTTGTTATTTTTTAGGTTTGTTTGCTTCTAAATTTATCTGTTTTTTCTTTTTTCTGTTTAAATGACATAGCAAAAAGAAATAACACAAACTTAAACTTTGACAGCTTTAATTATATGTATATAATATTAAACCTTAATATAAATTATATATTATAAATATAAATTAAACCTTAATATATATACATATATATTAAGGTTTAATTTATAAATCAGCAAACACCACTGAAGCTATGCAACTTGGGGAATATAAGAGTATTTTCTGGATGAGTTTCTAACAGGTTGGAAAGATAAGATTTTCATCTTCAACTATAATGAGCATGGAATCCACAATTGCTCACTTTAAATTGCCCTTTTGCTGAAAGTCTTCCCTCTGCCTCTTAATACACTCTTTCTGGTTTTTCAATTCCTGGTTTCTAATTCAGTTGTGCAAGATGAATTTAAAAAAAAAAGAGAGAAATCGATGTTGGCTGAAATCAATGTGGAATGTTCTATGAAACAGGAATGTGACATGGGCTTTCAAGTAGTAGTAGAATGTGTAAAGTTAAGATAGAAAAGGAAAACATTTGAAGAATACTGGTACTATTAGAACCAATAATGTCTCCATAGCATCATTTTTTTATGATAACTGGTACTATCATGAGAAATGATTCACCATGATCACACAGCATACTAGAAGGGTTGGTCTAAGACATGATACATTTTGTTTCTGTTTTTTTTTTTTTTTTGCTTTATTTTGACCAACTGTTCTTTTGGTTTTAACCTTTCTTTCAGTGACTAATTGGGACTCTCATTAAAGTGTGGAGGTAGCAATGTCTAATAAGAGGAGTCAATATTTGCATACTGACTATTTTAAGTGTGCAAGAGTGACTGTCACATAAAATAAATTACTAATGTGAAATTAGGGATACTAAGCACCTTAAATGTGTATTATGTCTTAGGATAGAACTACTCAATATTTGTATTCCAATTGCTTGCTTTGAGAAGCACAATGCTCTAAGGAACTGAGATCTCCAAATCACCTGGTGCAGTGATGGCGAAACTATGGTGCATGCTCTGCAACAGGCTCTATCACTGGAAGCTCTCGCCATCACTGACCTAGTGCTTTAAACCGGAAGTGAGGCTAAGAAAACATGGAATGACCTTATTTACAACTATAGAATAAAACAGAAGATAATACAGGGCGATAAGGAAAATGCTTTGGGGCCAATATTATTGCATGATATTGATGTTAAGCAAATTGCTTCTAAGGAGCTAAAAATAAGTTATCAGAGATTATACTTTACATGGTGAGAAATGTAGCTAGGAAGTATCTGAAGCTAGTGAAATATAAGAAATAAACCACTTTCTACTGGGGGGAAAATAAATCCTCTTCAAAAAACAGGATTTATCTATCAATAAAGCTTTTTGCAATAAATTCTTATAAAGTTTAACATGAAAGGATCATAAAAAGCAGATGTTATTCAAGAGAAAATCACATCTGATTTTTATTGCTGCAGGCTTTCACTGACTTCTGTCTCATTTTCATGGTGGCTTTTAACTTTTAACAAAATACAAAAATTGAAGAGCTTTTAGAAAAGAGATTTGCAGGCTCTATAGCAAGATTTTGAGTTATAAAATCCTGATCACCAGATATATACTTAGGAAATGATTAAGAAAGTTGAGTGGTAAACATACATCTTACAAATGTTGTAATTATCATTTTCCCCTCTTCTTTTAATTATTAAAAAGTTACATTTAAGGTCATAAATTTGCCAGACTAATCCAAATTTACTGATTAGAGGCATCTTTGAATTCCCTTAATCTGTTTAGTTACTGAAAATGTTTAATACTTTCTAATCAAGAGAAACCTAGAGTCTCAAAGGCATAATGTTCTCTTTCAAATTGGTTTAACTTTAGGTTATTTAATTGAAACTCCAAAGAATTTGAAGTTCATTCGATTTCACTAGAGTCCTTCATAGCACCTGGCGCAGTGTTAAGTACATATTATATACTCAATAAATATCTTTGAACGACTTACTATTGCTTAAGAAGGAACCCAAAAGAATTATGTAAATCGAAGATATTTACATTTCTAGGAGTAACATTTTTTCCTATTCCACTGGAAATATTTAAAAGACAATCACCAAAATGATAATTATAAAATCTTTTAATCTTGGTTTTATATGATTTAATTCATAAACTTTTATTAAGTATGCACTATTTTGACAGTGAAATGTTGAAGATATTTTTTAAAATTATACAACCATTGAAACAGTTCAAAGTTCACTGGTAGCGTAATTGTCACATGATTTTATTCTGATTTTAACTTCTTTAAGGACAGTGATCTCTATTTAATGCCATACTAAAAACACTATGGACTGATAATAGCTGCTAAATGATATTATGAATTCATTAGTATATTTCATGTGTTTTATTATTTTATAACCTCATTTATTTTGTATTAGAATGTAGGTCTTTGAGATCAGATTTATTTCTAAACATAACAAAGTACCATGCATAGTAAATAACTAGCAAATGGCACATATATTTATAGATAAATGGACAGGAATCTATTAAAAATAGTAAATTCATTAATAGAAGTTAAAGTTACAGATTTATATTTCTGAACCAACTCAAGAGAGTTAAATATTCATACAAAGTGTACTATTATTAGGTCTTGGAGATTATTAATAAAAATAGATGCCTTATAATATTTCTCTGAGTTTTTAAACCATACACAAATATATCAGAAAACCAACAATACCAGCTATGTTCTTTTTGTCTTTCCAGATCCACTGTCCCCTTTTTTCCTAGAATTAAAGTCAGAGTTTGCAAGGGAATAGATATAATACAGGATGCATAATTTATAAATCTATACAATAATAAATATTATTTTATCATATTTACTCAAAAAGTTAAATGCAGAAGAGTGCAGGAGATCTGTCCACACACTAGAGTCCCAGAGAATCCAGCTGAGACCTGGATGCCATGCCAATATCTCATGCAAATCTATACCAAGGATCTGCACTGGGAAGGCCCTAAGGTCAGCGGTGGAAGCTAGAAAGTCTGTACCAGCAGGATTAAGGATCTATGCCAGCAGGCTGAGAGATCTCCACTGGAGCCAGGAAGCAGCATCAAGGTAAGGACCAGAGCTCCCCTGAAGAGAACCACAGCCATCCTCAGTGACAGCGAAGACTGAGCTCTTCCAATAACAACAGCTAAGTGTATATCAGGAAAATGACCATGACAAGCTTCTTCAGGAGAATCAACATCACACTATCTTTTCCTCAAGTTCTCTTTTAGGCTGTTGGAGCCAATCCTCAGTTGGGCATTCCACACCCAGGACCATACTGATTCACTTCATCTGGGTATTACAAGTTGATCATTAGTTTATCCACTACACCTACCTTCCCTGATGACTTGTAGGATTAAATCACTGGACTCCAGGGTGCTGTGGTTTTCTCTTTGGGTTTAACTATGGAAAGAACTAGCAAGTTCATCCAAGTCTGGATGAGAGAGACTGAGGTCATGGTGCTGATTTCCTGTGGCCCTTTTCCCTAAGTGTTACTTCAACACAAATTTTGCCCCTTGTTAGGCCATTGCTCTTTCTGGGGCACAAAGATCTATGTGATCTCTCTTTTTCTGGGTTTGAGAAACTGCTCTATCCCTAACTCAGATTCATGAGAAGTGACAGATTTGCTGCTGTTACCTCTGGATCTTTTGCTATCTTCTGTGATTTACAGATAGCTTTCCCATTTGTAGATATCTACTGCCTTATAAATAAACACTCTGCAAATTATACTTATTTTCATGTGCCATTTACTTCCTATTTGGAATCTTGACTGAGACATCAACACAAAGTGATAAAAAACAAGACTTTGGATCAGGACAAGAATTCCACACTTTATGGTTATTATAGTACTGTGAGAATTCATGTGAAACTGGTCAGTGACTTGTGTTACCAGAAGTTGTGAGTATTCAGGGTAAACTATAGAAATCTCAGACTATGACTATGCAGGTGTCCCAACAAGAAACCGGTTTATGTGCTTTAAACTAACAATAAGTTTGGCACCACTATAGCAACTTAGTCATACATTAATTATGTTGGAAATAAATTTTCAATGTGTTAACAATATATTGTATAGGTACATAAATAATTGCACAGGGATATCATATTTAACCAGGGTATTATATGACCAATCAGACATGACTTCAAATTTCAGTTATAAAACTGTTCAAGATCATCAGACACCTCTAAGTGTCCCTGGTTTAGAATTAAGAAGAGTTCAGCTCTGTAAATGGACAGAAGACACAACCTTTTTCTAAATTATAGGTTTAGAGTTAGGTCTGCACTCTGTCTGGTTGGGGCCAAGCTATAGCTGCAAATATCCTGTTTCTTCAGACTTAGGGAAGTTTGCAGGTAATTTACTGTAAAAATGTAAGTTTTTTATGAAAAATAATGACATTGTGACACAGAGTATGCTGTATTAAAAAAAACCTCTCAGGGTAAAAAAGTAAAAAAAAAGCTGGTATTAAATTAAATTTGCCCAAATATTGCTCTAAATATTTTGGAAGTAATCTCCATACTGCCAACATATTTGGGAAAGCAAACAACCATCTTATATGTACAAAAATATTATATCTTTCTTACTACTGGGACTAACAATACCTTATTAAAAAAAGCATTAAAACTGCTTGATATGATCCTTTAAGGGATTTTTTTTTCCTATAAAAATCTTCAAATTAGTTGTCAATGGACACACAAATGGACTTATTTGAATATACTCCAGGTCCACATATTAAAAAAAGGCACTATATTATTTTATAACAGTGAATCTTGTTGCCTTAGATGAGGGTCCCTCATAAGCTTTTCAACTTTAGTGCTGTTTGTTTTGCTTCTGGTGGCTTCTTTTTACAACAATTCCCTGCCAAGCAGTTAATAGCAGTTCATAAAGAAAGACTTCACTCCTTGACCTTCACCTTCATGACCTGTAATGAAATGTGTTTTCACATTCTGTATCATTTCTAGATATCAGCTTCCTTGGGGAATGCTGACTATTGCTTTACTGCTTTATTTGTTTTTGTCATGTTTGAAGTCACTTCATTGGCTTCTTTTCTCCAAATTTCTGTTCAAATACTTTTAAAGCTTTTGGAACTTCTGCCATTCAAAGAAAGTTATTTTCATCATGTGCTTGTGCTGGTCAAAAAGAACAGTTGTATGCCTTTTATTTTCCTAAATGAAATGACCAGCTAGTAAAATGTACTACACTCATGGCCCTTAAAAGTTGGGTATTCCTCCTCACAGTTAGCTCAAAAGTCAAAGCTAAAGGTCAAAAGAAATGACTGTTACATGGAAGGGCTGCCAAGCAGATAATAAGTTTAGAATTCTTAATGGAAAATTAACATATAAACAATTGTATTCCTAAATTGAAGAAAATGGTTGTTTTGGCTACCACTGTAATGAGATGCCAAATATTTCACATGCTGAATTCCAAAGGAGGAGCCATTCATTCCTTTCTCATGGATGTTTTCAGGCTTCAGTAAAACTTGAAAGATTGGGATAAGAAATACAAGCATATGTGTAAATATCGTATTGTCTCCCTGGTGTAAAGAAAGTAAAGAGAAAATAAGATCTAAATGTACAGCAGATATTGTGAAAGAGAAAGGGGAAGAAACTGCTCCAAAGGAAAGAACAACTGTTATAATGGAAAGGAGAAAAGAAAAAAGGGCACATATTATATATATTTTTATATATGCAAGATAGGTACTGCTAATCTTTGTTAGTGCCGCAAAAAGAACAGTTTGTGCTTTCACTGTTTGATCATTTTTCTGCCTATATCTTTAATCTGAGCAACTACTTTGAAAATAACAACATACAATATATTAACCAGTCTTAATCTATTATTTTGTTTTCAAATTCTGTATCATCATTTTTATCCTTTTTTCATTTTAAAGTAAAAATAAAAAAGAAAAGAAATGTAAACTTAGTTGGATCCCCCTGCTTTCTTCCATAAACTGTCAAACTACTAGTCTTCTATTTTTAACAACATGCTGAGCTTGTCTCCAAATGACTATACAGCAGATTGAATTACAGGCCTCAACTGTTTCATATTTTTACTAACATTATACAGCTCCACTATCCGTTTGGCTTTGTGTTTGGCTACGAGATTCCTTGTCCAGTGGGAAACAATCAATGCGACATGAGCAGAGACTTCAAATGCACCTCTTTCATTGCCATATGAAGGTCATACCTTGTGTATCTGATTCCTCTTCTGACAGACTCTCAGATAAACTATGTGATGTAGACCCAAACTGAACCTGCACCTGGATACAAGTGCACTAGTCCATGCCTATACAAGACTGATCACACCAAACTCAACTTGCAGACTCATGAATACATACATATTTCTTGTTATTAGCAACTGAAATTGAAATTTTTGCTTGATTATTATGCAGAAAAATTGACTGATAAACAATATAAACACAAATGTGGTTTTTAATCCAACAGAATTTAGAAAAATTCTGTTGAGTTTATACCCATCACATAGATAAAAAAACCCAAGCATAAGAAAGTCATCAAATTCTCATAACAAAGTTCATTTTCATGCCAGGTACCAGGGTCAGGTGACCATAATTGGCTAGAGGCAAGGGTTAGAAAGAAAATAAGCAAAATACCAGTCAAGTTTAATTCACTAATCATGCTTCCAGGTTTCCAAACAAACTTGAAACCTGTAATATTTGAAAGGAGCCTGCTGTGACATAGTAATGACTGTGAATTCTGAGGTTTTTGAAATAGCTGCAAAGTCATAAGCTCAAGTTTAAAACAAAATTGAATTCTCAAATGTAGTATACCTTCTAGGACAGATACAGAATAAATCTTGTGGAGAAAGGGAAAAGTTAGTGATAATGTACCTTTTAGTATTTATATTACTTATGTTCCCAAATAGTGGTGACAGTGGCCCACTGTTATTTTCAGTTATCTCTACTTAGTCCTTCTTCCCTATGGTTATTGATAAAAGGCTGAAAAAATGTCTCACTTTCAGCAACCACAAGCTCATTAGAGGAGAATTTAGGACATAAGGTTTTGTTGGCAGAGTTCCACTTTAATGTACATTTTCAAATTCCTTGTGCACTTGTATGGGTTCTCTGAATTTGAATGAGAGCTGTCTTAGCTAGTAATCTGGGCAAAGCATAGGATACCAAGTGAGATTATTTCTCAACATAAAGATTATTGAATTACAGCAACTCTGTTTTACATTGGAGGCTGATTAGATTGATATGTTTTTAAATGGCTACTTCCATGAACTTAGTTTTTTCTCCTCTGCTAAGTGTATTAAAAGATTTCCAAGATTTCACTTTTATCTTTGGGTTTACAATTCTTGGATATTGTGGTTCCAACCTTGAAGAGAAGACCATATCTAATCCAAATTCTAGACCCCTCTCATCCATCTAAAAAAACCTTAGACTTGTAGTTACATTTCTGAGCAAGTCTGGAGTGAGACTTTTCCCCTTGTCTAAGGAGTAATCTGAATAGGATGGAAGATGCACTTTCTATGTAGTCCTTCCTATTGCCAAACTGCCATTCAATACATTTTTTTCCTTAAAAACCAAAGAGGTATATGAATTTTTGGTGTTACTTACAAGTTAAGAGAGTTGCAACGAGTTGATTTAAGCAAATAAATGCTTCTTTAGTCATGGATTTAAATAGTCATAACTTATGCAATTAAAAGAATGAGTTGAACAACCGAGGCCCCATGAACATCCTCTCATCTGATTTCTATCAACTTCTTGTGGCCTAGTGGTACTAATATATGGTAGCTATAATTTGTGGTGCTACCTGCCTGTAATCCAAACATTCTGGGAAGCTGAGGCAAAGAACTACAAGTTTTAGACCAGTATGGGAAACCTAGCAACCTAGTGAGACCCTGTTTTGGAGTAAAAAATAAAAAAGTAAAGTCTGAGGATGTATCTTAGTGCAAAGACCCTAGATTCAATCATCACCCCAGCAAATATTAAGAAATAAAGATTTTCAGCAAGTGGCTTCTAAGGAAAACATTTATATTAGAAGACTAAAATGCTTTTTTATCTGCTTGTTTATGTACTGTAATGAAGGTTAGTTAAATGTTATACTGATAAATATGACAGAGTATATTTAAGAAATTTTATTTAGAGACAAAAAAGCACAAATTTGAGCAGTCCCAAATAAAGTCTTGGTTAGAATGATGGTCTTAGTTATTTTTCTCTCACTGAGACAAAATACCTAACACTCAAACTTAGTTAGGGAAAGGTTTACTCAGTTCACAGTTCATAGAGGTTTCAGCCCATAATCAGCTGGTCTCAAGGAAAAGTGGGATGGCAGACAAGTATCGCAGAGGAGAAACTGTAAATGGCAGGAAGAAGGTAGCAAAGCAAGAAGGGACAAACACAGTTCTTTCTGTCTCTTATGTATTATCCAGGATACTTAGGGCACATAGCATTCACACCCTTAGTCCTAGTGTCTTTGATCCTAGCATTGCACCATGAATCAATTCCAGCAACATAGACTCCAGGTCTCTAACTGAATGAGGCTTTGGCATACATAGAAACACAAGCTTCAAGAATAACCCTTTTAGCCAAGGGCCCTCCCTGTACTGCTTACAGGTTTCAAAAATGTTAAACCTATCTAGTACCTTGTAGCAACGGAGGAGGTTTAGTGGGCTAGATTTTGATTCTCTGATAATGTTCTGCTACGTTTTGCTGTAGGAAACACTGAAATTATTATGGACTCCACCATTCCCATTATTTTGAGATTTTAGTAAGACAATAATATCACCTAAATTTAAAGACACTGACTAAATTCAAAGAACACTAGAAATGTACAATAAATTAAGAAGATATATTGTTAGATTCTCAGAATGTAAAAAAGAAGAAAGATGCCTAATTCATAGGCTTTTTAAAAATTTTAATTGATTGCTACAAAAGAAAATACAACAAATTAGATTTTTATGTGCTGAATATAAGAGGAGCCATATTGGAGCTACTCAGAGAAAATCAGCTAAAAACAGGTAACTGGAAGAAAGGGAGGGACATACATCCTAATGCCAAAGTCAGTCTTAAATAAGAAACATGGAGATCAAACCAAACACAGACATAGGACTTCACAAAGTGGCTATCCAGCCCACAGGGCTGCCTAAAGGTCTCTCATATGCAGGCATAGGAGGATGGCTATTTGGGAAGTTTCCAAAAAACTTGTGCTGAAATACTGTGGCTAACTCGAGCCACTCAGGGTAGATTTGGAATATAAGGCCCTTGCCTCTTTGGTCTTTCTCCAAACAGAGGACACTGCAGCCTGGCAACAAATTTTGCTGGCAAATACAGGGGTGAGGGGCCAAGAATCAGCTTTCTCCCTGATAGGCTGTGGGCTCTTTTTTTGCATGGGCCATAGTGGGTAACTAGAACCTTTTGTGACAATAAGGTTAGGGACCACAGCAGTGGTGGTGTTGGTGATGGTGATGGTGATGGTTGTGGTGAGGGTGGTGACTGGAGCCGTAAAGCTCTCCTGTCCTGTGACCAACACAATGAGAGAGAGAGAGAGAGAGAGAGAGAGATGCAGATTGCTGAGGAGGAATTCAACCAGCTTTGGGCCAGGAAGTGAGCACATCTCCCGTCCTGTGACCCGGAGTGCATCCAGCCTTGGGTGCAGTGTGACAAGGATTGGGGGCTCAGCACTCCCCCCGTTCATGGATGCAGAGGGACAAGTAGTGTGGAAGGAGTCAACATTATCATCACATTGTGACCAGCAGCACAAGCAGACTTGGCTGTAGAGGGACAAGTAATGAGAAACTAGCTCTCCCCACAACCTCCTACAAACCTTGTCCCTGGTGTGCAGGAGGAGCCAGTGATGTGGAACAGAGGAGGCTGCACGTTGTTTGGAAGGGGCCAATCGTACATGGGGCTGGGATATTGGAAGTACCTTTGTGCTGTCTGTGTCTGAGTGGGCCACAGCAATTGGGAGAGCAATGCTGAGACTATCAGAGTAAAGAGACTCAGGCAGATTATCCAGAAAGCTGCTGGCTGAGTGTTCTGGCCCAAGCCCACACAACTGGAGGGTCCACACCTAGTACTAACCCTACTGCAGACTTGGCAGGGTTAATCAGTACAGCTTTGGCCTTTGACTTGAATGCTATCACAGAACTGTCTGTACCAGAGGAAATTTTTTTTGTTCTTTCTATCTTCATTATCTTGTTTCATTTTCCTTTTACTGTAATTTTTTTGAGACAGGGGAGTTGTTTAGATTTTGATATGTATTGTTTCTTTTGTTTTTTCTGTTCTGTTTCTCTTTCCTCAACTGTCTTTCTAGATTCTTTGATATTTATATGTTAGTTAATATTGTCTCTAGTTTTAATGGTTTGCTTCAATATTCTTTTCCTTTTTCTTTTATCCTTTCTCTCACATCATCTTCTCCCGTTTCCCAAAGCTTGAGTGATCAGCCTTTGTCCTTCAGCCTTGCTTCTACTATATCTCTCTTCACTTATTACTCTGTTTTGCTCCCATCCCTCTTAAAGTCCCCATGTGCACAAAGAGTAAGATCACTCTACGAAGGTGACACTTACTGCAAAGAAGTTCCTGGTTTATGTTGGATTTTGTTACATAACTATAGTTTGTGCTACTATGGTTAAAGATATCAAATTAAGAGTTACCACAGTTTGCCAATTTCTAGGCTGTGTTTGATGATATTTTTATTGCTAACTGTACTACTTTAGCTAGGATGTCATATCTGATGTAATTAGTTGTTCACCCTTGTATGGTAACACTGTGATTGTCTTGGGTCACAGCCATCACCATAGACCAGTAACAAAGGACTAGGTGCTGAGCCAGATATATAGCAAATTTTCATCGCTAATAAATTGGGAAGATAGGATCTTGGAACAGACACATAAACCAAAAGCCAGTTATAACTAGAACACATCTCTGAGGAACAGACATTTCCTAAGGAAGCCTCAGTACTAGTGGTAAAGCTAACTATGAAATAAGGATAAACACAGGAAACAAATTAAAATAAAATAAATGACAAGACACAGAAACAAAATGCAAACCCAGACCTCCAGCCCACCCACAACAAATCCAGTGGACAGTGAGAAAGAGGAAATCACAAGCTACTGACCTTAATTTTTTGAACTATCACACAAGAAATTAAAAAAAGATGAATTAGTTTGTAGAAAAAATCATATCAGAAATAATCTCTCCGGTAACAGAAGTGATGACAATAATGAAGAACTTGCTTAGTGAATGTAGAGTAGACAAAGACAAATAAAACATAGAGGAGCTTAGGAAAATAATGGAAACCATGAACATCTAACAGGAAAGTAATGGAATCCGTGAAAGACATCCGAACAGATACCTAGGAAATTAAAAATTCCATTAAAAGTTTCCAAAGCTGAATGAAATAAAGTGAAGACTGGCTATCAGACCTAGAAGACAGGAGTGTGGTTAGTGATCATGTAAAGATAGCTCTCTTAAAAATAGTAAGGGACTATGAAAAATTAATCCAATAGTTCCGAGATGATGCAAATACCAACAAAATAAAATTGATTGGAGTCAATAAAAAGGCAGAAATCAGTGCCAGAGACATAAACAATCCTGTACACAGAAGTTGTGGCAGGAAATTTCTCAAACATGGAAAAAGAATTTCACATACAGATAAATGAAGTATATAGGACTCAAATCAGCCATGTCCAAAATAAATCTACATCAAGGCATATGCAATAATCAACATTTAGAAATTCAGCACAAGAACAGAATATTAAAAGCTATTACCTGGCAAGCTTGAGGTCTTAACTTTGATTCCCAGTGCCCTGCCACACTCTTTCAGAAAAACGAAGAAACAGATCACCTGTAAATGAAAGCCCATTAGAAACACAGCAGACTTCTTAGCACAAACTTTTATGTCAAGGAGAGCTTGGAGTGAAGTGTTTCAAATCCTGAAAAAAAACCCCAACCTCCAACCCAGATTGAAGTACTTTGCAAAACTACCTTTCAGAATCAATTGAGAAATAAGATACTTCCATAACAATGAATAACTGAAGAAATTTGTGATCACCAAACCATCTCTACAAAATGCTCTAAAGGATACATTAGAGATAACAAAGACCATAGTTCCAAGAACACTAATAAAAAGAAGCCACAAGGAAAGTCAAGCAATTAAACAGAGGGGATAGACAGGGAACCAACAACAGGAAAATATAATGCGCCAAGGATAAGCCAATACATATCAGTTATCATCATCAGTGTAAATGGTCTCAATTCACCAAACCAACTAAACAGAACGCATCAAGAAACAAGATCCAACAATTTTCTGCATACAGGAACCACATTCAACTCAAAATAAAATTCATAAACTGAAATCAAAGGATAGAAAACAATACCGCATGTGACAGAAATCTAGAAAAAAGCAGGGGTAGCGATTCTATTTGCAGGAAAATGAACTTCGAGCCAAGACTGAACAAAAATGACAAAGAAGGTAACTACATACTTGCTAATGGAAAATTCCTACAAGAAGAAATAATAGTCATAAATATATATGCACCTAATATTGGCACACGCAATTTTATAAAACAAGTATTAATGGACATGAAAAATCAAGTACTAACACATTTGTAACTGGGGCCTTAATACACCACTGTCACAAGTAGACAGATCAACTAGAAAAAAAATCAACAAAGAAATATCAGAACTAAATCAAACCTTTGAACAAATGGACTTTGTAAATGTCTACAGCATTTTCCACCCCAGAACACTGGAATACACATTCTTCTCAGTTGTACATGGGACATTTTCCAAAATAGACCACATAATAGCTTATGGCACATGCTTGAATAAATACAAAGTAAAATTATTCCACTGATATTATCAGACCATATTGCAGTGAAATTGGGAATCAATGGCAAAATAATAACAAAAATATATAAACATATGAAAGTTAAATAACACCCGCCTGAACAAACAATGAGTCACAGACGAAATTAAAGAAGAAATTAAGCAGTATCTACAATTACATGACAATGCCAATACAACATACTGGAACTCATGGAATGCAAGAAAAGCAGTCCAGTAAGGGAAATTCATAGCATTGAATTCTGAGATCAGGAAAACAGAGTGAGCTCAAATAAACACCCTAATGGTGAGCTTCAAATTTCTAGAACAAGAATTGCAAATCAAACCTAAAGTTCATATGAGTGAGGAAATTCTAAAGGTAAGAGCAGAAACTAATAAAATGGAGACTAAGAAATTGATACAAAGAATTAAGGAATGAAAGAATTGGTTCTTTAATAGACTAAAATAGAACTGATAAACCCTTAGTTAACCTTATCAAAAAAGAAAGAAAAGACTCAAATACATGAAATGAAGAATGAAAAGGGTGAAATTACAATGAATCCTGTAACAGTATAGAAGCTTATCAATATCTATTGAAAGAATATTTATTCTAACAAGAGGTAGAAAACACGCAAAAGAAATGGACAGTTTCCTAGAAATATATGCATTACCAAAGCTGAATCAGGAAGATATAAAAAAATTTAAATAAACCAATGTCAGTCAATTAAATTGAAGAAGTAATTAAGAACCTACCAACAAAGAAAAGATCATGGATATTCTGCTGAATTCTATAAGAACGTTAGAGAAGATGCAATGCCATTACTATTCAAATTTTCTAATGAAATTGAAAGAGAATATGATGCCCAAAACCATTCCTGGTAGCCAGTAATACCTAGATACCAAAACAAGAGGTGGATCCAACCAAAAGAGAACTACAGGCTAATCTCCCTGATGAACGTAGATCCAAAAATCTTCAATAAGATGCTGGCAAACAGAATGCAACAAATCTTCAAGAATATTATACACCATCATCAAGTAGTATTCATCCCAGAGATGTGGGAATGGTTCAGCACATGCAAGTCAATAAATGCAATATGCCATATCAACAGAGACAAAAATAAAAACCATATGATTGATGCAGAAAAAGCATCTAACAAAGTCCAACACCCTTTCCATGACTAAAATCTCTATAGAAAATTAGAGCAGATGAACTATATCTCAATCTGATAAAAAGTCACCTAAGATTAACCAACAACCATCATCATACTAACTGGACAAAAACAGATAACTTTGTTTTTTGAAATTTTATCTATTTACCTTTTATTTTTGAAAATTTTTACTCTAAAATCAGGAATGAAACAAGGATGTCCACTATCACCACTCCTATTTAATATAGTTCTGGGAACATTAGCCAATACAATTAGACAAGAGAAAGAAAAGTAATAAATATAGGAAAAGAAAAAGTTAAACTCTCATTATTTGCAGATGACGTGATATTCTATATGGAAGACCCCAAAAACTCCACCAAAAGACTGTTAGATGTAATAACCAAATTCAGTCACATAGATGCATACAATTCAACATCAAAAATCAAATAACATTCCTATACACAAATAACACATTAACTGAGACAGAAATTAGAAAAAGCATGCCATTTACAATAGACTGGAAAAACATGAAATACTTAGGAATCAGTCTAACAAAAGGAAGTACAAGATCTTTATACTGAAAACTACAGTACTCTGAAAAAGAGATTGAAGAGGATATCAGAAAATGGAAAGACATTCATTGTTCTTTGGGTAGGAAGAACCAATGCAGTAAAAATGGCCATACTATCAATATCGTTATGCAGATTTAATGAACTCCAAATCAAAACACCAACCACCAATAACATACCTCACAGAACTAAAGAAAACAATACTAAAATTCATTTGGAGCCAGAAAAACCTAAAACAGTGAGAGCAGTTCTGGGCAACAGAGGAAATGCAGGGCACCATGCTCCATGATTTGAAATTATACAACAGAGCTACTGTGATAAAAGCAGTATGATACTGGTAAAAAACAAACCTGAGAATCAATGTAACAGAGTAGAATATGCAGAAACAATCCAAAATGCATTCAGACCCCTTATTTTGACAAGGGGGACAAACATCATCATTGGAAGAAAGATAGTCTCTTCAAAAAATAGTACTGGAAAAACTGGCTTTTCACATGCTAAAGACTCCAACTGGACCCATGTCTTTCATCATCTACTAAACTAAAATTGAAATGGATCAAAGATTTAAACATTAAAAATCACTATACCTGCTGGAAGGGAGAAAAGGTAGAACTTTTGAAGACATAGGAATAGGAAAAGACTTTCAGAACAAAGGTCCAATTGCGCAGGAGATATTAGAAAAAATGAACAACTGGACTCTCATTAAACAGATTCTGCATAGTAAAAGCAATCACCAACAAAGCAAAAAGACAAACTGCAGATGGGGAAAGTATTTTTCCAGCTGTTCTGCTGATATCTAGAATATTTAGACTGATATCTAGAATATATAAAGAGATGAAAAGAATCAAAAGACTGATATCTAGAATATATAAAGAGATGAAAATAATCAAAACCCTCAAATTTAAAGACAATCCAAAAATAGGAATCTGAGATGAATACATACTTCTCAGAGGAAGAAGTACAAATGTCAAATAAATATATGAAAAAACAATATCACTTGTCCTTCAAGAGATACAAATTGAAACAAGGCTAAGTTTCCATCTCACTCCAGAAAAAATGACTATTATCAAGAAATCAACCAATAACAAATGCTGGTGGGACTCTAGATAAAAAGGGACCTTTCTCTGGTCTTTGTGTGAGTATATACTGGTGCAGACACTGTGGAAATCAGCGTGGAGATTCCTCAAAAAACTAGGACTAGAGGTTCTACTTGATCCAAATATCTCTCTTCTTGGTATCTTTCCAGAAATATTAAAGGCATCATACCACAGTGATACATACATGCCCATGTTCATAGTGGCACAGTTTTTAATAGCAAAATATTCCAAACAGCCCAAATATCCTATAGCTGATGAATGAATAAAGATGATATGTTTTTTTTTACATAGAAGAGTACTACATAGGCATAAAAAGTATAAACTTGAGACATTTCTAGGTAAATAGATGCACCTAGAGACTATAGTCTTGAGGGAAATAAATTGGACACGTGTAAATATTGCATCCTTTCTCTGATGTGAGAAACTTAAAGAATAGGAACCAAAATGTATAATAGGTGTTGCAGAATAGAAAGAAAAAATTCAAATGGGAAAGGGCACAAGAGAGGGTGAGGAGGGGTATAGGAAAGGTAGGAAGAGCAAAAAAGAAAATGAGAATAAAATGGAAACAAACCTTTTGTAAATAAGAAGGTGGAAAAGAGCAGAAGGAAGGGGAGAGTCATGGAGAAAAATAAGAATAGAGGTATATCACGTACAGGTACAAATTCAATATGATGAATATGACTATTATGTGTATCCAAACTGTACCCATAAACTTATTGATGAAAAAATTAAAATTGAACTTATTTTTTAACATGGTACATATGAATTACTTTTAATTTTTAGAACATTGGTAGATATGGTATGAAATAGAAATGTTTGCAAAGCTTTGTCAACAAACGCATGCATTATTTTTTTTTCTAAATAGATTAGTTTCAGTACATGTGAACTGAATATATCACTTGAGATCTTAAAGTAAGCAATGAATTTGGTAACACCAGGCAAAGATAATTTGAGTGTTCTAATATCACTAGTATAATACATGCCAGAAATTATTCTTAGTTAAAAGCACCAAAGTTTAAAAATAAATGTCAAAAAGATGTTGGATATTATAGTAGCAGAGGGGCGCCATAAAGAAGAGAAGAGATGCTGGTGATCTGTTTTTTTTTTTTTTTCTGGTACCAGGGATCAAATTCAGAACTGCATGCTTGCCAAACACGCACTTGTGCCACTGAGCTAAACCTCTAGCCCCAATGATCTGGTTTTATGAAGAAGAAACTTGAGAAAGAGTTTTAAATCCTATGCATTAACAAAACAAAGTAGGCTTGGTCTTAGTAGCATAAGAAAATAGTGAAATGAAGAACATTCAAATAAATCTAGTAGTTTTTAAAATGATATAGGTAGACAAGTTGATATTATTAAATGAAGCTCTGTCCTACATTTGGTTACAAATCAGAAAGAAGCATAAATAAATAACATACAATGCACAATGATCATTGATTACTAAGAATTATGAAGATTCCTTTTGTTATGCACAGTTGCTTTAATTATAAAAAATAAAATAACATGTCCTACCTGAGATTAAAAGACCAGTGGAGAATATATTCCTCTTCATAGGATTATCAAAATAATGCTTACAGCTTTCAATTATTTTTACTAAATTTTCTAGTTAATAATTAAAGAATCTAACTTATTAATTTTCTCACCAAAAATAGACATATTTTGATTTAATCTATTCTGTGAAATAAAATCACTTTTCACTCATTTGTATCAGTTGTTTGAAAGTTGTTTTTAAGGTAGGAAAGCATTTTCTTCCATTTTAAATCGCAGTCTCTCAGGTCTGTGGTTTTCCTTTCATGTGCAGATAAAAATATTTTTGAAAAGTGTGGAATAAAAATCTCTGGAAGAGAGCATTCGTAAACGAATTCTGATCAACAGATTGCATACATTTCCCAATCAGCTGTGCATACTGAGCATTTTCACGGCTCCAGTCATTTTATAAAGATGATTCAGAATTAATCAGTCCTACTGCCACTTTTATTATTTATACATTCACAGTATTGACAGATTTCACTTTCTTCCCACTCTACTCCTCTTCTACAGGAATAACACTCACGACACGGGACAGGGAACTGTAAGGCACATCATCAGACCTTCCATCTTTAAGGCATTATTCAGCTAATGATGGGAATCCAAACAGTAATGATAGATATGCAGATTCACATCAAACTATCTTTTGTTCCATTTAAGTGCTTTATCCAGAATATAAGGTCCATTTATCCACAGTAAATGTATGTGATCCCAGCAAATATATGTGAATCCCACAGTCATAGGCTGCGTGCAAAATATGTTGAAATAGGGCTGCAGCTGTTGTAGATGCTGCAAAGAAACTTCGTTAGAAACAGTGATATCAAGGAGCCTTGCAGAGGTCCGATCTGGCATTTTGAGCACTTCCATTTGTTGTAACATTTTAGAATGTGTCGCACGTTCTCTTGGGATTAATCTAAATTACAAGTGTACTTGAATCACCTGGCCGACAGTTTATGATACTAATTCATTTTAAAGATATGTTAACAGCAACCTTTTCATATGTCTCAAAATTAATTAGCCGATGTTTTATGGAAGGCACAAATTTGACTTGACCAAACTGGCAGAGCAAATTAACGTTATTTTCTTGTGTCATTTCCCTAAATTCAGAGAGGTAAAGAAATGCCAATTCCCAAAGCTGAGAAATCTAATATTAAATGAAGTCTGAATATATAAAAAGATTGTTGTCAAGGCAAATCCATTGCCTGGTTGTCTTCAGTCGACATCTATTTTTATATAGACAAGTATGACTTAGACTCAGAAACTAAACACGAAGAAATTCCAAATAATCCATTTATTCAAGAGACATATGAAAAGCAGTAGTTTAAAAGTTCCTTTTCATAATATACTTGTTTTGAATTGTATTGCTTTGTACATATTTAATTAATTATATCTATAAGTTTAGTTCTAATGATTTTGCCAACAAAATAGTAATAAACAAATCCATGTCAATTTTTGGATTATATAACAAATTGGAAAGGAATTTCACATATGGTTAGCTCTATGAGGATGAACCACAAAGGTTATTAGCATGATTTCATATCACCATGAAGGTTAAATCAGATGTGAGTGTACCCTGTTTTTCTTTTGTACCTACAACCAAGTAATAATTTCTCAATATAGGAATGTATGTATCAACTGAAATTGGTGGTAAGTCACAAGCATTGTTTTACAAATCAATATAAAACTGTGCTTTTCTGATATATAAGTGAAATGTAATGGCAATACCAAAGGAAGATCTGCTTATTAGAAAATTTATGGAGCACTATGAAGTATTTGGAATAAAATGGAGTCTTTACATTTTTACCACAAACATGGCTTACATTTTTAATTTTCAACATGCACTAAGAAAAAACAAAACATGAGGGAAGCCCAAACAAAACCAAGGAGTTTTCTTAAGGTGTAGGCTTGAAATGAGCACACTGTGACTCCTGTTTACTCAGTTGGCATTTGCTAAAACAAAAGGCAGGTCAAGCCTAAAGGCTGGGGCTTGAGGATTGCACTCCATCTATAAGAAAGTATTGCTAAGGTTATAAGCAATGATGTACAGAAAAAGGGAAGAAATTATGTTAATCATTACATCTACTGCAATACATAACAGTTCTCTAGAGCAGATAATATACTAGAACATGTCGATGATGTGTTTCTACCTGTGATTTCTCCAAGGTATAATTTTTGTGATAGATGATTATATTATTCTTGGACGTGATTAACCTGCTACTTGATTTAAAAAATAGTCTTACCCCCTCTCGGGGGCTTGTATGAAGAATTAAGACACGCATTTTACTGGAAGTAATCCTTAAGCAATATATGTGAGCACACCTAAAATGAAGCACTTTCTAATACAGGGATCAGATTATGTCATTTGAGTCACAAGGCTTATCTTACTTTCTTGAAGAATACAACATATGCTGAGAATCAGAATACAACATTGCCCTGAGGAGTTTGAGTAAAATTACTTTGTCAATACCATGTAAAATAAATCATGTGATGACAGTCATTTCTGGTCAGATAACCTATAGCAAATGGACTTCTAAATCAGATGCATCATGTAGGCAAACCATTATTTCTCTCTCTCTCTCTCTCTCTCTCTCTCTCTCTCTCTCTCTCTCTCTCTTTCTCTCTCTCTCTCTCTCTGTGTATGTGTGTGTGTGAGTGTATAAAATTCATGTCTTCTTTCCTTAAAATTCCAACTTTGTTTTTTCATCTTGTCTTCTGAATCTTGTTTTTGTTTTCTTGGTAGTGTTCCATTTTTGCAAAAAGGGAAGTAAAAGAAAAATATGCTAGAAAACTTGCTCAGAGAATTAATTTTGAATTGGTCTCTCTATTAGAGACTAATTTGCTTTCTATGTGCAATTTTGGCGTGATCACTGTTGCATATATTATTGGCTTTCAACTCCTATACACCATCACCTAAGCTCATTTTGAGCTTCTCACATGTACATCGATTGTCTGAGTTTTACTGAGAAAAAAAAAAAAACTGTCATGAGTTGGATCAACCTTTTCGTGTCTCATCTGATAACAGCAGGCTTTTCTGCCATATTTCTTTATGTTTTATTTTAGTAGGCCAGCACACTTTTCTCTTCCTTGGTTTGTCCAACTTTACCGAATAGGTAAATACCCATTTTCCTCTTTCTCATTCTCTTTCTACCTCTCTACCTTTCCCATCTCTCCGTAAAGTTGATTGTTTTCTAATTTAATCACATTAAAAGCAGGAAAATATTTTATGTGCAAAATAGATATTTGAAATAAGGAAAACATCAATAAAAACCTGATTTAGAATACATCAGCTTTAACTGAGTTGATCAAGGATGACAGATTTTATTACCTGAGCCTACATAGAAAAAACAAAGAATACAAAGTGAAAAATGCAAAAAACTTTTTGTTCAGAACACAAATTTGGCTAGGACTTTATTTATTAGTAAAAGATAACTAACAGGGCTATGCCTTTTTCTTTCTTAACTAAGTAATTAATTTTTTGAGGGAGGGTCTCAGTATGTAGTTCAAGTTGGCCTGGAGTACAACAGGTATCTAGGCTGGCCTTGAACTCATGGAGATCCTCCTGATTCAGCCTCATGAGGGTTATACCTTTTTAAGGACATTTAGATAATCTACCCTCAGTCAAGCATGGATGATAACTATCCTACCACCGTCTTTTACTTTTAATATATGGCTTCAGACAGAAACTATTTAAGTACTAAGCATATAATCCAAATTTAAGCAAAACAGTTTCTACTTTAACTACTGTTGAGAGACTGATTATAATCTAAGCCCTGTTTAACTCATATATTTTTATAAAATAGTTAAGATTCTTTATATCATGGCTAAAATATAATAATGCAAACCTCATCCAATAATAAAATTGGCTTAAGTTATAAGAATCAACCTAAGAAAAGAAATTTTATAATATTGTAACTTGGTCATGTTAGGCTAAATTTATATTTTAATGTAATGAACCAGTAGATCACAACATTAAATTAATGATCACAGCTCAAATGCAACCATGGGCAGTTTTATGTAATATGCAAATGTAGAAAAGAAAGCAAACGGTAATATAAATCTTCCTAGGTACCATCTGGCTTAGATTTTCCTTATGTCTCTCCCCAAACAGTAGGAAAAATAAATAAGACTATTCCTCATTGGCTAGGTTTTGGCACAGAGATATCACATGAAAAATGCTTTAACATAATCAGAAAGTCTAGTATCTTTTTCATTTCTTTCTTCTGCATAAAAACAGACAGCATGCTTTGTAGAACCAAAATTTGTTAACTTTCAAAGATGAAAGTTAAACAAACACCTAGTCCAGTAGTTCTCAAACTTAAGTGAATATCAGAACTATCTGAAAGTCAGGCATGATGGTGACTGTCCATAATTCTAACACTCAGCAATAATTGTGAGCTAGGAAGACTGTAAGTTTGAGGCCAACCTGGGATACATAGTGAGACCTGACTCAAAACAAAACAAAACAAGAAAAATTAAAAACAAAAGAGAACAGAAAAACTACCTCAGGGGTCTTCAGGTTTGCTTGGTCCTTTCCTATGCAGTTGGCTTCTGACATAATGCAATTTTATAAACATTCCAAGACGCTGCTAGTACTCCTGGAACTTGGAGTAACACTTTTCTTTAGTTCCAATATTTTCTAGAAGATAAACCTGAGATCTCCAATATACTCCTTTCCCAAGGTTACACAGGCCAGAGGGTAAGATCAAAAATCAGATTCCCTGATCTATAAAATATTTTGCACTCTCTGACATTATACTATTTCCATTTTAAAAACTCCTTCAAAGAGTTATGTGTTAGCTCATATTTTTTTCTATGCTTTTACTGCGAAAAGTATACATAACATAGAATTTGCCATTTTAGCCTTTTTTAAGTGTACGGTTGACGGTGTGAAGTACAGTTACATCAATGTGCAACCAATCCCACAATTCATCTCTAGGACTTTCCCATCATCCCAAACTGAAACTCTGATAATCCATTAAACAGGAAGCACCTAGTCTCTTATCACTGCAAACCTTGAACATCACTTCCCTTTCTGTCTCCATGAATTGGACCATTCTAGCTGCTTCACAGAAGTGGAATCATACACTGTTTGTCTTTTTGTATCTGGCATGTTTCACTTGGCATAATGGCTCCATGACTTACCAGAGTTTCAATTTGTTGAAATCTTTTTGCCTGTTGCTCAAGAAAGTGTTCTGACCACTTACAAATTAATTTCTGTCACTTGTCCTACTTCAATAGATGGTTTCTAAATATGAGAAAGACTTAAGATGGCATTTTTCAGTGAATAAAATACATAAAGCTAGGAGGCGGACAGAGTGGTGTGAAATGCAATTTCTGCTTAGTTGAAAGTTACTGAAAACTTAAGTAGATTACATAGCGGGGGCAGGTAGGAGAGCAAAGGGAGAGAGGAGATAGATTAAAATGAGAAAAATCTAGAACTTTTAAGATTACCTTTGCTCAGTTAGGTAGTAGAGTTTTACAAATGAGGTTAACATGCACATTGTAAACATTAATTGATACAAACTGGAGCAGATCAGACCTGATGTTATCAAAATACCATGGGCCCAATTATACAAAAAGCCAATACAAAATATAAACATTTATATTGCTATTTAAAAGGTACTTTGATGTACTTTAGATTTATGGTGTATGGTCAATGTCATAAATATTTTATAGTTTTTCGGAAGGACAGTTATATCAGTTATGTCTTGTTTTAGAAAAAGTTTAAATTTTAAAGAAACATCAGTATACTAATATATTTTCAAATATTTGCTGAAAGTCAAGGCCAGCTCCTCCTTCTGAAAGGATTTTGGCAATGACAGACAGCTGAAGCATGAGGAGAGTAACCCAGGTAGACAAGGAGGGAAAAGATGCTCTTGGCAAAGATAATGCCTCTTGCTTTTTATTATTCATTAAACTGAGCATCTTTTACAATAACCTTTGTATGGCAGTTTTAAAACATGACCCCCAAACTTTGTTATCCTCCTCCAGGGAAAGGTAGGGTTTCTTTCATCCTGTCACTGCCTGTCACTGCCTGAACAACAGAATATGGTAAAAAGGAAAAAACGCTAGTTTCTAGGCAAGACCTGAGAAACTAGCAGCTGCAAATTCTGGTCCCTTGGAATTATTGCTCTTGGGAACCAGTTGTTATGCTGGGAAGTGTTTAAACTCCCCATAAAAGATGAAAAACTTATAGCCATCACCTATCTGGAATGCTTGTGAGTCAGCCTGTTTGAAAGGGGATGTTTCATATTCAGTTGACCTGGCCCAGCTGATAATAAGAGGAAGAAACTATTAGGATCTACTGAGCCTTCACCAAATTATAGATTCATGAACAAAGCAAGTAACTGGTACTGTTTTCTTTTTTTTTTTCCCGGTGCTGGAAATTGAACCTAAGGCTTTTACACTGATCTACACCTCCAGCTATTTTTTTTTAATGTTGAGACAGTATTTTGCTGTATTGCTGTTTCCCAGACTGAGCTTAAACTTGAGGTCCTTCTGACAGACTCCCAGAATGCTGGGACTATAGTTGTGTACCACCGCGTATAACTGTTACTGTGTTAGGCCATGAAGAATTGGGATGATTTACTATCTAATAAAAATTACCCAGAATCCCTCTTGATCCTTCTCATAAGGATATAGGAGATGTCCCCTGTTTTGCATAACCAGAAATTTCTGTACTCACGTTTGTTATAATCCCTTCCCTCCCTGGCTTGTTCAACATGTCATCCTCCTCTGAGTCCCGCTACCATCAATTCTTAAAGGTCAGTTTCATAGCTGTTGGAGACCACTACAAAGCAGCTCTGAGCATGATTAAATTTTACTAATTGGCTTTCTATGTTTATCTGTGAGTCTGTCCTAGGCCTTGGCCCCTTGCCTGGTGATGGGAACTGATTCATAGTACGTGAACCTCTATGAATCACTGGTCTTGGCTGAGGCTTGTACTGGCCTGTGAGGCCAGAGATACCTCAAAGGGCCAGATAAGGCCACAGCTGAAGACACTTGGCTCCAATCCAGTTAAAAAGATAGAGACTGCAGCTGAAGGGATTTCACTCCTGAAGTCTCACTCCTACCATAAATGTCATTTGACATAGAACAGTTCTCCTAAATTGGCATAATTTACTACTTGGAGAAGTCTTTGAAGAGACTCCCAAGGTCCTGCTCATTTCCTGCACTTTCCTCAGTTTCTCCACCCTTTGTCCTTGGACCTATAAAAAGTGGACTGATCCAGAGAAGTCTTTGTCTTAGCCCTCAGAGTCAGGAGCTTAATTAAAGGATTTTGACCCTCTGGGAGCCCTAAAAAAGTCATATAATTGTCTCTTTTTATTTAACCTCTGCCATACTGTACACTTGTTTGGGAGATTGGGGATCTAGATCAGGACCCGATAATAGCTAATCACTTGTTGTATTTTCATACTTCTTTACTGTTCTATGGGAGATTCCCCTTCTCAATAACTCTCCTTAAAGGCACATTCGGGAAGGTCAACTTAGGAAGTACATTCTTCCATTATGAATATACATTATAAGAATATAAAAAAATGAGTTATGGAAGAGAAAGGAATTTAGAGACATCTAATCAATCTAGTGGTTGGATTTCAATAATGGTAACTGTTTTTGTCAATGTCTTTCCATAGCTGGTAAAAATGCCATCTATAGTTGTTTCAGCTTTTAAAAGCACAGTGTACAACAGGTTTCCAATCATTTGTGAAACTACTGTAAAGACTAAAAATAGGATTTATGGAGTAACTCAGTGGGATGAATACCTGATTGAGTGGTTCATAAATATCCAGGTCTCCTTCTATTTGGGGTTGCAGCTTTGAATTGAATCCAATATTGAATTATTGAATTGGGAGCAAAGGATTGAGGTGAAATGTGGGTTACTCATGAGAGCAGGTGAAATGCTGCTTTCTGCAGAGAATAACTTTTTATACAACTCCCAGAGAGAAATATATTTTAAAAGGTGTCGGAAGTGAAAAGACATTAGAAAAGAAAAACTGAAAGCTTTAGGGAACATAAAGATTACATTTATAAGGATTCAGGTTATTGTAAGATATAATAATAATAATGATAATAATAATGAATAGTCAACATTCTAGCAGGCCTCTCAAGGACAACTACAGATGTGGGAGCAAACTAAAGTAATTTGTTCCTTTATCACTATGAGGAAACAGACATTCTTCCATCCAGACTAATATGATCTCCAATGGGGAATGATTTATGTATCCTGCATTCATGAAACTCTTTCATAACCAGGTGTAATGACTTCTTTTACCTCTATGGGGAATGACTGATTTATGCATAGACCTTTGTTCAATAACTTTTCTTTAAAAATTGATGCTGTTAAACATGAAAAAATGTGAACTTTTTGACATTTTATTTTAATGTAATTTAAAAAACCATGTAAACTGCAAATGGACCTCATGTGTAATGAAAATCACATGCTGATAAACTAAATTATTTTGAATATTATTAGTCTTTGTTTAATATCTAAAACTTTTTTTTAGAATTATGAAAGGAAGATGAAAGATAACAAGATGAAATTTGTTTTTAAAATAGTTTGTATATACAAAACTAAAGGGGTTTTTTGTGGTTACCCTAATTCACACTTTCAGAATTTTTCGACAGGAAAGGAAGAGATTGCTACTCTTCAAAGGAAGAGATATCATTTTTTGTCGTGAAAAGTCTGCTCCTTCAAAAATTCTTCGAAGTTAGAAAAACGACAAAGTGCTATAAAATTTTTTGCCTAGTTCAGTCAAATTTTTCCTGATGTTTTCAACTCAAAGGCTTGAAATTACACGGATCTTGTCCAGGCTCTGATGGAGATCAAAGAAAGTCAGTGAATAGTTCCAGTCTTCTCACTCTTCAGTGCTACTGTCTCATTGAATGCATTCAGTATTAACCTGTCAGCCATCAGTGTGATTTCCTGTGTTGTGCAGGCTGTCTGGGGAAAAATAAACTACTTATACAATGTCTGGTGTCTAGCTGAAACAGAAGGATGGCAAGTTAATTTATTTCCCCAAGGAGGTCATTATGAAAGAGAAAATATTTCTTTTAAAAATTTCCAATATAATATGTTTACTCTGAAGAATGAGGTGTTAGGGTTGTCTTGTAATTGAAGACTTCCAAGAGCTTCTCAAAAATGAGTCAATATTGACACTTAAGAGCTAAAATCTATGGAAGATTATAAGCAAAGCTTTTTTCCCTAAAATAAATGAAGTTCCAACACTCAAAGTAGCCAATATTTCAGGTACAGTTCATTTATTCATCTATTTCTTATTAAGTAGTTTCTCACATAAATCAAAAAATGGTTGAGCCCTTCAGGAGCCCATAGTGAGATGAAAAAATATATTTTTACATGTGCATATAAAAATAACCCTGAAAATCATCATGAGATCAAACTAACTATGTTTATTTGGTACTTACTATTTATCAGGTAATGTTTTATATACTTCACACACATTAATTCATATCACCCTCATAACAATCTAAAGGATAGTTGTTGTCGTTACACTTGGTTTACAGCTATGTAATCTGAGAGTAACTGAGAAATGTGTTGATGTTCAGCAAGTAGCCAGAATCTCAATTTAATCTCAGGCAGGCAAACTTTGAAGCTCACAATATTCAACACTCTCCTCTCAGTACTCACTAACAGAATGCAGAAAGCACTAAAGACTGTATACAGAGCAGAGGAATGCCTGAGAGAACTAAGGGGGAGACAAGATGTCTTCCAGTTTGGGAACTCAGGCAACAAGAGAAGATTTCGATATGTCTTTCCTTGAAATATGGGGAGGATCTGGGTATGCTGGGAAAAAGAAAAGAAATCTCAGAAGAAACTAGGTTATTGAAAGACACAAACATGGTATAGCTAGCTTTTATTTTGGTAGTAGCTGAGAGTACATGTAAAGGTAAAATTAAAACTGAGATTAGAATTTGAGATTTTTGGGTCATCCCTGGAGAGTCAAGTGAAGGAGTTTGTATGGCATTTTGAAGGCTTTAAGAAGTTCTAATAATTGTGTGAAAAGGCAATCATATTTTTAATTTACTGACAAATATTTATGAATCATTTATCACATGACATATACTGTCCTCGGCAGTCAGAATATGCAAGTGAATAAAGCAAATGAAATCTCTATTCTTATGGAATTTATATTCCAGTTACAATGTTACAATCTAGGTTATACTCTGGGAAGTTTATCCTGATGGCAATCTGTAAGTTTTACTGGAGCAACTTAAGGGTAGGAAAGAGTGGAAAAAATAAAAGGGAATAAGAATGTGAATTATAGTAGTAGTAAGAGAACTGGAGAGAAATAAAGGATTGTAAAGGTGAAAAGATGTAAAGCATTAAGGAGGTGAAATCCATAGATCTTTAAAGCTTTTTAAAATTGGTACATGTTTGCAGTACACATTGATTATATTCCTCAGGAGGAGTTAGTGCATGTAAATAACACATTTTAATTTTATTTTCATCCTTATCCTCCTCTCCATTTCCTCTACATCATCTCTTGTCCCCCTTCCATTTTGCTAGTCCATAGATCTTGAAAATGAACTTATGTCTGAATCAAGTGAAAAAGAGACATGGAAATGACTATATGGTTTGAAATCTCTCTGACTGAATGAATGGTACCATGATGAATAGCAAGAGAGGAAATAAAGATTTGGTATAAAATATGGCCATTGGGTCATATTGAATTTATGGTGTTAGTGAGACATTTGAATTAAGAAATGCCACACAACCTGTAAGACATATAGGATGAATATTGAAAAGGGATAAAAACACACAAATCAGTAGATTAAGGGAGATGGATAGAAGATTTTTTTCTAGTAAAATACCTATCACATAACCAACGCTTAGGAGAGACTGATTAAATATTGAATGAAGAGACTGAGATTAATGAAAACAGAAAAGAAAACCTAGAATAGATCTTCATGGCAAGTGAAAGAAAGGAGAAAATAGAGAGGTAAGGAGACATGTAGTATAGTATAACATTCTGCTGAGTCAAAAATGTGGCAAGTTTTTCAAGCAACAGCACTGGTTAACAATAATACAGTAAGTGAAGTTTTGTAGGGTAATGAGGATGCAATTCACACACACAAATGAGATACTATTCAGCCATAAATGAACAAAATTTTGTTATTAGCAGAAAAATGGTTGGCTCTGAAGATCATGTTGTGAAAAATAATTCTAACTCAGGAACAAAAATTTTGTATGGTCTTTCGAATCTGTGGAATCTAAAAATGACAAAAAAGTACAAGGGAGACTATGATTAGAAAAAAAAGGAAAGGAAGAAGGGAGAAGGGACTAACTGTGAGTAATAGGGGGCAGAAATATGATCAAAATATTACACACATTGAACCCCCCCCGAAAACATGTGCAACTGGGGGTGGCTGGGTGGGAGGGAAATGACTGAAGTATGACATGTGCAAACACAACTCTGTCAAAATGAAACCCATTAGCATTTATAACTACTAGGCAATAATAAAAATATGCAAAGAATTACGTTGAAAAATGTAAAAGAAAGATGGATGTTTAGGAAACAGAAATATTTCTATTAACCAGTGCATTCTGATTGGTGAATGCTTTGAAATTTGCTTTTGGTTATCTTGGGCCTTTGCTTGGAATGCTGAGTCATTACAGAGTAATAGATGGGATGGCAAGATTAATAGAAGCTCAGAAGGTCAAACTTAAGTTCAAATATGGATATATATATATATATATATATATGATTTTAGCAGAAATTACCCAATCTTTCAAATTCAGTTTTTCATCTGTAATCATGGTCGAGAATATATCATACAAGTGAAACATTTAGCATACTGCCTAGTTCATAGCAAGTATTAAAGAGGTTAATTATTATTATTTATTGTAACTGTTGCATAAATATATAAATTGTGTTATTTTATGCAAAAAGTAAATATTTATTATGATAGGTTGATATTTTTCATAATGGCTCTCCTAATCTGAAGTAGTAAATTTTCCAAAGAAGTAACAAAAGATGAATTAACCTCTCTAATTTTACCTTATTCAACTGAAAATGGAAATAATAATGACACAACATCATGAGGTTTCAGTGAGAATGAAACTAGAAAATGAAAATTAAAATATTGGACCAATTATAAAAAATGAATTTCATTACTAATTAATATTACTTTGATCCATTTATTTTTAAGAGTGCAATATTAGATTTATAGCCTCAGTTTGACTCTTGTGTAGTGGTAATTCATAATATTAATAAGAACCTTTCACTAGATGAAAGCTTTTTCAAAGTGCTTTTATATTTATTATCTTCAAAGATTCTCACAAAATCTGTGAGGAATAAAAGGCAATAGTTATTAGGGCTATCAAAATTGACATTTCAATATGTATAATTTCTTTTTACTACCATGGCCTTTTCTACTGGTTTGTAGATATAAAATTATAGAATCCAACAGTGGAATTACAAAGTTATTCAATTTAGTGTTTCCCTCATATCATTCTAGATATCTGCTTTATGCAATGGCAAAATCCAGAAAAGTAGGTTCTAAAGTTTTCAATATACTCAAATAAGGATTTTCCATATTAATGGGACAATGGTACCATACTCCAGAATGTTAAAGCCTTATAATCAAATAATGAAACTCATTTTGCATTTAATTGAGATAATTGTTTTTTATCATTGGACGAAGCAAAAATGGATTTTATATATTTAGTCCTTCTTTCTATGAGAGATAAATCACCAGTGCTTAACATTTGACCCATCAACTCCTTTTTCTAATCTTTAAATTATTTTCACAATTTCCTTTTTGTTTCTAAATGAAATCTATGGCAATGTCGGTATCTAAACCAATACAATATAGTAAAAGACTGTTGTGTGGCTTTAGAGTCTGCTCTTGAGTACTACAGCCTTCCAAAAGGGCTAACTGCTAAACCTTTTTTGATTTTAAGACTGAGTCTTTATCAGTTGCTAAACTGCCAAGGCTAGACTCAAACTTGTGATCCTCCTGCCTCAACCTCCCAGAGTTCTGGGATTGCAAGCACGTGTCCTCATACTCAGCTCTGACAGTCATTACTGAGAAGCATTTTTCAAGATGGATACATTACTTAAATATTCTTACTTTTTTCATGGCATGAGTTTTTACACCAAATCTGTGGTATATCTTTGTCTTTTTTCATAGTTAAACATTAAGACGAGTTTGCAGCTGTGTCATTTTGAATACCACAAAAGACAGTCTTTCTTAATACCAATTCTGTATAACAGTCATATTTTGGTGATATTTAGGTGCTATCTTGGTTAGTTTTCTCATTGCTGAGACAAAGTACCCAACATTCAAAGTATCTCACAGTTTCTAGAGTTTTCAGTTCACACTTGGCTGGCTCCAAGGCAGGGCGTGGCAGAACAGCATTGCAGAGGAGAAACAGTCCATGGCAAGCAGGACAGGCAGCAAGGAGCAAGCAATGGCAGCAGCTCTCTCTCTGCCCCTTATATTCCATTCAGGCCACAAATGTGAGGCATTCTTAATTCCAGTATCACGCACTTAATCACAGCATCATACATTGTAGACCTAGTCATTCTCAAAAAATCCCATCTATTACCACATGAGGCTTTGGGGAGAGGGCAACTAGATACAAACCATAACAGGTATATTTCTGAGAGGAAAATCAAAAACTTCAAGTAACATTGGCATCAAATTATGTTGCATCATTTAATTCTATGGTTTCCATGTTGATATTCTTCAGTTTTATATGTCCATATGTATCTCTAAACTTTAGAATTCATAACTGCTTCAAAGGAATGAAATATTTTTACCTCTATTACACACACCTTTAAATAGATAACATTCTTCACTTCTCTCCATTCAACCATTAATCCCCTTCAACTCTTCACTGCTGAGCCAAGTGGTAAACAGAAAACTTCTTAGTTTACCTCACATCCTCTCTCCACCTCTGCTTCCTACAGATTGCATCACAATGAGGATTTCACCTCCAAGCAGCTTGCATATCTGTGTCATTTGTTAGATTTTTCCACCTTAATTATAATTGCTGGTTTGCAATGTACAGAAATACCTTTCTAATTGTTGGCTCTGCACAGATCTCTTATCTTTCCAATTTGTCCTCTTCAGAGATACTAGAGTGACCTTTCAAAAATATCAGTCCTCTTTCCTCCATATCCTTTCTTTAAAAACTATAATTTCCCAAAGACTACAGGTAACACACACACACAAAAATTGGTACTAGGAATAGGACTCAGGACCTTGTACTTGACAGGCAGGCACTGTGCTGCTGAGCTATATCCCTGGCCCTTCCAAAATGTTTTGTTTTTGTGACAGGGTTTTGCTATGTAGTTCAGACTGGTCTTGCACTCACTTATGTAGCTCAGACCGGCCTCAAACTCATTGCAATTCTCCTACCTCAGCCTCCTGAGTGGTAGGATTCTAAGTGTGACTTCAAACTTTTAAAAATACGTGTTAAGGGGAAGAGAATGTTAGTTTACCCTTATTGAGTCCCCTTATTGAACACTTTGTCCCTGTGGTGGGCATTTTATATGTATCTTATCATTTAATCCTGACCAAATCCTGTGAGGTTTTATATTCAATATACAAAAGAGTATAATTGGGACTTAAAGGTTAGGCAATAAGCTAACTAAATTGATTATAGACCACAGAACTGTGCCTGAGGTGTGTTTGCAAAGTGCCTCTCTTGGGGCATTTATGATAAGATTAGTTCCCTGACAAGAAGGGAAGTCTCCAGAGCTTGCTATTCCTGCCCTGAGAGGATACAGAGAGAAGGCAGCCATCTTCAAGTTTAGAAGAAGACCCTCGCCAATACCTGACTGTGTTGGTGTTTTTGACATAGACTTACAGTCTCTAAAACTTTCAGAAATAAATTTCTTTTTAAGAAGTCGTTTTCCTTGCCTGTGACAGGGTTTTGCTATGTCATTTTCCTTGCCTGTAACAGTTATGGTGGTTTGTCAAACTTATGGGCTTGGGATCATCCAGGAGATTAATAAAGTTCACTTCTGGGTGTATGTAACAGAGGTTACTCCGAGTACTATGGTCCCTTGCTCCTTCCTCTATGGTCCTAGTTTCCCACTTTGCTTCCTGGTGCCTGTGAACAAGGTGCTCCACCTGCTCCACCAGTCTCTTCCTCTATGATGTTTCTTCCCTGGACCATGGAATGAATCCCCTGAAATCGTGAACCAAAATATATGTCTCCTCCTATAAGCCTTGTATACTAGGAATTGTGAGCCTGTTATGTGAAAGCTAATAACCCCTCAAAAGAAAAAATCCATTCTGCACAGTTTTTATCACTAGGTTTAATGTATTATCGATTTATATTAAAGCAACAGAAAATGATACATTGCAGTTTTCTTTTTTTTTAGAATTATAAATTCATAGAGTATCTCTATATTCTTAGTCATCTCAAGAAATATGATACTCTGATGCATTCAAGGTACTGATTGTGTATAAAGATTGTATTATTTCCTATTCTTTTGGAATTAACCAATAGCCCAGGAGTGTTTTGTTTGTTTGTTTGTTTTATTTTGTTTTGTTTGAGAAATACTGAAGGAATTATTTTGTAAAATTGGATAATGTATTAGTAATCAAAGATATCTTAATGTATAAGTATACTCAAATGTACAATGCAAAGTTTACCAAACTTGTCTCTATGAGAATATTTTACTAATAGGAGTGAATTTCTATCATGGTGGAGGGGAGTTGAGGGAAGGCAGAATTAAAACATATGATATTAGTGAGGACAGTGAATTAAAAGGCACACCCTGAGCCATCACCTAGGTCAGAGATAGAGGAATCTGCAATATTAGTTGCTCTGTAGTTGCTGCTGAGCAAAAGATTTTAATCACACCACTTTGGGATCCTGTCTCCCAACTATATGCCCACACTCACATACCTTCTTTACATGCTAATACTACAATGACCTCTCTGGGGTACTTCAAGAACTTGCTAACATTTGTGAAACTGCTGTGAAATATTTACAAAGATGCAAAGTGATCCTATTTGCACTTAGTTACTTGGGATTTTATGTTAGAACTTTGAAGCATGAACATCTTTCTCAACTCTATGAACCCAAAGAAGAAATGTTTTAGATCAGACAAGAATCTGATTCAATTATGAATATAGTCCTTAATTTTAAGAATAAATTTACAATTTAAGAATTCTCAAACTATAACCACTTAGGCTTTATATGATGTTCTGTAAGAGTCCATTTGTTTACAAATTCTAGTTAGACTATCAGAAGTAACAATATGCATAAGAAAAAATCTTCCATCTTGATGTAAATGGATAACTATAATATCTTTCCTTGATTTCCATAAGGAAAATGAAGAATACTTTTTTGTAATACACAAGGAAATGCTAATGTGAATAAGAGTGGAATTTACCAGGTTAATTCCATTCAGGAACCATATACTTCATAATTTATATATGCTTATAGACCCCATGAATTATAATTATTTCTGGGAGAATTAAATATCCAGTGAAGTGGTTAATAAGCAAAAGTGATAGTCATGTACCAAGAGCCAGAGTCTCCATATATAGAACAACTGACTGACAGTTACAGAAAAAAACACATTTTGTAGTGGTGTTTGCCATCTTTCCACTCAGTAACATTTATATAAAGTAAAACTTCATTGTTTGAGGTAGACAGACATATTGAAATCTATCAGGAGAGTTGCTGTTTTGGTCAAGCATTTGGAATTTCCTGAAGGTTCAGTTCTGTTTTGTTATTATATTTTCTCTTTTCTTTTCCTTCTCCATTCTTTTTCTTTCTGTTCCTTTTAAAAAATTTTTAAATTTATTTTGAAATGAAGTCTTACTGTACTGCCCAGGCTGGCCGCAAATTCTTGGCCTGAAGCAATGCTCATACCTCAGCCTTCCAAGTAGTTGGGACTACAGGTACATACCACCCCATCCAATTTTCTTCTTTTGTGTATACCTATGCTTGTTGTATAGCATGCATTATAGAATACAATGCTACCAGATTCTTCTAGTGAATCAAAATGTCATCATATCATGGCATTTCTTTCTTTGAAATGTACTAAAGAAAACTTCTTTTCTTCAAAGTAAAAATTCATACTAAGAAGGAATAAACAACCGAAAATTTTATTTAGCTGAAATTAAAATCCTGAAATTCCATATAATCTTCTAAGGTATGTTGTTTTATTTACTTTCAAGCCTGACATTTTCATTTGTGGCTCATCGTCCCCAGCTTCTTTACTCAATTTTATCTGTTGAAATGTGTCATAAACAATAATCAATACTTTCAGTAGTTTACAATTTTTACTGTGGCATCTCCAAATCTTTCATCAAAACACATTCAAAAATCTCATTAAAAATTCAGAATTGACTATAAATGTCATTCTTATTCATGAAATTTAAACGTTAGGCAACTGGAATGCATAGAAAACACAGCATCAGCTGAGAGAGAAGGGAAAACTGTCTCTGTTTAAACGTAAGTTTGGAATCTCAGTTAAGCCTACTGTAGTTAAAGAGAAAATGATATATCAAGGTTTTGTAGAACTCTCAGGGAGTTTTATGAGACTTTTAAGAATAAATACAGCTAGCCGCTTTGAGGTTGAGGCATACAAAGGCCACGCCTTATTTCCAAACTTTTTTTTTCTCTTAGGTACCATGAAGATTATGTGCAACCTGAAGCATAGCTTAAAAATGGAAAAAAGGTGGCCTGTTCAACACTGTACTTTATGTGAGCTACAAATAAATTTCGGTTTGGTTAAGCATCAAGAAAAATATATACAATTTTTTTAGTAATATAGCATAAGCTAAAATATTTTCTCAGCAAATTTCCAAGTTTTTGGAAAGAGAGATGGGAAATCTATACATAAAATGAAGCTTATTCTCCATTCATCCACAGTAAATATAGTTAGGAACATGGCGAATTTTTTCTTTTAATGATTCAGAATCTTGCAGTTTGTCTTGCAGGATAAAGAGTCTATATATGAATTTTTATTGTATGCTACTGTAGATATAAATACAAAATGCATGACATAATAGATACACTGTTGACCTCGACCACATATTCACTATTTTAAGATAAATTTTATTAAGTTTCTAACATTAACTTATTTTTCAGTAATTATGTTCTAATTTATTTTCAAAGTAATTTGCTAAAAAATCTACTTGATCAAAGTTGTGTTATTTATTGACCATAGCTATGGGGAAAATGTAAACTTATGTATTTATTACAATTCTAGGGTAGTTGTATGAACATTTATAAGGTAAAATAAAATTGTATTTATGAAGTAGCATAAGACAATGTTACAGACAATGTTACAGTAACTATTCATTTAAGAGTGGACAAAAATAATAATCTAACTTTTCATTGCTTTTACATAATAGCACAAACCACCATGGGAGATATCTGCAAAGATTAAGTCAGGTATTGTTCTAAATATATTACCTCCAAACTATCAAATAAATATAACATTAATTCACATTCTGGAGGAGCAAGTAGGGTCATAACAGTTTGATAAAGCAAGAACACTGTATAAATTGCCACTGTCACCTACTCTATGCAGGAGAATAGCAAAGTACACAAAATATATCAAAACCAAACAAAACGAAAGGTGAAGGAAAACCATAAGAAAGGGAGAGAAAGAAACTTTGCATGCTGTAATTCGATTTTGGAATTATTTTTCAACCTGGGATATACTATCACTTTTTTCACCATGATTTAAAAATATGAAAAGAATAACATTAATTCAAAAATTCATATTATTCTAACATGTCAAATTTTATTTGCCATGCTAGTAAAGTTCTTCTACCACATCAAAAAATTAACTACACATAACCAAATCTCATAATAGCCCAAGAAAATTGTATCGGTTATGGAAGTGTAACTTAAGGAGCCTCTTTTAACTGCAGAATATGATTTTCACCAAGACTTCATTTAAACAAAACTATCTTAAAGTTCTTTTTTCACTGTTTATGCATATGGAACTTTACAGCAATAATTTCTGTTTCTAGGAAAAACAATTGTCTGAAAATTGTATGATCATTAACTATGACAAATTTAGCTATCTCATTTTTATTTTCACAGATCGTGTTTGGAAGAAAACTACGGAATGCCAGATTAACATTTCAAAATGTATTTGAAAGTAATGAAGAGAAACTGATTCAGTTAGCAACGCTAAATAAAACAGAAAATTCATACAGATGCTTTCTCTGTAAAATATTAAATAAACACTCAAAATGGCAACCTTTTCAATTTAATAAAGCAATCCCTAACTTATTTCTTGGTGTAAATCAAGTTTCTGCTCGATCAAAGCTCTGATTTTATATGCAAGTGTTATGTTTTGTTTCTCTCTGTGAGTCAAAAATATGCACTTTTCAGAAGATCAAGGTAGGAAAGGAAATCACAAATGAATCTTCCTCTTCCCTCTGCCTCTCTCCTCCTTGCCCACACGCTGAAATATATCAGACTGAGTAAAATGACTAGGCTATTTTCTTCGCAGCTTATCAATTACAAGTACAAATGCTGAAAATTTTTCAACTGGATTCAAAAGAGTGCTAAAGTGCAATGCTTCACTTACTTGCCACTGTTTCATCAGCTCTCTGACTCCCTTGGAATCTTCCAGCAGCCTTTCCTTATGGGTAGCATCCTGTAGGACGTTGGCAGTTGTTTCAGCTTCTGTAAGCCAGGCCAGAAACTTCTCCAGGTCCAGGGGGAACTGTTTCAGTAATCTATGAGTTTCTTCCAGTGCAGCCTCTCGCTCATTCACTCTGCAAAGAGACAAATAGTCAGATGCAATCCTCAAATATCAGAATGGTTTGCCTAGTGAACTATAGCAAAGATGGGTCATTGCTACAGCTCTTCTTTTAAACAGCAACTAGAATATCATGCTTTCCATTTGCTTTTATTTCTATTTAACTCAAAGTCTTCTAGGAAGGGATGCAAGAATATTAACAATGAATGATAAGCACACATTTCTATAAATCTTGTCTATACAAATGGTGTCACACAAACACAAAACTCTAGACATTTGCAAATCATATATAGAAATCCAAAAGTGTCTTTTGAAAATTTTGTAGATTGTGCTGGTCAATTCTGAAAACTTATTGTAATATGCAACAAAAGTTAAAACTAATGCTTATAGGGAAAACCCTAAAATCTCTCAGGAGGCCTTTCTTTGATGTTACTCTGAGGCAGGAAGCCAGGATTAGATAATCAAGGAGAAAAGTCAAGAAGCTACAAACTGATAGTTGGAAGGTGAATATCAGAGGGGAAAAATTGACAGGAGAAATTGGAGGACAAAGGGAGAAAATGACTAACAATAAGAAAAATAACATTTCAAAGAAACCACTGCATACAACATCATTTTTGCATGATGTTATAACTTTTGAGTTATTTCAATACCTGACAGTCATGCAGCTGAGGCTGTTATCCAAAAGAAAAATGTTATGTGTAATGGCAAAAATCGAGCTGGGTTTCAATTCCTACTGTCCCTTTAGTTATGTTACATGGCGTGTTACAAACCTCTGTGATTTCTCATTTCCTCATCTGCAGTAGATATTGCTGTGATGGGAATCAAATATAATGACACAGGGAAAGTTGAGCTCCTTGAAGTTACAGTTACTGAAATATAGTTTCTCAAGACATTTTTAAAAGGATAAAACAAATTCCCTGGTGACATAAAAATCTTTAAAAATTCCTATTTTCTGGTTATAGATATATATTTTATATATAAATACAGCCTATATATTCAAATGCATTTGTTGTGCATATACAGGTATCCCTTCAGCAAAAATCTACATAACAATAGCTCAGGAGGGAAAATTGCCTTAGGCAGTAACAGTCTCATCTAAAAAGATTCAGGTAAATTTTGTCTGCAATGAAGAACTTAGTACTCTATTTAAATGCCTTATTTGCCTTCTACAACTACACAAACACTTTCTGGGATTAAACATAAGCTAAAAATGGATTTAAAAAAATTGAACACTTAAATATGATACACACTGCTTGTTAAGATGTGATTGTCAATAATTATGCAAAACTGCAATTTATTTCAGCAGCAACTTTATCATGGGATGTGCAAACCAGGCAATAAACAACTGCTGCCAACCCAACGACAGCAAAGCCCCCGGAAGAGCTGTTTATTCATCATGGGTGAGGTTTTTGCTGAGTATACAGTCTTCCACAGTGTAGTTGCAGTACTCATTCTAGATAAAAATCTTCTGTCTGCATTAACTGGTGGAGAGTAGAATAGGTTTATGAGGTTCCAGCTATTGGAAAAATGTCAACATTGCACTAAGCTATTTATCAACTCCTAAATAAACGTTAATATTGTATAGCTGGAAGGGAGCATCATGTTCTGGTTAGGCAAAGAAGTTCAACTTCATAGAGCTTGAGGGCTAACCTGGACTTCCACTGGCTTATCTAGTAGGCAAACTGTCAGTACAAGGAGAAATATCAAAATCATCCTTTATTTAGTAGGATTTAAAAATTGGAAAACATTGTCATAGCTGTAAAAAATTTGTTACAACAGGGCCTGGGACATACAGGTGGAACCCTGTGTCACTGCTGCTGATTGACCATTCCTGACCTGCCAGAGAGACAATTTCATCCAGTTTGCACTAAGACTTACTTCATCTCCAGCCCAAAATTTGGGATAGAAGTAAACTATCACATTGCAGAAGACAGCAAGTTTAGACACTGACATATTTTCTAACACATTCCAATTTCAAACAAAGTAACAGGATAATATGAAACTTCCCCATGACAGGGAATCAGAGCATCAGATAGTATGCATTTTATTATCTTCATGATGAGCTGGGCTTGATGCTTTTAGCTCCTCTGTCCTTAGCCTAGAAACACCGCTTACCCTCTGCTTCCAGAGAAAGTAAGTAGTAAATAATTTTTAAAGAGTTATTTGAAAAGTGCAATGCACATAAATAAAATGAGAGGGTTCTACCCAAACAATGAGATTTCCAGCCAAATCTGACCAGTGAATTTACCGCTTTGTAAATTACACCCTTAGGGAAGCAGCATAACTCTTTTAGGACAGTAAGGCACCATTTTCCTAAATGATACCCTTGTGGTTGAAATACTGACAACATCAGGCTGAATATTTTCTAATTTAGGAAACACTTTAGAAAAATCCAATGGCAGTAACAGTAGAAAATCTCTTCAAATGTGCTCTTTTACAATCTTTTTTGATCATAGGTGAGACTGTTGTTTCCTTTGTGTTTGAGGATTTTAAAAACTACCAACTTTCTCCTGGGTTCAACACATGTACTCTGAAGTACTAAATTATAACTGTGCCAAGTCTAGACTAGAAATGAGTCAAGGATACTTAATTTCCATGTTTGTGCTTTCAAAATAGCTCTAAATATAGCCCATAGTTTTTAATTTTCCTCAACCATATGGCTTTGAGTGGCTTACATGATTAAAAAAATACAAAAATGAGAACAACTATGAAATAAAAGTGGCATAGAATAAAACTAAAAATTGTGACCATTATTTTTTAAATTCTTTTGTCCAAGTTATCTGACTATAGACATTGGAAAAAATTTGGTTGGATTTTAAAAGTAACAATAATCACATATTAGAAATGGTAATAATGCCTTAGAAATAGAATACTGTACTGTTTAAGTAGCTTTTATATAACAGAGCTTAGTCATCAGCACTTCCAGCTTTATAATACACACAGCAAGCTGAGAATGTGATGGAGTAAGGAGTGGTATGGTGATTTCAAATAGTTTTCATTTTATTCATAAGGGCACCCTGTAACATACTCAGTATATAAATAAAGGCAATGTGGAATAGTGGATCTCAAAATATAGTCTTAGATCAACAGTACCAGACTTTGTGAAGAGCTATTAGAAGTGCAGTTTCTCTGGGCTCTGGATAGAGCTACCGAATCAGAAACTGGGTGGAGTCCAGCAGGCTGTTCCAACAAGCCTTGCATGTATTTCTAACGTATGTTAAAGTTTGAGAATCACTGCTGCTGGGAATCAAACTTTGAATGGATGCTAAGCTGAGCGGCCCAGGTCTTTCTTCAGAACTGAATTACTTCTTGCCCTAGCTGCTGGCTAACAGTTCTCAGCTGTTAGCTCTATTTCAGAACAGCTAAAGAGAGCTGCCTAGTCCTTTTGTCCCTGAGACAAACTGCACCCATTGAGTGGTCAATGCCTGATGTGTGCGTTAGAAAAGTCTGGCTCCTCTGCTCCAACTAGGACAGTTCTAAAGGGCTGCTCTAGCTCCTTCTGGCAAGGGAGGGTGGGCCAGTTGATGTAGTGATACTTGCTTGGAAGCCTAGCTTCTCCTTCTTCAATATACTGATTCCTTTCCTTTTCTCTCCTTATAGATGTTTAGCTTGTTTATTCTCCAACAAAACTTCTGGACGTGAACTGCTTCCTCAGGACCTGTTTTTAGGGAAACCTCATCTGCTGACATGTGAAGCTAAGTAAAATTTTTTTAAAAAATTACCTAATAAAGGCATATGGAGAAATATACAACTATTTGCACAGACTGTGATGCCCAAGAGGGACAGGATGGAGGATTCTTACATTCAGCAATTGTGCTTTAAAGATTTCTGCCCTTCTGGTGACAATTTAAGATCTGTAGGTAATGGAGATTCACATCACCAGTTAGAAGTAAGAATGCACCAAAAGGGCAAAGTGCTAGAAATATAAAAGTTAACACAACTCTCTATTAGCCCAAGATGGTAGTCATCCAGGAACAACTCCACAAGATGGTGACAGAAAGCATATATTGGGATCTCCTTTTTATCTTTATAAACCAGTTATCACTGAGACAATAAGTATACTCTGATTTGTCATGAGACAGATACACATATCATGGTATGTGTATTAGTCAGCTTTTCCATTTACTGATGCAAAGTATCCAACACCCACAATTTAAAAGGAGGAGGAACTTAATTTAGGTCACAGTTCTGGGGATTCAGTTCATGGCTGAATGGCTCCAAGGTAGAAATATGATGGTAGGGCATGGTGCAGGTAAGCTACTCACATCATGGTAGCAAGAAAACAGAGAGAGAAGGGAGGGGCCAGGGAGGGAGACACAATCCTCAAAGGCACACTTCCAGTGATGCCCCTGTCCAAAACAGGCCCCACTTCCTAATAGCACATTGAGCTATGAGTTCATCAATACATCAACCTATCTCTGAATATAGCAATCCCATGACCCAGTCACTTTTTAAAAAATTTTATGTTCAAGGGCCTCATCTAATTTTATGTTACAGCCCCTCATCAAAATATTGTACTTCTATATGCACTGTTTTATTTCTCCTGACTTGAGGCCACACTCATGCTTTTAATTCTTCTCACAACTGAAGATATTTCCTTTTTTCCTAAATTTTATTTTTAAAGAGAGTAAAATTAAACATACCAAAACAGAGCAAAACAGATCATAAGAAAACAATGTAAGACACAGATTTCAAAGCAAGACAACCAGAGCTCTTCATGGTCTATCATATGGTCTCTTGCTTTCTTCCAAATAGTTGCCCATATCTTCACACACAGTGAATTCATACAAAACAAAATAGTATAAAACTGATCAGAACAGATGATGAAGGCTTTTTAGGTCTTCAAGACCAGAAAATAGGGAAGCCAACAATGGCTGCCATAATGTCTCTCATTCTCTTTAGAATAGCTGTCCATACCTTCATGTATGTTGAAACTAAAGAAAATAAAACAGACTAAATCACTCTGAACAAAGAATAATAGTATTGCTGGATTTCACATAATGACACTAAGGAGTCAGTAATGGGTATGTTAGTGTCTCTTTTTCTTCAAAGTAGCTATTCATTTCATTGTGTATTATATAATCGATTCCAGTGAACTGTTTAGAAGTTCTACACATGCATGAGTCTCTACATGTATACCTATACTTTCTGTATTAGAGGGAAAAACAAAATAAAACAAAATAAAACAAAACAAGACAGAAAAATTCCTAGAAAAATACGAAACGGAAAAGATATATAAACAACAAAGGCAAAGATCCCAGAACACTGACAATATAGGCCTTCAAAATAAGGTGATATGAGCACAACTAGGGTTGTTATTTTACATAATGATCCTCAAGAGTTTCTCAGATCATCATACAATAATATGCACAATCGTTTCAATCGTTTGAATGTTAACTATTTTGTTCCAAGAACCTATAGAAATTGTAGCACATTCATCTTACCTATTCTAAGTGTGTTTATATAATTTTAGATATTTTTTTCTTTCCCCTTCCTTTTTCTTTTTCCTCATTTAACCTGAGACATTGTTTTCCCACTTTAAGCAGATTCTTATCCTTTCACTGTATTTACTGACTTTTTTTTTATCTTATGTACTCTTACCATTTCTTATACTAGGGAGACTATATAGTATTTACACATGTGAGTTTGATTTATTTCACTTATGCGTATGGTCTCAAGTTGCATCCATTTACTTATAAATATCTCAATGTGATCATTCTTTATAGCAGAGTAGTACTCCATTGTATAAAATGGAGTACCACATCTTTTTTATCCATTCCTCAGCTGATGGGCATTTAGGTTGTTTCCAAGATCTGGCTATTATAAATTGTGCTGTTATAGACATGGGTGCACATATATCACTGTGGTAAGACGTTTTCAGTTCTGGGAATATGCCTAAGAGTGGAATAGCTGGATCAAATGGGACCTCCAGCCCCAGCTTTTTGAGGAATCTCCAGATTGACCTCCACAGTGGTTGCACCAGTCTACACTTGCACCAACAATGCAGAAGAATTCTTTTTTTCCCTCAGCCTTTCCAGCATTTGTTGTTGGTAGTTTTGTTGATCCTGTCCATTCTTTCTGGAGTGAGATGGTATCTCAGTGTGGTTTTACTTGCATTTCTCTAATGACCAATGATGATGAACTTTTTTCATGTATTTATTTGCCATTTGTATTTCTTCATCTGAGAACTGTGTGTTCATCTCAGATGCCCATTTTTGGATTGGGTCCCTGAATTTCAGGGGTCTGATTTTTTTTAAATTCTTTATAAGTTCTAGACAGGTGTCCTATGTCTGAGGAATGGTTCACTAAGATTTTTTTCCCAGTTTGTCAGTTTTATTTTCACTCTCCTGGAGATTTCTTTGGACATGCAGAAACTCTTTCATAAGACGTGATCCCAGTTATTGATTCTGGGTAATATTTCCTGTGCAGTTTGGTTCTTGTTCATGAATTCTCTACCAACCCCTATGTCTTCAAGATTTTTACTTACTTTGTCTTCCAACAGATTTAGTGTTTCTGTTTTAATATTTAGATCTTTGATCCATTTAGATTTTAGTTTAGTACATGGTGACAGGCATGGGTCTAATTTTAGTTTTCAGCATATGGAAACCAGTTTTTACAGCCCCATTTATTAAAGAGACTATTGTTCTTCCAGTGAACGTGTTTAGCCCCTTTAAAAAAGATAAGGTGGCTGAGTGTGTTTGTAGTTGTATCTTCTAGTCTATTCCATTGATCTTCAGGTCTGTTTTTATTCCAATACCATGTTGATATTATTACAGTGGCTTTGTAGTATAATTTCAAGTCAGGGATTGTGATGCCTCCTGCCTTGGCTTTGCTCCTTAGAATTGCCTTTGCTATTCTAGGTCTCCTCTGGTTCCAGATGAATTTTAGGAGTGATTTCTCTAGATCTATGAGGTATGCAAGTAGTATTTTCATTGGGATTGCATTGAATGTGTATAGAAATTTTGGGAGAATGGCCATTTTTACAATATTTGTTCTTCCTATCCATGAACAAGGGATTTCTTTCCATTTTCTGAGGCCCTCTTCAATTTCTTTTTTCAGAGTATTATAAGTTTCCCTCTACAACTCTTTTACATCTTTCATTAGATTAATTCCTAAGTATTTCATTTTTTTGGATGCTAGTGTGAAGGGTGTGGCTTCTCTTATTCCACTCTCGGTGATTTTGTTGTTAGTGTATAAGAATGCTATTGATTTTTGAGTATTGACTTTGTATCCAGCTACATTGCTGAATTTATTCATTAAATCTAGGAGACTTTCAATGGAGGTTTGGGGGTCTTCTATGTAGAGTATCATGTCATCTGTAAATAATGATAATTTAACTTCTTTTCCTATCTTTACTCCTTTTATTTCTCTCTCTTGTCTAATTGCTCTGGCTAGTATTTCCAGTACTATACTGAATAGGAGTGGCAATAATGGACATCCTTGTTTTGTTCCTGATTTAAGTATAAAGGTTTTCAGTTTTGGGCTATTTAATATGATGCTGGCTGTTGGTTTGTCATAGGTGGCTTTTATCGTATTGAGGTAAAGACTATTCCAATGTTCTGTACGTTTTTTATCATGAATAAGTTATCCAAAGCTTTTTCTGCAACTGTAGAATTGATCATGTGGTTCTTATTTTTTTCCTCTATTGATGTGGTGGATTACATTTATTGATTTGCATATGTTGAACCATCCCTGTATTCCTAGGATGAATCTCATTTGGTCATGGTGTATAAACTTCTTTATGATTTGTTGCATTCTGTATGTAAAAAATTTATTGAGAATTTTTGCATCTATGTTCATTAGTGAGATTGGCCTGTAGTTGTTGTTTTTAGTTGGGTTTTTCTCAGGTTTTGGAATTAGAGTAATGTTTGCTTCCAGGAATGAGTTAGGGAGAATTGCTTCCCTTGCAATTTCATTAAAGAGGTTGAGGAGCATCGGCATTATATCTTCTTTAAATTTCTTGTAGAATTCCACAGTGAATCCATCTGGACCAGGGCTCTTCTTTGTTGGTAAGGATTTAGTTACATTTTCAAGTTTGTTAATCAAAATTGGGTATTCAGCAGTTTTACATCTTCTTGATCCAACTTTGGTAATTCATATGATTCTAGGAATCTGTCCATTTCCTCTGTGTAATCAAGTCTATGAGAGTAGAGGTTTTCCAAATAGGTATTGATGATCTTCTGTATTTCCAAAGGGTCTATAGTAATTTCACTGTTTTCATTCCTTATTGCATGAATTTGAGTTTTTTCTTTCCTTTTTAAAATAAGGTTGGATGGGGGTTTGTCAATTTTATTTATTCTTTTGAAGAAACAACTATTTGATTCATTGATTCTTTGTATTGTTTTCTTAGTCTCTATTGCTTTGATTTCTGTTCTGACCTTTATAGTTTCTTCCCTTCTTTAGGCTTTGGGTTTGACTTGTGCTTCTTTTTCTAGATGTTTGAGGTGTAGCATCAGGTTGTTTATTTGTGTTCTTTCTGTTTTCCTGATGTGGGAGTTCACCACAATAAATATTTCTCTGAGAACTGCTTTGATTGTGTCCCACAGGTTCTGGTAAAATGTATTTGTATTTGCTTTTGCTTGTAGATATTGTGTAATTTCTTCTTTAATTTCCTCTGTGACCCACTGATTGTGCCGGAGTGTTTTATTCAATTTCCATGTGTTTGTGGGGGGTTTGCAGTTTCTTTTGTCATTAATTTCTAGTTTCATGGCACTATGATCCAATAACATGCATAGGATAATTTCAATTCTTTTGCATTTACTTAAGTATGTTATGTGGGCTATCATATGGTCTATTTTAGAGAATGTCCCATGTACTGCTGAGAAGAATGTATATTCTGATGTTGGGTGCAACACTCTGTATATATCTACTAAGTCTATTTGTCACAAGTGTGATTTAGTTCTGCTATTTCTTTGCTGATTTTATGTCTAGTTGATCTGTCCCTTTGTGTGAATGCTGTGTTATGGTCTCCTGTTACAATTGTGTTATTGCTTATTTGATTTTTCATTTATGTTAATATTTGCTTTGTATAGCTGGGTGCTCCCAAATTTGGTGCATACATATTTAAGATTGCTATCTCTTCATCTTGAAGTTTTCCTCTAATTAGTATGCAGTGGCCTTCTTTGTCTCTGTGGATTATTCTTGGTTTGAAGTTCAGATTTCCTGCAAACAGAATAGCTACCCCTGCTTTTTTTTTGGATTCTGTTGCATGGAGTATTGTTTTTCAGCCTTTGACTTTCAGTCTATGAGTTTCCTTTTGGGTTAGATGGGTTTCCTGTAGACAGCATATGGTTGGATCTTGTTTCTTGATCCATTCTACCAGTCTATTTCTTTTAATTGATGAACGGAGGCCACTTACATTAATGGTTATAACTGATATATATATATATATATATATATATATATATATATATATATATGTTTACTTTTTACATGTTATCTTTCCACTGTAGATTCTTTACCTTTCCACTCTGTTTGTCTGCCTTGCATAGTGTTTTTTTCTTATGCCTGTCTAGAATGTCTTTCAGTAGTCTTTGCAGGGTACTTTATTTCTCCATCCATTTTGAAGGACAGTTTTGCAGGGTACATCAGTCTGAGTTGGAAGTCATTTTCCTTTAGGATCTGAAATACTTCACTCTATGCTCTTCTTGACTTCATTGCTTGTGGTGAGAAGTCTGCTGTGATTCTGATAGGCTTTCATTTATAGGTGATCTGTCTCTTCTCTCTAGCAGCTTTTAATATTCTGTCCTTATGTTAGATATCTTTGACGTTGATTATTATATGTCTGAGGGTAGTTTTATTTTGGTTATGGTTATTTGGAGTTCTATATGCTTCACTGATCTGTATGTGAGTATCCATGTTCATGTTGGAAAATTTTCAGCTATTACTTCTGTAAATAGCCTCCTGATAGCATTTGTGTTGTAACCTTCCTTTTCATTAATACCTACCGATCTTATGTTGTTTTTCAGTGCATTGTCTTGCAGCTGTTGAATTGTTATTTCCTGGTTCATTGTTATTTTAAAAATATCTTGCCTTTCCTGTTCACTAGCTGCAATCGTGTCTTTGAGGTCTGAAATTCTATCTTCACTTTTGTTGAGGTGGTTTTGCCAACTTTCGATGCAATTTTTGATTTCCTGTGTATTTCTTTGAATCTGCTTCATGCATTCTGTTTCTTATATTGTTTACTCAGAGTTTTCATCTTTTGTATTGTAGCTCTAATTTTTTAACTATGTCTTCTTTAGATGTGTTTCTTTCCTTACATTTATCAGTTCTTCTTTTACCTGGGAGACTATTTCTGATTTGAGTTCTTTTATAGCTTCCTGGAGTTGTTTCTTTACTTCAGTTGTTTTCATTTCAGGAATTTTGTGTGTATGCCTTATATTTTCTTCAGTGTCCATGTCTCCTAGGTTTGCTTGGGTTGGACTGGAAATTTGAGATTGCATTTTTCTCTTTCACTTTGTCATTTTCCTATATTTCTGAGTTTTGAGCGATGTTTCAAAGCTTCCCTCATGTGCTGGGAATCATCTGGCCCACTTTGGGCTCCCAGGTTAGACTGCAGACAACTGCTAGCTATTTGGAGTTCACTGGGCATGGACCAGCTAGGCCAATGGGAACCTCTTGTGCATCCTCCAGTGAATTCAGACACAGGGCATGGTCCCAGTGCCTGGGAGCAATGCTCCAAGGCTTCCCTGTGTGCTGGGATTTAACCTGTGCATGTTCAGGGCCAAGGAATCCCCAGTCACTTTTTAAAAGCCTCACAATCCTCAACTCTCAATCTGTTTGGCTGTGTGTATGGGGGGCAGTCTAGATCAAAACTAAAACAGCATCTCTGAATAAATCTCTAACACTGGATTTTCTATGAAGTCAAAATCGCAAATGTCTTATTGGCAAACCCAATGCAATAAAAAAGAAAAAGATAAAAAGAGTGGAAATTTGTTACTTTACAATTTAAGGCTAAAGAGCCTAATCATTTCACTATTAGGTATATGGGTAAAAATATTTTCACAATGCATTGTATTGCAAGTGTGTGTGTGTGTGTGTGTGTGTGTGTGTGTGTGTAGGTATATGTATAATCAAACACATTCATTGAATATTTTTAGCAAAAAAAGGGGCTCAATGTGATATGGAAGGTTATTTTGTGCAGGTGTAGCTCTAAGTGTGACCAATTGGGGAAATTCGAAGCAGTCAGTCTCCTAGTTTATTTTCATTTTAACCACCTTTTTTCCAATAATGTTTTAGGAAAAGGCTTAAGATTATGATTTTGTTTCTTTCTCTTTTTCTTTAGTCAGATATAGGTCAGATAGAATGGACACCTTACCAGCACATGAACTTCAGACCAGGCAATTTCTTGTAATGCTAAACATTACTCATAAAGCTAAGATAACCTAAGTTCAAATTCTCAAGTAATGCAAGTGTCCTTTCTAGTAAATGCATTGTGTTTTGATTTTTTAAAACAAACTTACTTTAATTTCAAGAATTTTGTTCCATATATTTTGCTTCTCTGTTTCCTACATACTTTCAGATAAATATGTCATTTACTCCTGGTAACTTTAGCCTCTAAGTAGATTATCTTTACATCAGAAGCTGATTCATATTTCCACTTATTTATGAATAGCTCATTAATAAATTAATACATGGCAGGATCTATGCTTGATGATACTGACATAGAATTCACTATGATGTGAACTTTGCCACTGAATATATTCAAGTATAGTAGGGGAGACAGATAAAAATTTAACTATAACCATAATGTGATCAGGGCTATGAACTTCCCACATTCCTTACTAGTAGCTCAAATGTAATACACATCACACTGTATTGATCAACTTCTACCTCAATTTGCCTAACAAGGGGTAAATGTATCTTAAATATTTTTGTCTTTTCCTATCACGAAAAGTGGAAATCATCTAGCTGGCATACATCTCAAAATATAGCAATGGATAATCAATAAAATTTGCCTAATTGGACAGATTTTCATAAAAATATGAAACCTTTCATGAACAATGCAGTTTGTCACTGCTTTCATTCTATTCTTGGACAGATTAATTCTGAGAGAACTGGAATGACTTTTCCAAGATGCTACACAAGTAGGTGATAGATTTGGGATAATAGCCCAACTCTTGGATCCTAGAAAGAAAGGTTTTCTGTGCCACAAGGTACATATCAGTGTCCTATTCTTTCTGATATGTTCATCATAACAAAAGATAGAAAATTGAAAGTAAAATTATTCCACTGAGTCCTGACTTTCATTTTAGAGCCCAGGTTTATCTTTCTGTCACTTCTCCATAAGTAGGGTTGCTGAAACATACAAACACCTATCTGTACAAACAAGGAGAAAAATATTATATTACCCCAACAATAGCAGAAAAGATCTAGCTGGTCTGTGGTTCAAAACAAAAAAAAATCATTTTCAACCCAAATTTGATGGTTTGCTGTTCACCGACATATGTATTAAGGAGGTTTTCATCCCTTCTCAGGTCTAGTACAAAATTACTCAAACTCTCCAGAGTTAATTGGAAACCATGACCTAAATGTTTCCAAAGTATTGCTGATTAGTTCTCAGAAAACTCATTCCAATTTTTCGTCACCCCAGACAATACAGGATGACTTTTTAACATGTGCAGTGGCAACAACATACTTGCACAGAAAACAGAGTAGTTCTCCAAAGATAAACCACAGCTTTGAAGCTACCCATGCAAACTTCTTTCATGATACAGACATTTTGGTAAAAAAAAATTCTCTATATTTTACCTTTAGGAAATAAGAGTGTGTAGACATTATCAGCACATAAGGAATATAAAATACATATGCCACCTCATTTTTAACCATATGAAAGTTTTTAAAATTTGAGATTTGCAAAACAAATCACATGGGCAACAGCCATAATTATGTCCTCCCCATAAAACTAATGAGACATTTCTAAAAAGAAAATATTAGGATTCAACAGTGAAAATGTGCTTTCCACTATTCTTTGCATTATTTATTTGATTTGTGTTTGTATCATAAATCACTGAGAAAAAGCAGTTGATGAAAGAAATGTACACAGTATTATGAAAAGATACAGCACACATATTTTTTTTCTTGTACTGTTAGGGAGATTAATATTCTTTAAACTCTGATCTGTAATTTTATATTTTCTGATGCTGCAATGCCAAAAGGTACTATTTGAGGAAGCAGAAATACAAGGTTGTAACTGATTATATTTAGTATGGTTCCTATACAGAGATTCAAAATATTATCTCAGACATTAATATAACTACAAAAGATCTTTAGAAAAATGCACTTAACATTAACTTCCAGATACATAAAAATTTACATTAGGATTGGATTAATAGTTGGATAAACTTTCTGCTCTAAATAAATTCTCAATTAGCTGAATAACGTGAATCTTTAAGTTGGTTTTGATCACTTGTGGTATTCAACACCTTTTTAAAAAAGGTGTGTATCCTCATGTTTATAAAATAGTTTAAACGCTTTTCTACTCTAAAAAAGATAGGTGAAAAATAGTATTGAAACCAATTAAAAAAGCATGTCCAAATTATCTCTTTAAAAACCCCCTAAGACTGTGCAGTTGAGCAAATACATATCCTCATGCACAGCAACTTACAGAAAAACAAAATTGTGAATTTTCAGATGTTGATGCATAATAATCAGAAGACAGCAAGTCAGTTTTCTAAAATCAAATGGCCAACACATAGCAGATTCACTTTAAAGGAAAGAAGTGCTTAAAGTATACCGTGAACAGAAGGAATGAATTTAATAGAGTTGAATCAGTGAAATTTGAAAGTAGAAGTGATATTTGATAATTTCCGATATAAGCGTTCAACTATGGTGTCTACATATTTGTGACTTTTATTATCTAGTTTCTTACTCAGCACTCTTGTGGTTTACAATATTCTTTTAAACAGAGTCTTTTATACTCAGTGATTTTTGTTATATTTTACACTAAAGTGGTATCTTTTGGATTTCAGCGTCTTCCATAAATGTCATCTCCTTTGATACTTTTAAGTAGCCTCATGAGGCTGGTGGAGCAGGTCGTTACTCTCAACAGTTTACAGATGAGAAAATTTACCTTTAGGAAGATTGACTGAGTTTCCCAAACAAATGGAAAGACCCCAAACATACAAAACAGATGTTACCTCTTTAAAAAATGTTACCTCTCAAAATAGACTTGCCAATCTCCCTATGCGTTAAATATTATGAACATGAATTTATTACTATTTGCGAAATCTCTTTGTTTTTTTGAGTACATGAATTGAATTAGGATTAATGTAGTTAAATACAAAGACAAAAGAAGTGATTATTCTTTTGATTATCATCTTCAGCTGTCAACTAAGAGACATTAAAAAACACTATATTTTGGACTGACAGTAGGCTTGTGAATTTTATTTTTAAAAAGGGCATTATAGTCAGTTATTACATATTTTACTTCTTATGAAATAATGTAAAGCTAGTGTATACAATTATGATCTCATAAGAACTTAATAAATGCTAATGCTTACTGTGAAAATCAATACTTTTTTTGAAATATACATTAAAATATGTAATATAAAAATCAAATACTTCATACATTTATTTGCTAGAAATTGTATAGTAAAATAAATATATTTTTATGAGATCAATTGTGAAATGAATTAATCTCTCAAAAATAACTCAGGTTAGGTTTTTAAAAAAACTGTCCTCTAATTTTATATGTATTTTAATGACAGGTATGATTTACAAGATGTGGGATTAGAAATAGCTTCAGTTAATTAAAACTTATCAAAATAAAACTTTAAAGTTTCCTGTTTTTTGTTACTATAATTACCACAGGGAAAATTACATTTAAAAAGCCCTAGGTACTTTGAAATGCATTCGTCTTTAAAAAAACAATTAAAATTCATGAAGAACAGCCATAAATTAAGGACTTTTAGATTAGAGTTAAAACACAGAAGGAATGAACCTGAAGGCTGCGCCTGATTTCAAGGATTCTCTGACTTACAAATAGCCTACTTACTATAGTTTCTATATCATCATCAACTTACTATAAAGTCCTTCAGAGCAAGAATCCACAATACACTTCCTAGTGTTTAATAGATATTCAATAAATTCAGTTCAAATCAGTGCACCTATTGTGAATCAGGCAGTTTCTAAACAATGACAACAACAATAAAATGATCTTATCATCCCTTGTTCTTAAAAACCTTGAGTTTCTTTCTTGATGTGATTTTATTAAATAATTATATTTGTATAGAATTTTTACATCCATATATTGCTTTTGAATAAATTACTTCAGTCAAAGCAATAATTTGTGGATAAGAGTTTTTGTAACAGAAACCAGGTTTTATAATGGGCTATTCTTTGGTTTTAACTAAGTTGTTCAAAAGATGAGCATGAGCGATTTTGACTAACATTGCGTTTTGCTTTGTAGAAGTATAGATTTTAAATCTTTGGAATTTGTATCTTCCATCGAGTTTTATACTAGTAGTGAAAGGGTAAACAATTTTGCTAGGTAACTTTATATTTAGATATCAGTGACTGAATTTGTTGTTCTTGTATGAATTTCTTTTTAATTTTTAAAAAGCACTACTGCAAAGAAGGTGAATTTAACATTTTTAGGCATACTGAAAAAACAGAGGACAGAAAAAAGAACTTTGGTCTCAATTTGCCTATTATTTTGGCAAATTTCCAGGTTGAATGTAAGTCTGACATTGGCCCAGAGATATCAAGTATAGGAACAGCCTCAGAAGTCATCCTGTCCAGGCACTCATTTGGCTTCTGTAACCCAACATACTCCTACCCTTGCTGCTATTCATCACCCATAAATGTAATAGGCATCTTTTTTCTAGCTTTACCCATCTTCTATCAAAATCGTGTGTCAAAAATGAAAAGAAAACCTTGGGGCACCAGAGACCTTCCTTCCCCACTTGACACTGAACTATTAATTGATAACAATTGTGTAAAAGCATGAAATGGCTTCTAAACTATGCAAATAACCTTGCATCTAACTAGTATTTCTCCAATTTATTTACAAGAATACAATTAAAGACCTTGCCAAATGCTCTGATGAAATACAAATAGACTACCGCATTTTGCTTGCCTATCTGTCTAAAAATTTTTCAGTGTAAAATATCTGTGCCTCAAACACATAGACAATATAGATTTATTTTTCTATGCATACAAGCATATATGTTTGCTTTACTAAATTACCTGATCAAACTTTTGAAGAAATTATTTCATGTTTTTCTTAAAGTCCATATGTAAGTAGCACTTAGGATTTTAGAGGTCTTAGGCAGCTACAGTAACAATGATATTAATAGAAATAATATTTCTCATGATTTTTATACAGACTTCAACTTCATTTGCCAACATCTAATTAGAAAGAAATTAATACAGCTTCAGGAGGGGAAAGGAAAAAGAAGGGTGTCACATTATTCTTTTATAGAGAGCATGCCATTTAATAGAGAAAGTACCAATGAATTATAGTAGCAGTGATAATCATACAATTTTTAAGATTTGGCCAGATTATCATAACTGGTTTTTCCATTCAGTTTTGTGATAGTAACAACTTTATCAACAAGAAGTAGGTTATATTCTAAAAGAGAACATTCAAAAGGACAGTGGGGTTTGGACATTTGTATATGAGGAAACCTTACTCCTAAGTAACTGTTCTTGGAACTTAAATTTACATATAGCCACATAGTAAAATAGTTTCTTAAGGTTATAATATACATTCAATTCACAGGAATTCAATGAATTGCTCTGAAAATCCAAGGAATATTATATTTTTTGTTGTCATCAATTTTACTAATAGGTTTAGAAAATTTCACTACAGAAGGCCAACACTGCTCATAGAACTTGAGCCAACATACAATATGTCAGCATCACTCTTGCTTCTGTTAATATCACATTCATAGTGTCATCACCTACAAATTTCACCTGCGTGTAGTGTGATTTTGTCTGTGTTACTGTACATTAAGTGGCACATTATTTTTACTGTAAATTGTTTCTCTATAAAAATGAGGTTATGTCATCTTAAAAATTGTGTACATGGATATGCTATATTATTGATATTTTGGATTATGATAATAAAGAAGGTATTACAGAGTATTTATCACTCACACAAAGGAAAGGGTATGGTATTGGGTCTGAGAAATTTGCAAGCTGCTATAGTGAGCCATACATAGGGAAATTTCAAGATGAAGGACATCACACTGAAAATAAATTACAAATTTTTAGAGAGAGAATAAGGATGCTTCCCTCCTGTGCATCCATAGAGAATGAAGTAGCATTTTCAAGATTGCTCTCTTTTACAGCCAGCTGTGACTATCAGTGAACCAGAGGTCTACTGATACATAAACCTGAATTAAAAACAGCCAGCCCTGTAGTCAGTACAGAGCCCACATTCTTGATTACATTTGACACAATAATCATCATCATATCTTAAGACTCAAATCAGCCTGACAGTGCTCAACTCAGGGCTGCTTCTTCCAATTAGCTGAAAATTGCAGCCCAGCTCATCTTCTAGGGAGTAAGTTTACGTTTACAATTTTGCTGTGGTGAAAAAGCAGTGAACGTGAGGGAAGGAGCAAATCAACTTTTGAACTTACTCAGTAAGTATTTTAAGTTCACAGAAGTTTGCAAACCTGTTCTGACATGAATGAAAAAGTAATTTTTTTGTTATTTTTAAATACTCAAAGTTTAAGACAAATAGGAAATAAGGGGAAATAGACACACACTGTGAATATTTTCAGTTATTTTCCAAATGAAAGCTTTCAGAAGGAATGTTCTTTTTTGGTGAAAGTCTTTAAAATATTTTCTAATAATGGTTAGGTACATATAATTTGAAAATGAAAGTAAATAGTACTAAGCTCCTAGGAATAAATTTCTATTAACACTGTGTCCATATGACATAAATATTACATGTCTGGTTCAATATTTTTTCTCTCCTCCACTTTTAGGGGAAAATAATCATGGATGAATGTACACTTTATGTCCCCAAGTACGGTACGTTTGTGTGCAGATAGAGACAGTTTACACACTACATGGAGCAAAGGGCAATGGCAAGATAATAACACTTTATGGTAGCTGTGTTGAATATTTTCTCAAATAACAATGCCCTTACATACCATCTTGTAAGTGAATAGTAGTATGGATTTGAAAGAGAAAAATGCAGAGATGAGATAAAAAAAGGAGTCTATAAAAATAGAAAAATACTGATTTGAGTCTTAAGATATGATGATGATTATTGTGCCTGGGAAAGCTGAGATATAAGGGATGACGGAGCCACTGGGAATGGGGGAAGATGTGGGCAAGAACAGGTATGCAAGACCTGACAAAACCCAAGAGCCCAGGAGAAGTAAATGTCAGCAACAAAGGAGAAATACCATGAGGCTAAATTGAATATAAAAGGATTATGGGGGGGGGGGGAACAAAATTTAGGATAGTAGTTCTAAGAAAGTGGCAGAAATAAGACAGGAGAGAAGAAATTTGGTAATAGCAACATTTCTTTGAAATTGATTATTCCCAAATAGCCCTAAGTTCATCCAAAGCCTAACATTTCCTTCAAGACATCATACTATGGGTATTTTCAATTCATATCTCTAAAAAGGAAACATTTGTTTTTCTTAGAGTACAGTTATATTTATTTTTGATTTACAATAGATTTTTAAAGTATGGTTTCTGATGAAAATTTTACTGCGTGCTTTATTTCCTTAAGGAAGAAAAGCAAGACTATTAAATCCCATAAATGTTCATCTACTGTATATACTAGCATCTAAGTGAATTTTGCCCCAAATCTTTGTGGTGCATCTTATTAAAGAAAAATAAAATGGTTGTGCTTTTCAATGAATTAATTGATCTTTTTAGAATTATTCATCAATCTGAGTACCAGAAGCAACATTTTTACAGGCTCTGTTCTCCTTTACAAAACAAAGTATACATTTTTTGTTGTCAAAATAATGAAATTCTCAAAAGTTGTTCTTTTAGGAAAATAAACATAGCCTCAGTGTCAGTCAGCCAACCACTCCTTAACATTATCTATCAAAATTACATGCTCACAGTTTATTAAAACTATAGAGTCTACTATTCTAAATATTGTAAAGTTAATATTTATGCATTTAACTTTGGGAAAATAATCAGAAAAAACATTCATGAAAGAACAGCATTTTAAATTTTATATTCTCTTACATTACCTAAGAGTGTTTTTCTGAATTCTAGCATGGCTGAATTTGAAATCTGTGAGTGACTGCTACTTATTTTAAAGTATTTGGACCACATTTTAAATCACTTGGCTCATTTTTGTGCTGGTATAATTATTTTTTATTTTCAACAGAAAAAATTAAGAAAAAATAGTAAAACAGTTTCTAAACTGACTAGGAGAGTAACAATAATCAACACATTGTGTTTTGTTAAATTCACAATAGGTGTGCAGAGTACAAGATATAAGCATGAAACACTGACCAGAAAATTTCCCCTCAATGAACCAAGAGAAACCAGTTGTCCAGTTATATAATTATCTTAGGTGTCTTGCATATATATATATATATATATATATATATAATTTCTTTTTAATTTTTCTCTTCCTTCTTTCATCATAGTGTTCCTTTCTTTTGAACAGTTTCTTCCTTATTCATAACATTTATTGTAATTTTTAAAAATCTTGTTTATTCTTTCAGATTGTTACACTAGTGAGACACTATGACATTTATACATGTGGTTCTGGTTTATTTCATTTCTGAGTATGGTCTCAAGTTGCATCCATTTACCTATAAATGTCTCAAGTTTATATTTTTATGGCTAAGTATTATTCCATTATATTTGGACTTTTTTTGGTATTGCACATCAAACTCACGACATCACAATTGCCTGACAGGTGTTGTGCCACTGAGCTATATTCCTGGTTATATCTATATCTATATCTATATCTATATCTATATCTATATCTATATCTATATCTATATCTATATCTATATCTATATAATATATATATTTTTTATTCATTCCTCAGTTGATGGACATTTGCGTTGTTTCCATAGATTTAGCTATCACAAATTGTGGTTCTATAAACATAGGTGCACATATATCTCTGTTGATATGATGTTTTTAATTCTTCTGGGAAGATAACCAGAAAAGGAATAGCTGGGTCAAATGGGACCTCTAATCCTAATTTTATAAGAAATCTCCACAATGATTTCCAAATGCTTGCACCAGTCTACACTCCCATCAACAGTAGAGGAGGGTTCCCTTTTCCCCACAGCCCCTCCAGCATCTGCTATTATTTGTTTTCTTGATGTCGGACATTATTTCTGGAGTGAGATGGATTCTCAGTGTTGTTTTAATTTGTATCTCTTGAATGACTGGTGATATTGAATATTTTTTCATATATTTATTTGTCATTTGTATTTCATCTCAGAAGTGTGTATTTCATCTCAGATGCCCATTTTTGGATTTGGTCTTTGAATTTTCGAGGCCTGATTTTTTTCAGTTCTTTATATTTTTGAGATTGAAGTCTTTTGTCTGAGGGACAGCTATAACTTTTTCCCACCCTGTGGTTTGTCTTTTTACTCCGTCGGTGATTTCTTTTGCTGTGAAAAAGCTTTTTAATAAGGTGAGATTCCATTTGTTGGTACTTTGTTGTATTTCCCATGTGGTCTTAGTTGTGTTCATAAAGTCTCTGCTTATGCCTATGTGTTCAAGATTTCTACTTATTTTCTCTTCCAGTATATTTAGTGTTTCTGTTTTAATATTTAGATCTTTGATCCATTTTGATTTTAATTTAGTGCATAGAGATAGACATGGGTCTAGTTTTAGACTTTGGCATGTGGAAAGCCAGTTTTTCCATACTGGTAAAATTTTTCTCAATAAAAAATGCTCTACAAATATTAGACTCAAGAATTAATCAACTGATTTGATTTAGTTGATTTCAAGGAAAATCCTAGTAACCACATTAATAATGACACACCACTTGTAAAAAGAATACAATATGATCACTGAACAGTTTGATCTCTTCCTCATTAATGTTCATGGAAGCATAGTTAAAAATTACATTTGTGGGTTACAGAATGGGATTAGTATTCTTAATCCAATCCTCCATTATTGTTACTTTGCTGTACGAGTTCTGGGAGTGCAAAGAAATAACATTTACCATAGCAAAAACAGTGCAAAAGGAGAGGCCAGTTTACAGGATAACTGCAACAAATTTTACTTTGAAGTATCATTGAAAATCCTTAGAAAGCTTAATTGACACAGGGTAAGATATTACATCTAGGAGAGATGAACACCACTCAGAATGACTGAACTTCTGAGTTTGGTCTATCTTTTTACTTCTTGGTGTAAATCAAATTGTTGAATTTAATTTAAAAAACGTTACAGATGATTACTTAGGCAATCACTGGCTCACGAAGTAACATTCTAGAGTTGAGCTCAGCTCTGTTACTCCCTGCTGTAATGACAGAAAACACAATCTGAGTTTATTGACATCTCCTGCATTTGCTAGACTCTCAGGCACTTCCCTTCTTGAACAAATGTTATCACTAAGAAAAAAAACTGATGTACAGATAAGCTGGAATTTTTTCCCTTTTCCTTTATTACTTATAAAATCTGTACCATTATGTGATCAGATTCTAAAACCATGCATAACCATTAGATTATTGCTAAAGTATAGAGTACATTGAGATTTTAGAGGCAGACATGTCAATGTGATACAGACTTCTATTTACATATTTACCTATAGGTAAAATAGTTTGTCATATATGCTGTAAAAATTGATTGTCATTGACAGGCATATGTTTTTTATTTGTCACTTGAATGCATGAATGTAATAATTTCTCCCACTGAATCATATTGTTCCTTAAGCATGCATTTTCAGGTAGCTCTTAAAACTTACAACATATGATATAGTTGTAATTGTTTTGATCCTAATGAAAAATGCTGAGTTAAAATAAAAACATTGGTATAATATTGATGTTAGAAAAAAGTAGCACATTTGTTACTAGAATTACATACTCAAGTGATACAACACTATTATCAAGTAAATATATAACAGTAATAGTAATATTAATAAAAGATACATAGAAATGCTTAAGTCATCAACATAGTATATATAGCTTTCCTCAGATTATACTACTGAATTATAGGATTCAATGTTCTTTCAATATATGTTGATAAGAATTAAAGCTGATTTTTAAAGCTTTTTTATTGGTCATACAGAATCATAGCTTTCATTTTGACATATCCATTCACGTATGTAACAGACTTTAATCATATCCACATTACCTGCTTGCCTTTTTTTGTTTCCCAATTTCCTTTCTCTTCTCCAATAATCTCTTTTCTACTTTTCATTTCATCTGCATTTTTACAAAAGATCATTTTATTACTTCCTTTACTGTTGCTGAAGCAAAATACCTGACACCCACAACTTAAAGGAAGAGAGATTTATTTTGGTTCACAGTTTCAGCCCATGATCGGGTGGCCCTAAGGCAGAAACATCATGGCAGATGGGCATGATGGAGGAAAGGTAGCCAGGAAGCAGAGAGAAAGGGCCAGGGTTGGGGACAAGAAGATACTCTTTGAGTTCACATACCCGTGGAACTATCTTTTCTCATCAGGTCACATGTCATAACAGCACAGCCAGTTACAAGCTCATTCATGGATTAATCCGCAGAGGAATATAGTGCCCCCATGATCTAATCACTTTACAGACACATGAGACTTTTGGAGGCCATTTTAGATCTAAGCCATCACATTCTTCCCCTGACCTGCAAAAGGCTCATGTCTGTCTCACCATGAAAATGTATTTAGTCTTTCTCTAAGAGTTTCCAAAGTCTTAATAGTTCCAGTATTACTGAAAAGTCCAAATCTGAATTCTCCTCTGAAACTCAAGGCAAACCCAAATTTTGGCACATTCCTATCTCCATATAACATATTTTAATCATGAGCACCCATAAAAATAAAAAAAGTTAAATTTTTTCAATATACAATAGCATAGGGCAAGCATTTCCACTCTGAAAGGAAGGGATGGAAATGGAAGTAAATTAGGATAAAGAAAGACCAAAATCCATTAGGGTAAACATTAAATCCTGATGTTCCATCTAGGACTCAGGGCACGTTGTGGATAGATGTGTCCTTCATATAGCTTGGGCAGTCCCATCCCTATGGCCTTGTCTCTCAGAGCTTACATGGTCTCATTCTTGGGCTGATTTCATGCTTAGCCTGCTACTTTGCTCAGCAGATGCTCCACATTCCTGGCATCTCCAGCTTCCTGGGATCTCTACTGTACCTTTTGCTTCACTTTCACAGCTTCATGCATTACCTTCTCAGGGTCAAATTGCCTGACCTCTGAATTCTTTTGAAATCTGGGTGAAAGCCTCCATGATCTCACAACTCTTGCATCTGCATGCCTGTAAAACCAGCACCACACAGATAATGCCACGATCTGCCACCAGCTCAAGAAGGAGCTAGGCCCCCTTGGATCATGGTTACAGATGCCTCTGAGTGCCTGGATAACTTAACACTATGAAAGAAATCATGGAGAATCACTTCCCTAAGAACAGGGGGCCTAGGAGCTTTCTTTTCAAATAAGACCTTTGGCTTCACACTCAGAAAGTTGGGGTCTTTCTGATTCCTAAGAGACCTTTAAGGTCTCTTTCCTCTTGTCCTGATGCAAGCTACTTGACTTCTTTTTAATGTTATATTTTCAGCAACTATGCTTTCCAGGGTCGCCTACTTTGTTGGAGCTTCTTTCTTATGAAAGTCAACTTTTCATATTTCTTTCTGCTCCTAACTCTCACTTTAGATCTGGTTAAAAGCATCTAACAGTACCCATGCCACAACCTGAACTTTGGGCTTCTCAGAAATTTCCTCCATCAGATTCACTAGCACAATTTCCTTAATCTCAGTCTCCTGCAAAGTCTCAGTTTTGGGCAAAACGAAGAAAAAAATTTTCCTAGGGTATAACACATATCACCTCTAGTTCAACTGCCAATGGAGACTTTGTTTTCAACAAACCAACCTAGCCTAACCTTTACTATCTCATCATTCTACTGTTCTTCTGAGTTCTAACCAGAATCTTCATAAATCTCTTCTTACTCTGTTTACAGCATTCTAAGGCTTCTCTAGTCAGCATCTCCAAACCTTTCAAACTCTTTCTGCAAACCATTTCCAAATGCTTCTGAATCACATTGTCACATGCAGTGACAACACTGATTCTACTTGCTTAAATTACTGATACAGTATTTCTACTGAATTACAACAGTATTTAGAATTCTTGAAATATATGTCAGAAAAGATAAAAACTTATTTGAAAAGACTTTTATTAGGTCATTATCATCATGCAAAATAATGGGTTTCATTTTGGTACATTCCTACCTCCATATAACATATTTTAATCATTTCCATTTCTCCATAACACCCTTTGCCCTTACTCTCTCCTCAACTCTTTCCTTTTATTTAATAGTCTCATTTCTATCTTCATGTCATCTGTCTCTCTTTTGAAAACTTATATTAATACTATATTATACTTCTTCTTACTAAAAATATTCATACAATTTCCAAGTATGTGAATGAATAAAGATAAACACAATGATAATTTTTTGTTACTGACTACAATACCTTTTGCAGTGCTTTGTAAAGAGTATTGTTTTAACTGAAGCAATTAATTAGAAAATGCATATATATGTCAATATCAGCCTTTTCATGTTAGATACTTCTATTACTAAAATTTTCAATTGTACTCATATACTTGCCATTGTTTGAGTCTGACTTATACTTTCAAAATTAGAAGTGTGAGTTGCTAGTAGGTGTACATTTACAAAAGCAAAATTTGGCAAAATTTGGAATACAGATAAAAAGATGGAGAGAAACTTGCTTTTTCAGAAAGAATAACCAATTCTTGTTTAGATAGCCTTTTGGAACTAGTCATATTAATATGCTGGTAAACATAGAAAAGAGTTGGCAGTACTAATTGAATTACTAGAGAGCAACAAGTCACTCTACATGACAAAATTTTCAAAGAACTAGAGAATCTAACATCATATAAATGATGCTATAATATAAATATAAATAACAAAAAGAACAAGATCAATAAAAAGTTAAAGAATTCCTGTTTCAGAATGAACATAGATATTTAGAGTTTGTGAAAGTCACAGATTCTTGGTGCTTGGTATTACTTTCTATGTGATAGATATTTCAATATTGAAACAATCAAGCAACACAAATTTAGAGAAAGTTAATTCAAACCTGCAAAATATTATGTTTGTTTGGAATGCGGACTAGTTATAAAGTTATCTGACCTCCTTATCATCAGTTGACAAGTATAGTACACACCAGAGAGATAACCCAGGCCTTTCAAACTGGCCTTAACTATAAATTAAGTGTTTGTATTTAAGAATGTGCTCAGGTCACTGGCTTGCTAAGGACTCAGCACAATCCTGCTAGACCTTTGAGTGTCAGTTCTGTTACTCAGCTTAATTGAAGAGTCTTGGCCTATTCTCAGAACAGACCAGACCTATCTATCATGAATGGTTGCCAAGTGAGACAGGTTGCCCAGAGTCACTTTATATGAAAAGTATATTGCGGTTTCTTCTCATACACCAAGTGATTGGCTGGTTCTCTGGAATTGCCTACCTGCCAGAATAAGTTTTTCTGTCACCAGCAGCAACCTAACAATTAGGCTAAAAGTAATCATTAAGAGGGTGTGAATTATATGTTTTATGTGTGGAAAAAAGACACAACTATGCATTAGTTCTATGCTATTAAAATGATGAGGATAAAATATCAAGGAATGTTAATGGAATTTGTTTCAGGAAGAAAAACTTATTAGCAGATCTCAGTAATTATAATAGACTCTACTGTCTATCACTCTACTGTCTATTGCTATCTGCTAAAATAGAAACTTTAGCTATATATAGTTTCTTTTACTAAAAGTATCCCAATTTATTTCCATTATTTCTAAACGGTTTTACCTCTACCCTCTATGTGTAAAAGAATGATCCAGTAGTACTTAATTATGTTGTGGCAAAGAACCAATATTTTTCTTTCTCCTTGTTTTCCCCATCCTACTATCTATGTTTTTGTTCATGTTTTTTTGAGATAGGATCTTGCTATGCAGTTCAAACTTGTCTTGAACAAACTATGTAACCCAGGCTGGCCTCGAACTTGTGGCACTCCTCCTACCTCAGCTTGCCAAGTGCTGGGATTACAGGCATGTACCCCTTGGCCCAAACTATGTAGCTCCTTGGAAAAAAATCCTGACTTCTAACATAATATGAGGTGAGAATAACAGTTCCAAAAGAAGAATATAAAAATGTCCAAGTAGAATCAAATGTCAAATAGCACCTTGGTAAATGTGGCAAATTTGTAGGACTTATGAATAAATGAAAAGTTGAGCTCGTGAAAATACGAGTCACATAACACTGGGACAGAGAATGCACTGATTCTTTTCTAAGAAGCTATCCTCTTCAGTATTTTCTGAGGGGTTGGATTGGTGGTCACAAACTCCCCCAGTTCCTCTTTGTAGTGGAAACATCTTGTTTCTCCATTAATTTTGAGTGATAGTTTTGCAGGGTACATAAATCTGGGTTGGAGGTTATTTTCTTTTTTTATGTTTTATTTTTTATTTAAAGAGAAAAAAACCAGAAAAAGGATAGAAATATTACAGAAATTTTAAAAAAGTTAAAATGTAAGAAATCACTAGTTGATAAATTACATATTTTTTTTAGAAATACTTGTTCAACATTAAAGCACACAAAGTGGACACTCAAGCAGTTCACACAGTTGCACACAGATCTGTTCAAAAACCCAACAAGAACATAAAAATATAGTTATCAATCCTACACACTTAAATATACATGTAGTTGTATCTTTTATAGCACTTCCTGTTTCCTCTTTTTTTACAATAGCAATTATACATTTTTAAATTTTATTTAAAGAGGACAAAAAAGCAAAACAGAAAAAAGGGTAGCAAAAACACAGAATTCTAAAAGAAAAAAAAGGAAAAGACAAAAAAACCCACTAAGAAATCACTAGTTTATAAATTAAATCTTGTCAACTTAGATATATTTGTTCAAGATACAAAGTTAAAGGGTACATAGTAGACATTCAAACAGTGAGACTGCAAACAGTTCTGCTCAAAGATCCAACGAAGATTAAGCAATATGGTCATCTATTTTACACACTCAAACATACATGCAGTTATATCCCTTAGAGCACTTTCTTTTCCTCTCTTTTTTACAATAGCAATTACATATTTTGGTTTTATTATACTTATAGTTCTTATTTACTTTTTACAATAGAGACACAAGGTGACATGTATAAATATGATTCTTATTGATTTCACTAATGAGGATAGTCTCACGTCTCCATTTACCTGTGAAGGCCTCAAGATCATTTTTCTTATAGCTGAGTAATATTCCATTGTATAAAATGACATATCTTTTTCATTCATTCTGCAGTTGATGGGCATCTTGGTTGTTTCCAAGATTTAGCTATCACAAATTGTGCTGCTATGAACATGGGGGCACATATATCACTGTGATATGAACTTTTCAGTTCTTCTGGGAAAATACGCAGGAGGGGAATAGCTGGATTGAATGGGGCTTCTAATCCTAGTGTTCTGATTGTTCTCTATATGGATTTTATTAATAGTTGCACCAGTCTAAATTCCCACCAAGAGTGGAGCAGTGTTTCCTTTTCCCCACAGTCTCGCCAACATTTGCTATCAGTTGATTTCTTGATGGCAGCTATTCTTTCTGGAGTAAGGTGGAATCTCAATGCTGTTTTAATTTGCATTTCTCGAATGACCAGTGATGGTGAACATTTCTTCATGGATTTATTTGTCATTTGTATATCTTTCTCTGAGACCTGTGTGTTCATCTCAGATGCCCATTTTTGGAGAGGGTCTTTGAATTTGGGGGGCTTGAAGTTTTTCAATTCTTTATATGTTCTGTCCTTTGTCTGAAGGGTTGCTGGTTAAAATTCTTTCCCACTCTGTGGGTTTTCTTTTCACTCTGTTGGTGATTTCTTTTGAAGTGCAGAAACTTTTCAATAATGAGATGCCAATTGTTGATTCTTTGAAGTGTTTCCCATGCAGTTTGCATTTTCTTCATGAGTTCTCTGTCTACCCCTATGTCTCCAATACTTCTACCTACCTTGTCTTCCAGTAGATTTAGTGTTTCTGTTTTAATAGTTAGGCCTTTGACCCATTTAGACTTTAGTTTTGTGCATGGTGATAGGCTTGGATCTAGTTTCAGTCTTCGGCAGGTAGAGAGCCAATTTTTCCAACACCATTTATTAAAGAGACTATCCTTCCAGCGGACATATTTAGCCTCTTTGTCAAATATCAGGTGACCGAGTGTCTTTGTAGTTGTGCTTGCGTCTTCTAATCTGTTCCATTGATCCTCAGGTCTATTTCTTTGCCAGTACCAAGCTGATTTGATCACTGTGGCTTTATAGTACTGTTTCAACTCAGGAACTGAGATGCCTTCTGCCTTGCTTTTGTTGCCCAGAATTGCCTTTGCTATTCTAGGTTTCTTCTGTTTCCAAATGAATTTTAGGTTTGTTTTCTCTAGATATGTGAGGTACGTCAATGGTATTTTGACTGGCATTGCATTAAATCTGTATAATAATTTTGGGAGTATGGCCATTTTCCCAGTGTTGGTTCTTCCTAACCAAGAGCAAGGAATATCATTCCATTTTCTAATATCCTCTTTAATCTCCTTTTTTAGTGTAGTATAAATTTCAGCATATAGGTCTTTTACATTTTTAGCTAGGATGATTCCTAAGTAATTCCTTTTTTTAGATGTTATTGTAAAGGGCAATATTTCCATAATTTCTCTCTCAGTGAGTTTTTATTTGTGTACAGGAACGCTATTGATTTTTGAGCATTGACTTTGTATCCAGCTACACTGCTAAACTTGTTCATTACCTCTAGTAGTCTTTTAATGGAGATTTTTTGGTCTTCTATATAGAGAGCATTAATTATCACTATCTGAAAATAGTGATAATTTAACTTCTTCCTTCCCTATCTTTATTCCATGTATTTCTCTCTTGTCTGATTGCCCTGGCTAGTGTTTCCAGAACTATGTTGAAAATGAGTGGTGAGAGTGGACATTCTCGTCTTGTTCCTGATTTTAAAGTGAAAGCTTTCAGTTTTGTCCATTTAGTATAATGCTGGCTTTTGGTTTGTCACAGATGGCCTTTATAAGGTTGAGTTAGACGCCGTGTATTCCGAGTTTCTGAGGGGTTTTTATCATGCACGTGTGTTGGACTTTGTCAAAAGATTTTTCTGCATCTATTGTGATGACCATGTGGTTTTTGTTTTTGGCTCTGTTGATGTGGTGTATTACATTTATTGATTTGTGTATGTTAAACCATCCCTGCATTCCTGGAATGAACCCCACTTGGCCATGATGTATAATCTTCTTGATGATTTGCTGCATTGTATTTGACAGTGTTTTATGGAGAATCTTTGCATCAATGTTCAACAGTGAGATTGGCCTATAGTTCTCTTTTTTGGTTGGATCTTTCTCTGGTTTTGATATCACATTTATACTTGCCTCCAGGAATGATTTAGAGAGGATCGTTTTTTTCTCAATTTCACTGAAGAGTTTAAGGAGTATTGGCATCAAATCATCTCTAAATTTCTTGTAGAATTCAGCTGTGAATCCATCAGGACCTGGGCTTTTCTTGGTTGGTAAGTTTTTAATTACATTTTCAATTTCAATAGCTGATACTGGGTTGTTCAAAATTGCTATAACTTCATGGTTGAGCTTTGGTAGTTCATATTTTTCTAGAAATCTGTCCATTTCCTCTGTGTTTTCCACTCTATGTGAGTAGAGATTTTCAAAGCAGGTATTATGATCTTTTGAATTTCCATGGGATCTGTAGTAATTTCCCCCTTTTCAGTTCTTCTTGCATGAATTTGGTTTTTTTCTTTCTTTCTCTTAATAAGCTTAGCTAGGTGTTTGTCAATTTTGTTTATTTTCTCAAAAAACAAGCTTTTTGATTCATTAATTCTTTGTGTTTTTTCTTTGTATTTTTTTTCAATTACAATGATTTCTCCTCTAATCTTGTAACATTTCCTCTCTTCTAGGAGCTTTGGGTTTAGCTTGCTCTTCTTTTTCTAGAAGCTTAAGATGGAGCATTAGGTTGTTTATTTGTGTGCTCATTCTGTTTTTCTTGATATGACAATTTATTGCTATATATTTCCCTCTTAAGACCACTTTCATTGCATCCCACATATTACAGTATGTTGTTTCTATATTTTTATTGAATTGTAGGTATTGCTTTATTTCTTCTTTAATTTCATCTGTAGGCCACTGTTTGTTCAAAAGTTTGTTATTTAATTTCCATGTATTTATGCAGGTTTTGCAATTTCTTTTTCATTACTTTCCAATTTCAGTGCACTATGGTGAGATATTATGTGTGGTATGATTTCAATGCTCTTGCACTTACTTAAGATTTTTTTATGGGATAATATATGGTCTATTTTAGAGAATGTCCCATGCACAGCTGAGAAGAATGTTTATGCTGATGTGGTTGGGTGCAACACTCTGTAAACATCTACTAGGTCAAATTGCTCACAGGTATGATTCAGATCTGTTATTTCTTTGCTGACTTTTTGTCTAGCTAATCTATCTCTTTGTGACAATGGGCTGTTAAGATTTCCTGTTATAACTGTGTTCTTGTGTATTTGGTTTTTCTTGTCCATTAGTATCTGTCTTATATAATTGTGTGCTCCTGTATTTGGTGCATATATATTTATAATTGTTAGTTCTTCCTCTTGAATTGTTCCACTAATGAATATGCAATGACCTCTATCTCTTTTAATCATTTTAGGTTTGAAGTTCATGTTATCTGCAAATAAAATAGCTACCCCTGCTTTTTTCTGGGTTCCTGTTGCATGGAATACTGTTTTCCATCTTTTGACTTTTAATCTATGAGTTTCCTTTTGGGTCAGTTGTGCTTCTGTATACAGCATACTGTGGGATCCTGTTTCTTGGTCCATTCTGTCAATCTGTTTCTTTTTATAGGTGAATTGAGGCCATTTATATTTATGGATATCACTGATATGTACTGGCATGGCTTTGCCATGATATATTCCAGTTGTTTCTTTCTGATTTTCCCCTTATTTACCTGCTTATCCTACCTGGTGGTTACTTTCTGTTGTTGTATGGGGATTGTGGTCGGTTTTATCTCTGTCTGGTGTGTCTTTCAGTACTCTTTCTAGAGTTGGTTTGGTGGACATGAATTTCTTCAGTTGTTCTTTGTCATGGAAATATCTTGTTTCTCCATTAAATTTGAATGAAAGTTTTGCTGGGTACATCAGTCTGGGTTAAAGGTTGTTTTCTTTCAGGGCTTGAAATACCTCACTCCAAGCTCTTCTTGACTTGAGGGTTTGTGGTAAAAAGTCTGCTGTGATTCTAATGGGCTTTCCTTGATAGGTGAGTTGTGTCTTTTCTCTGACAGCTTTTAGTATTCTGTTTTTATACTGTATGTCTGAGATCTTAATTATTATGTGTCTGGGTGTGGATTTATTTTGATTGTGACTGTTTGGTGTTCTATATGCCTCACTTTTCTGCATATCAGATTCTTTCCCCATGTTTGGGAAATTTTCTGCTATTTTTTCTGTAAATACTTTATGCATGTCATTTGCCTGGACTCCTGTATCTTTGCTAATTCCCATTATTCTTATATTGTTGCTCTTGGCATCATCATGAAGCTTCTGGATTGTCATTTCATGCTGCTTAGTTATTTTTAAATGTTCTATCCTTTCCTGATCACTAATTGCAATCCTGTGCTCAAGGTCCAAAATTCTATCCTCAGCTTCCTTTAGGCAGTTTTGCATGCTTTCAATAGAATTTTTTGTTTCTTAGATGTCTCTTTGAGTTTGTTTCATGAATAATGCTTCTTTTCTATATTGTTCATTCAAGGTTTCAATCAGCTTCCCATCCTCCTGTACTTTTTTCTCTATTTCTTCTTTAGCTGCATTCCACAACTCCTTTACTAAGGTTGTTATTTCTATCTTTGCATGGGAGAGTACTTCTAATTTGATTTCCTCTATAACCTGATGGAGTTTTTTTTTTATTTCACTCGCTATCTTTTCAGAGAGTCCTGATGCGTTACTTTTGGGGTCCTCTATTTCAATGTCTCCTGTACTTGCTTCTGGTGAACTATATATTTGAAACTGCATTTTGCTTTTTTTGTTTTGTAATTTTCACTCTGCCTGATGTTTTCTCTGTGTAGGAGGGAATCACACACACTCTTTTTCAGATTCACCAAGGTCTTACAGTTAGTTGGAGGGTTTTTTTTTTCTACTCACCCTATTTATCCACTGTATACCTGTATTTTAGCACATACTCACCACACTGTTACAGTTAATCCACTGCATTCCAAAGTTTCCCACCTAGGAGCGAAGTTCCAAGTTTTTTCACACTGACTGGAGCCTGCTGTGGTCTTCTTCTGCTCCTGGTGGGAGGGTGGGCCCAGCAGAAGCAGTCAAGGGCAGTTTTCATCTTGGGGCAGGCTTCTGCAATGTTCCATGTGGCAGGGTGGGCCCACAGGGGAGGTTCCAGGCAGCTTATGCCTGAGTCAGGCTTTTGTTACTTTTAGGTGGCAGGGCAGTTCCCCCGTGGAGGTTCCAGGCAGCTTATGCCTGAGGTGGGCTTCTGTGATTTTCTGGTGGTGGGCAGGCCCACAGGGGACGTTACAGGCAGCATATACCTGAGGCAGGCTTCCACAATGTTCCCGGTGGTGGGAGGGCCCACAGGGGAGGTTCTAGGCAGGCATCTTCAATGTTCCTGGTGGGCAGGGTTGGAGGTTATTTTCTTTCAGGACTTGTAATACTTCACTCCAAGTTCTTCTTGATTTTATAGCTTGTGTCCAGAAGTCTGTTGTGATTTTGATGGGTTTTCCTTCATAGGTGATCTGTTTCTTTTCCTGACCATTTTCAATATTCTGTTCTTATGATGAATTTCTGGGATCTTGATTATTATATGTGTGGATGTAGACCTGTTTTGGTTATATCTGGCTGGATTTCAGTATGCCTCATATATCTGAATATCATTTCCTTTTCCTATGCTTGGGAAGTTTTTCTTAATTATTTCTTTGAATAGCCTTTTTATTTCATATATTTACCCCTGCTTCTTCACTCACATTTTTGGGGGAGCTCGTGACCACCAATCCAACCCTATCAAAATACTGGAGGACATTCTAGAGAGAGAGAAAAAAACCACTAGGATTCGAGGAACAATACCAGAAAGGCCTAAATAAATGGGGCAGACAGTGGAATGAAAGAGAAAAGTAAACAACCAATGGCAGAAAAATAGCATATCAGAAATCAGACAGAGAATATTGGCTATAATGTCTAACACAGATGGCCTGGACACGCTAACAAAAAGAATCCCAGGCAGAGTAGATCAGGAGATAGGAAATAGAATGAATAGGAAATACAATCAACCTGAAAGAGGATTAATGAACCAAAAGTCAAAGGTGAGAAAACAATGCTCTATGTAAGAGGGAACCAGAGAGAAATAGGGACAGCTCATTCTGCAGATGCAGATAGGCTGGAAACTCATGACACTTTTGTGCAGTAGAGAACTACTCAGCTATAAGGAAGGAAAACCTTGAGGCTTTAGTAAGTAAATGAATACAGCTCATCATCAAGCTCAGGGGTAAAAATATTCAGAACCACTTAGGTAGCTAGCGCATTGCTCCCTAATCTAAAAACTAAAGGAGTTAGTGGAAACCAAAATGTGCAAAGCACCCTGAGAAAGTGAAAGGGGAGGAATTATCTAAAAAAGGAAGGCAGAGGACATTGTTAATAGTGTATCAGGATTTAAAAGTCACATTATTCTTATCGCTCTGTTTAGTTTGATTTTATTCTGTTCTAGTCTATCTACTCATACAAGATTTGAAAGCACAGACAGCTACCCCCAAAATAGCAGGATATACTACAGTAACTATCCTTAATTTCCTATTAACTTAAGTTGAAGCCCTTCTGGGTGGGCAAGTTGAAGTGGCTTCTGATCCAAGGGCGTTGCTCCAAGGGAAAAGCCTCCTTAAGTGGTCATGGGAGTTCAGTGCTCTAGGCATTTTCCTGAATATTTTTGCATGCTGCCAGCTTAATTTCCTTTATACTCTTTCACCATACCATTTACCCATCAAGTTATAAGGTCCAAGGTGTTCCCAAAGCATGTTTTCCTGTTCAAAAGATTCCATGGCTAGGAGGAGCTAAAGATGTCTGCTCAGTGAGCAACAAAACACAAAGCCTCCCAGGAGAAACAACTCATATGCCAGAATGAAATATCTGGAGAGATCCAGACAGAGGCATATGGATCCTCTTGACACAGGAAGAAATTGAAACAAAAAAAGTTCGTCAAACACATAGTCTCAGGGCTAAAATTGGAACAACTAAAATTACCAGACATGGTGCTTTTGCTGCAACCTTCCAAGTTTGCACTGGTCTGAATTCATGCCAGCCGGCAGAGCCAGGCAAACTCATTCATGCCACCACTCACAGGAGCCACAGCTGAGCTGAAGTCAGGGGTTGGTGAGCCCAATGGATAATGGAGCCAGCAAGGGGACCTTCATTAATCCACAGTCAGTGCTGGGATTAAGACCTCTTCAATGGGAAGGGTGTGACCAAATGGGCGACATGTTGGAATCAGGTGAGGGTAGCCTGAACTAGGAAAAGCAGTGACTTCAGTTGGTTGCTCCCTCCCCAGAGTAGATTTGTGGGATTTGCTTGGACTGGGTTATGCCCTTGGGTAGGACCCAATAAGCCTTCCCAAATTGATTCCCTACACCTAGCACACACTAACCTGGTGAAGACCCTGTAGTTTGGCCTGGTGGGGAGGGGCCAGCATACACAGCCTCTGCTTACACCTCAGTGACAAGAGCAAACATAAGAGGGCAGAAATCCCTCACCAGCATGCTTCAGAAGAACCATAACCAACAAGGAAAGGGACTGAGACCTCCACCATACATCTGTATGGAAGAAACCAAAACCATGACAAGAGATAGAAACAAGAAAACACCCCCAACCCAAAACCCTGAGAACACTGATAGGAGAGGGAAAAACAAAAGAGGCTGAGGCCAGCAAACATGCAACATCAGACATGGTTTCAAAGGACATTAAGAGACATCTTCAGGACCTTTTAGATGAGCTCAAAACTGAAATATTAAATCAGTTAAAGCAAGATATAAATAGATTAATAAAAGAAATGCTAAGCATCTCTCAGGAAGACACAGACAGTAGAAGGGAAGAACACAAAAAAAGGAGAGAAACATTTGATAAAGAATATAAAGAAAATATAGAATACACAAAGCAGATTCAAAGAGATTACAAGGAAATTAAAAACTCCATTGAAAGCTGGCAAAACGCCTTAAAAGAAACTAAGGATATACTATCAAAACTTGAAGACAAGTTTGCAATGTGTGATCATGAAAGGAAAGATCTCTTAAAAACAACAAGGAAACAGGCAGTGACAATACAAAGGCTAGAAGATGACAAGAGAATATATAATTTAAGAATAAGAAATGTGAACGAAGAAGCAGGAATACAAACAGGCAAATTACAAGGTTATTCATGGAAATAATTAAGGAAAACTTCCCAAGCATGGGAAAAGAAAATGACATTAGGATATAATGAGGCATACAGAACTCCAGCCAACTACAACCAAATCAGAGCTATACCCAGATGTGTAATAATCAAGATACAAGAAATTCAATATAAAAACAGAATATTTAAAGCCATCAGAAAAAAAGAAACAGATTACCTATAAAGGAATGCCCATCAAGATCATGGCAGACTTCTCAACACAGACCATCAGATCAAGAAGAGTTTGGAGCAAAGTATTAGAAGCCCTGAAAGAAAATAACCTCCAGCCCAGACTGATGTACCCTGCAAAACTTCTACTAGAAATTAATGGAGAAATAAGATGCTTCCATGACAAAGAGCAACTAGGGGAATTTGTAACCACAAATCCAACTCTACAGAGAATACTGAAGGACTTTCTAGAGAAAGAGAGATAAAACCCCAGGATTTTAGGAACAGTGGCAGAAAGGCAGGCAGTAGAATGAAGGAGAAAAGTAGACCAACAACTGCAGAAAAATAGCATAGCAGAAATGAGGCAGAGAAGGATGGCTAGAATTTCTAACATGGATAGCCTTGATACACTATATTGTTAATAGTGTACCAGTATTTAAAACCCACACTACTCACACCACTCTGCTTAGATATATTATATTCTGTTCCAGTCATTCTACTTGTATAAGATTTGAGGGCACAGACAGTTATCTCGAAAATAGCAGGATATAGTACAGTAATCATCCTTAATTTCCTATTAACTTAATCTAAATATCTGTATAACCTACACTGTTTTACGATGACTGATCATAATTGAATCTGGTTTGTTAGATCACTGTTTTGTATTGATAGATTTTATTCAAAGCTGCTATGATTGATAGTATCAAGTCTGAGAGTATAGGCAACTACACTGAAGTTGAAAAGATTCACTAGAATATCCACTCTGGTTTGATTATTACCTGTCTTTGAAGTTTTATACTGTCTACAATTTTTTATTTTTACTAATAATGTTATGTATTGCTATATTCAATTATACTGCTATATTCAATTATACCTAATGTTATAGACAATTCTATTGAAGATAATAAGAGACAACACAGTAAACATTGTAGATCACCATATACTGTGGTTTTATGTGACTTTTTGGTTTCATGTTTTTATAGGAATTTGTTATGTTTTGTCTTGCTATGTTTTGTTTTTCCCTCTAATACAGAAAGGATAGAAATACATGTAGAGACTCATGTATGTGTACCTGTTTACAGTCTCACTGTTTGACTATCTATTTTGTATGCTTTAATTTTGTAACTTGAACAACTTTCTAAGAGGACAGTATGTAATTTATCAACTAGTGATTTTTTACTGTTTATCTTTTTTTGAAATTCTGTATTATCTCTACCCTTTACATGTTTTTTTCTCATTAAATTAAAAAAGAACTGAAGCCCTGTATCACATAGTAAGCACTGTCTTACTATGACTGAACTTATTTGAATCTGGTTTATTAGATCACTGTTTTGTCTTGATTGATTTTATTTGAGTCTGGTATGCTTCATAGTATCAAGTCTGAGAGTAGAGGCAACTACTCTGAAGACGACAAGATTCAATAGGATACCCATTCCAGTTTGATTATTCTTTTTTGTCTTGACTGATTTTATTCAAATCTATTATGCTTGATAGTATCAAGTCTGAGAGTAGAGGCAACTATTCTGAAGACGACAAGATTCAACATGATACCCATTTTGGTTGTATTACTGCTTTTGAAATCATATAATGTCTCCAATGTTTTGTTTTTATTAATATTGCTATGTACTGCTATGTTCAATTATACTATGCCTGATGATGTAAACAATTATATTGAAAATAACAAGAGACATCATAGTAACTACTGTAGATCACCTAGTATTGTAGTTCTATATGACTTTCATTTCGTGTTTTTCTAGGAATTTGCTTTGTTTTTTTGTTTTGATTTGTTCTTCCCTCTAATACAGAAAGGATAATTATACATGTAGAGATCCACGCATGCATAGAACTTCTAAAAAGTTTACAAGAATTGACTATATTTATTGTAAAAAAAGAGAGGAATAGAAAGTATTCTAAAGGATATAACTGCATGTAGGTTTAAGTGTGTAGGATTGATACACAAATTATTAAGTTTTTGTTGGATAGGTGAACAGAACTGTTTGCAGTCTCACTGTTTAAATGTCCACTTTTTATGCTTTACTTATGTAAATTGAACAATACCTTTAAGAAGAAAATATGTAGTTATAACTGGTGATTTCTTACTGTTTTTTTGAAATTATGTATTATTTCTACCTTCTTTCTGTCTTTTTTCTTTAAAAAAGAACTTATCCCCTAGCTGGTGAGAATACAGATTGCTACAGCTCTCAATTGCCTCCCATGTGAAAATTTCCCTCTGTAAGTTACATAGTTTCCCTAGGAATCTGCTGACCACTCAGTTCATTGCAATCTGGTTTCTCTCTGTGTTCAATTTTGCTTCTCATACATTCTTACACATGCATTTCATGGGACCATACCTTTATAAACCTTTGGATAACTATCTTATAGTCTGTTTCCAAGGAGCCCACTGTACATCAATTGGGGTTCATTTTGTTTTACTTCTCTTTTGAACTCAAATGTAGTGCCTCACGTTTACATCTCATTTTCCAACATTCAGCCTCTGAATCCAATTTGATGAAAACTTTTTGGCTCTTGATATTCTCCTTGACTATATTTGTTATTTCTCCCTGCTTAGTGTTGATAAGAATGTTATCTATACCTTCATCAAAGCTACTGATAAAATATTGGAGAGGACAGAGCTGATATTAGATTGCTGTGAAGAGCTGCCAGAAATGTCCAAGTGAATATGTATCCATTACATAATAATGAAGGGAGCACAGGCGTAAAAGTGACAGATTTGAGATGGAGAACCAGGTCTGTGTAAGTAGAAGTCAATAGCTTGACTCACAGCTAAAGAGAATAATGGCATTTTAGCATTTCTACTTCAACAGGAAACAGGTCCTGTTTATGTGTTATGTATTAACAATCATAAAACACTGCAAAAATGCAAAAATCATAAACAGTCATGAGTTCACAGTTATTATTTACCTAATATATCCCAGAATGAAAAGTGGGTTTGTTTCATTGAAATATTAATTAAAAAGAAACTTCAGTAGCTAAAACAATTTCACCAGGTAGAGCTACAATATTTGCAACATAGAAGAATACTATGACTCCTGAAGACTTGCATGAGTAACCCTTAGTCTAAGTAATGTAGGTTATACTCTCCAAAGGTGTTAGAATAAATCCATCCTACTTATTGTAAACACTCTGTGGCATGAAAATACTGACTAGACATGGAATGATGCAATGAGCATCATAATTAGGGATTTGATGAAGCTAAGTGCAATGCTGAATACTAGAAGATATTTAAAATACACCACCACTGCTTTGAATGAAGAATTGATTTAACAGTTAATTGAAATAGTTTTCATCTCCTTGAATGAATACTGATGACAGACAAAATGGCCATTGCATAAAACATTGGCTGAAGCCATGAGGGGTATTGTGTTTTTTTAATGGCTGTTTAGTAAGTCATCATGTAACTCAAGGAATTATTTCCTCCATGCTTTTTCCTTGAAAATATTTATGCATTTCTTTTTTAAATAAGATTGTGTTTAGGATTTTCCAAAGTACAAAGAAATCTGAAAATGTTTTCAATTGTTAATAAATTGAAAATAAATAAAATAAAAATAGGGAAACACTATTCACAAAAATATGATAAAAGGAAATGCTAAAAATATTAAGTGATTATTTCTTGAGTTCTGAAATTTTTTACAATAAATATCACTTTATACTAAGAAAAAAAGCTAAAATGAAACTTCTAAGTGGTGACCAATAGGAGACATAATGTAAAACCCAAACTTCAAAACTTGGGCTCTTAAACAAGTTAAGTGGCACTGTGACTCAGAAATGTCACAGAAACACAAAGTGGTTCACAGAGCTGTAAACATGGGGCTGCCATTTCTGATTTGAGAAGTAGGTAGAGGATGCTAGGAGTTCAGACTCCACTGTTCTCCAGAATAAGAAAATGCACTATACAAGACAGAGAACCTGAGCCAGGCTTCTGGCTTCACTGAGTCAGGACTGGCACTGGTTTTCCTGACTGTTGAAAGGGGCAAGTAAAATATGTCCTTTTCTTGACCATTACCTAAGGCTGCTTGAGTCACCTCAATTTTTTTGTGAGGTGGGTACAACTGAAAAGATGAAATTTCACAAAACTCTCGAACATCCCTATGTCCTGTGTATTTTTTTTAGCATAGCACTTGAATGAATGGTTTATAGATAGGAAAAATCCCTATTATGCTTGGAATAAAATTATGAAATTCTCAAATTGGAATTATACAGATATAAATGAAGTCAAATAATGATTATATTCATTTATCAAAAAATTCAGCTTTTTAAAAATAAACACTAGCTAATTTAATTCTATAGTGACTATCTCTTAAAAGTTTTCTGAGAATGATGCAGATGCAAAGCAAATGAAAATCATAAATATAATTAAAAAGTAATATAATGGATGCTGTTGCTAGCAGCAATGATTTCATTAAACCAAGTAAGGGAAATTTCTCTCATTTGTTTTAATTTTAGGTATCGTAACCTTAAATTTATCAATGAAGAAAAGTCTGTTGGTGTCCTGTAATTTTCCATTAGGAACATTTATAAGTTTTCTTTAACTGAAGAGATTTTTTTCAAGGGTAAATCACATGTAGGTGCATTTGAAAGCATAGATTTTGGTGTGCCGGTAGAGTCCAATTCAGGACTATAGGACTGAGTTAGAATGAAAAGGACTTCTTGGCTACATCACAAGGTAATTTTCCACACCAGTAAATCACCAATGACATGGTTCCAAATGTCTCCCTTTGTGTGCAATCCCTGAAAGCCAGAAACATTCTAATTACTTTAAAGGAGATGGCAGAAAATGAAGCAGGCAGTTACTACTATGAGTATTTTAGATCCATAGGGATCATGACACTCCCTGGCTAGAACTCCAAGGTTTCACATAACAGGTATTATAGGATCTTGTTGGAGGATGGTAAAGTTTCTTTATATTCTGTAACCAGCTGAGCAGATTGGCTTTCAGCAGTATTAAAAATGGAAGTGTCTTGTAACTTAAAACTCTCACCTGAAGAGCCAGAAGATTTTCCTAGTACTGCCAAAAGAAATGTACCTAAACAAGTTGCTAATGGATTGGGTTTTTAAGCATAACAAAACCTTTTAATACTTCAGGTATTAAATTATAAAGTGTATTCCACATATGAAGGATTAAAAATAAGTTATTAAATTGATAATTGGTAATGTTGTATTGATGACTATTGAATTTTTTGTATGTTTAATATTTATGAATAAAATATGCTACAAATATATTAAAGGACTCATTAATAATGGTTTTAAACTTTTGTTCCATTAGCATAGTTTCAAGGGTAGCAAACGGTATTTTTTAATTTTTTGGAAATAATCCAAAGCCATTTAGTGCCTAATATCTGATTGTACTATTACTGAGCAAAAAGGTGTGGCTATAAAATAATTTAATAGTCTGCTGATAATCACAAATGGTTCCCAGGTATTTCTAGAAATTGATCTCCACAAATATTTTGAGAATTAATAACATTTGAGAATAGAGTATATGAGTCTTTTATGAAGTCCAAATGCCCGTCCCTCTCCTAAATAAAGAGACAAGCAAATTTATGATTCCATTTGCTTTTTATACCTAGGGGAAAATAAGTTTTACTTAGTTACTTTTACATTCAGAAAAATTAGGGTATGTTTTTTGGGACTACATCACAAATTTAAATATCATCCATCAAGCCTCAGGAGGGTTAAAAACAAGGGCTAGTTGCAAAGAGAAGCAAGAAGATTTATTTTAAGGAACAGAACTCTGGGGCCAGTGTGAAAGTCAAAATAATGATGTGTAGATGGCTGGGAGCACTAAGAAAAGAAGGTCACAATTTCCTAAGGAAAAGAAAAAGGTTTCAGGATTCTGTGACAACAGGATGAAGAAAAAGGAATAGTTTAGAGCAAATTTTGAAGTAGAATTCACAGAGTTTGGAAGCCAGTTTTACTCATGCACCAGTATGTTTGGAAAGAGAAAGGGAAGAGGTAATTCTTAAATTTCCAGGTTTACAGTTAATTAAGTTCTATAAGCTAAAACACAAGAAAACTAGCAGTTATTTTAGGGTCAGCTTGTGCATACACTTTAGAGATTTTACAGGCTGTAAGATGTGTATGTAGAATGTATGTAGATGGATGACAATACAGTTCTGGAGATCAGGAATCATGTATAAGATAAACATAAAGACTGAGGCGTCTTAATGACAGTTAAAACTAACAGACAAAATTACGTGAAAAATGGGCTGAGAGAAAGAGAAAAGTGAATACAAAATAGACATTTAAGGCTGAACAGAGGAAAAGGAAACTACACTTATTGTTTCATGTCCCAAATTTGTATCTTAAGGCATTCTTCAGAATTTAAGATTTGTGTATCTACCTGTCTACCTCATATCTCCACTTGGATATATAGCAGGAGTTCCAACATTTCATGTGCATATAGCTTCCTCCTAATGTATCCGGGGGAGTTTTCCATCTCTGTAAATGGCTATCTCATCTTCCTGGTTCCAACATTAAAACCTCTGGAGTCTTCCTTGTCTCCTCTCTTTCTCACACACCCAAATTCAATCCATTATAAAACGTTTTCAGCTCTTTTCTAATACTCTCAGGGCACCCAGCTGCTTTTCACCTCTCCATTCTGATCTTAGCCACAATCGTCTGTCTGTTGACTGTTTTATCACTACAGTCTCCTAATGATCTCTACTCCGTTTTAGTCAATTAGAACAGAGGAGCCAAGTAAGTCAAAACATGGTACTCCTCTGCACAATACTCTCCCGTGACTCTTTTCTAATTCAGGATAAGAGGTAAAGTCCTTAGAAGGGCCTGTAAGTCCCAATATAATCAGATTCCTATGATCTCTCTACATTCATTAACTACTCCACTTCTGCTTACTTGATCCTTTTCTGCTGCCATGGCCTCCTTAACCTTACTCCAACATGGGAATTATATTCTTGCCTCAGGGAATTTCCACTTAGCAGGACCTCACTGAACTGCTTTTCTTCCAATTATCCATATGGCTCATATGCTAAGGTATTTTAGATTTCAGTTAAATATCATCCTTTCAAGAAGACTTTACCTGCCATAAATATTTATTGCTTCAATTTTAATTTTGGTTTGACACATAATTATACAAGTTTATGATATGTCTGTGTTGTTTTAATTCAAGGTCAAAATGGTAAAAATTGGTTCAAAGTTACTACCATATCTGTTACCTTAAACTTATCCTTAGTTTATGGTATGTTTACTCAAAATTCTTTTGGCACTTTCTTTCAACCACACACACACACACACACACACGCACACACCTATACATTCTCTCTCAAAACACAGACATGTACACAACTCAATGCCTTTCCTTCTGTATTTTCACTACATGACTCATAATATATTTAATGTTTTTATTTGGATTGTTCCATACCTTCTTCCCAGAATATAGCCTTCTTGAAGGTAGAGATGTTCACTACTATTTACCTATTACTAAGAGCCAAGCCCCAATCAGCCTATCCTTGCTTTACCTGCCATCGCTAGTCTCTTGCCCAGTATCCCCTTTGAAGAATAGGAATCAGAAAAGTCAATTATTGTATAAAAACTGGATAGAAAATAGGATTTTTAGGAAAGTTATTTTAGGGCGAGGGAGACCAGAGTATGTCAGATGGTTGAAGGAGAGGAGTAAGAAGAAAAAAGAAATTGAAATTCCAAGTATAGTTAGAAAAGAGTATAGTTACTTAAAAGAACATGTTTGAGAATAAGAAGAGAATCCATGTGGAGGTAGTATTACTCTTTGCTGAATATATATATAACAAGGTTCAATTTTTTCTTTTAATTCTTTAAAGCTAAGATGGAAGAGAAATAACCCACAAATAGAAAAAAGGGACTTATAAGTGTCTTCAAGGTTCCCAAACATAGAGAACTGTGGAGATCATTTTTTAAAAAAATCCTCAGCTTTTATTTGTGATCACTAAAATCTGAAATGCATTAATAAGAAGAACAAAAGGATAGTCCTACTTTTTGAAGGAATGTATTTGCATACATTACATTTATATGCATATATACACATATGTGCATATATGTATATGCATATGTACATACTAAATTTCTTTAGGACCTATAGGGATTTTACTGGTATCTGGGAGCTAACATAAGGAGCTTGCAGCTATGTTGAGACCTCTCCTGCTAGGACCAGCCCTCTACTTCATGAGCTTATACCTGGTGGGATAAAACCTGTGGAAGCCCTCAGATAGATACAGACAGATAATTCAGAGATAATACTCATTTTTTCTTTAAAGAGTGATCCTGGAATAGAAATAAGGAAAATAAATCTCATTACAGTGTTATCATACAGTCATCAGCTAGATGGCAGTTCTGGAAATCTAATCCTTAGAGGCCTCTCACAATAATTCATAGTATCATATCTAATATCATCATCATAAACTCATATCTACTCACAGAGACTGAAGAGAAACAAATGAACTTGCAGAGGCTCACATTTTTGGCTTTGTATATTAGCATGGACTCTATATGGAAAGTGATCAGGAAAATAAAACATGTGCTTACAGAGGACATCTATGTACTCATCTGAAGTACTCGGTAAACATTAGCTTACTCTTGTTTTTGTTTAGGTTTTGAAACTACAAACCGCTAGTGTATGATATCGAAGAAAGGCTTTTCCAAGTTATATTTACATTGCTTAACATTCAACATTTTAAAACTGAATTGAAGACTTTATTGCCTTAAATAGGCTTCCAAATATGCAAACATTTTCATGGACTTAACCATAGGATTTGAAATTTCATCCCCAGGTTATATGTTAATGTTCAATAGCAAAACACTATCTAACCTGAACTGTGAGGAATGATGAAATCAGAATACTTTCTACACCAGTTTTCCAAAGCCATGAGATACATTTTCTCTATAAAACAAATATCGATATTATCAATCTTGTCCTTTTTAAAATGAGTTTATACAGTTAACAAAGTGAAAGTATCATCCTGCCATAGTTGTCATAATTCAGATTTTAAAGTCCAATACTAGAGAATGGATAAATGAAAGAAATAAAGTAGAAATGCAGTATATGAACCATAAGAAAACATTTATGTATAAAATATGGCAGTATCTTTTTAAACTAATAACATACATAATTATTATAAGTATGGCCTAAACAGCTTAGAAGAGGGTGGTTCCAGATGATCTGAAAGTAGTACTGTCATTAAAAGTTTCTTCAATGACACAAATGTTGCATTTTGTCCTATTCAATAGGGAAGCCAATAGTTACATGTGGCTCTTAGGCACTTAAAAGTTGGCCAATGGGCCGGGGACTTAGCTCAGTGGCATAAGCGTCTGCCTGGCAAGCACGAGATTGTGAGTTTGATCCCAGGTACAAAAAACAAAACAAAACAAAACAAAACAAAACAAAAAAGTGGCCAATGAAACAAAACCTGAATGTTGAATTTTACCTTATCATCTTTAAACTTAAAATGTCCTGGCTTCTGGTGGCTACCCTATAGGTCAACCTAAATAGATATAATGATGATTTTACTTCTATTCCATTTGGGCAAGATATTAGACAAAAGCTCAAAATTCAAAAGATCTTACAGAGGTTTCTTGTGTTTTATGTATCTAGAAAATGATTTATAAGAGTGTAAAACAAGAGAAGCTATAGACAAAGCAGAACAGTTTAATCTGTACAATGGATATATGTAGCAGACATAGATGTAGATTTTTAATACCCAAAGTTATCATTAGCCTGTAAAGAATACAACACTTTTTATGATCTCTCACTGACCAGAGAAACTATCAAGCCTGAATAAGTCATTGTTATTATAATCCTATTCTAACAGTCAAAGATTTGAAGGGTTATTTCTTTAGGAAACTTAATGCAATCCATCTATAGCATACCAGTTTGTCTTTTCATGCCATTTGTGGCAGATATCCTCTATTAATTGGCAAAAATGACCAGCAAACATTAGGTGCAGTGTACTGAGATAAACACTATAGTTAGTGTAGCTATCCTTTCTTATATTAATCGATTTATTTTTATTAGTACGTTTTCAGTATATAATGATTAAAATTATTACTATATGTACATAATACATCTTAATTCTTTTCTCTCGCTCTTTTTTTGTTTTTTTGTTCCCTGCTCTTCTCCTCAGTCTGTACTATTTCCATTTGTTGATCCCCTTCCTTTCTGCAAAAGCTCCATTTTCATCATTTTTTTCTATCCTTTCTCTCCTCTCCCTCCTCCTCCCTTCATCTCTTCTTCCTGGTTCCTTCTTAATTGTCAGTAGGATTGGTCTGAGGGATGCCTGAGAGGTTAGTAAAGTACACTCTGGGGTGTGTCTGGGTGGGTCATGTTGGCAGTATCTGGTTCCTGGCTCCTTCTCTGCAGCTCCTCTTCTGCTTGTTGGATTCTATAAGCTAAGCAGATTTCTTCTGCCATGCCCTTCTTCCATAAAGTTTTTACCTTGGAGCCAGCTAACCATGGACAGAAACCCTGAAACTGTTGGCCAAAATAAACCTTTTGTCCTTTAAATTGTATATGTCAGGTATTTAGCCTCAGCAACAGAAAAGTGACTCACACAATAGGGGGCCAAGGGAACATGAAGTTTTAAAATTGGTAGAGATAGCTTCCTGGAGGAATTGGAATTTAAACTGAGATCTGGATAAGTAATAGAATTTAGGTAAGCAGAAGACAGAATAATATATACCATGTCACTAAAGGGTAGAGAATATAGAATGTAATTAAGATGAAATGAAAAGTTCACTTTCTCAATTGTGTTGAGGAAAGGAGGGATTGTAGGAAATTACACTAGAGTTGCAAGGAGAAGGCCAAATCACACAAGACCTTGAAGCTACTTAAAGGAATAATGAATGTCTTTTTAAAACAATGGATAAGATACTGATGACATCAAAGATGGGAGGGGTAGGCTACACAATCATATTACATTTAGAAAGTTCATTCTGAATTCTATTAGGAGAGTGAGTAGAATGTAGGAAGTCTAGAAGAAGAGAAGCCAATAAAGTAAATGTTGTAGTTTTACACTAGAATAGAGGAGTAGGAATGGAGTGAAGAGACTAGATTTGAGAGTCATTTAGGCAGTATATAGATTTCCTATAGCTTAGTTATGGGAGTTGTAGAAGAAACAATAAAGTGAGACTTTCAGCTTCCCAAGTAGATCAACCAGAAGGTTGCTGTAGTATTCACTAATTAGGGACCACAGAAAGAGAAGTTGGTTGCATTTGAAGAAAAAGATCAGAAGAGGGCAAACATGAGTTCAATTTTGGATGCACTCAATGTGAAGTTCCTGGGAGAAATTAAACTTGAAATAGAGCAGCAAGTCATACAAGTTTAACATGCAAAAGAATGTAACTCGGCTAGAAATACAAATCCATGGGCATTCACAGAATGAAAATACACAAGTGGATGAATTTTCATAAAGAGTATATGGAAAGAGACCAGAGAACAAAAAGAACCTTCTAGGCATGAGTGTAAAGGTGCTTGGTTAATTGAGATTCTATATGGACCAGCTAAAATTATAAGCTGTTTTCTAAAATCCTAGTTCGCTTTAACCATTATGAATGTGACTATATACCTTTGTTGGTTGATGGTTTTTAGAGAAGCAGCCAGAAAAAAAAGCCAACAGTTCTTCTCCTGAAGAATACAAAGACTTTCATAATGTGATAAAATAATTAAGACAGTTGCTCAAGTCATCGAAGAGTATGAGACATGGGGAGAGGGGTCTGCCAAAGAGACCAGTGTCATTGGAATATATCAATCCCTTGTAGTTCTGCTTCTGTACCATGTCCATTTGTAGTTTACATTCCTTAAACTCACCAAATTAATCCTTTAATTTGATTTCCTAAAGAGGCTTCTGTTTGCAAAGCGTGTATTTCCCACTGAGATGTAATGATGAACTCTCCAATACCAACGGATCATAGGTGGATAATTTGTCCTGAGTCTAATCATCTGCTCCTGTTCAACTGAACAGATACTAGATCTGTATTTGGAGAAGAGTGGCCAAATCTTGCCACTGAGAAAAATAGGTAACTTAGATTTTCCCCTAAAAATCTATCTCCTATTGAAATTTCCCTTTTTCCAGTAGGGTCCCTTTTATAGGGCCCCGAATATAACTGCTCAGCTTCAGGTTGATTTTTCTTTCAGGGCCATCTGGACACCCAGTATCTGGCACTCAGGACTAAAGCTGCTCTCTAGGGTCACCAATTTAAGGCACATTTCACAGGAGTTTGCACTCTTCAGTCACTAACTCTGCTTCAATATTTACTTGGTTCCTTGACTTCCATATATTAATAGTACATTATGCCTAAAGTATTCTGCTTTTAGTTTAAAAATGTTTTCTCCCCTCAGTCAAAGCTTTCTCCTCTTAATAGAGAACACCTATCTGACTTTTTCAGTAATTCATATCATCTGGAATTCATCTTTAACAGTGGTCTTTCTCATCATTGGCACGGACTATTTTTGCTCCAGTTTTTTTTTTTTGACAGAACTCAAAATAAAGGCCTAACAACCCTTAACTTATCACAGCATTCAGAATGTAATTCTATGTCATGCAAAGGGAGTCAATATTCAGCAAATATATACCAGTTTACTATTATATTGCCTGGTTTAAGATCTGGATATGTGTCAAAGATGAAACACACAGTCTATGCCCTCATGGAGTTTAGACTAATCTGCAAGACAATCAGGAAGTAGTTACATGACTCATGTATTTATAGTTGGAATAAGTATAAGGGTTAAAAGAATTGATTAGAAGAAGATAAGATATAGTTTAAGGAGACAATCTCTAAGAACTATTCATGTCCATAGATATAGAATGGAAAATGAAGCTATAAGTCATATTATCTATGTAAATTTTCCCATTGGCTGTGTAGAGTGAGATGCAATAGTGGAAACATGGATAGCTGTATCTCTACTACAAAGGACTTTGTCAGATGAAGGTTGAGGCAGCATGTGCCATGATAGGATAGAAAGAATTCTTTGAATAGCATTCTCAGAGCACACTGATAAATGGTACTTCTAGCTAGAATCAGCATTTTATTTTTATTTAATCTCTTGGTCTATCATTACATTTGGGACTGAGGGTAAATCATTTCATTTCACTAGACCTCTGGTTCCCCCTCATTCAAACAAGAGCCTGAGAAAAGCCTGTGAGTTCTGCTGAAATTTATCATTTGGGATCCTCTCAATCTCCATCATGCCAGGATTGGGAAAGTAAATCTGCATTGTCAATCTGGTTTCACTACTCCTTCATTAGAGCCAACAACAATTTTAGAAACAATGGAATTCCTACCTTTTATGGATGTTTCCCCAGGAGGCATTGATGTTCTCTGTTATCATGTGTACCTTTCTGGTGTCATCTGTAGAATAATCCCGGAGAAGTTTCAGTGCCAAGTCATTTGCCACATCTACATTGATCTGCCACTGGCGGAGGTCTTTGGCCAATTGCTACAGATGTGGATGAGACAGAAAATGAATGTCAGTTTTTCTCTAAAAACACTAGCTGGAGTTTCTTCAAATGCTTCATTAATAGCTTCTAAATCCTTAGGTCAGAACACGTCTATAAGATAGATTTTAACCTACTATGTGATTTAGTCAACCATGACAGTACAATCTAACTCATTTTCCATGACAAAACTTTTTTAAATGCAGCATCCTGAGCAATAACCAATTTCAAGTATTTCAATTTAGGAGTAATTAATTGGAAATAAAGTAAGCTTAATTGTTTTCATCACAGGAGAGACAAAGGCATAAAAACAAGCTCCTATATAGTTGTTGAGTATGTGACATACAACAAATTTTGAAAAGGAGAAAAAAATCATGCATTTCTCCTTTCATTAACTTGTTGAATTATTTATGTAATTAGTGCCATCTACTGGCATTCAACTAACCCTGCATATAGAAAATATTGAACAACAAAAGGACAATGTTAGTTATGAAATTTTCTGAAGGATAATATAATATTTTAAAAACATCCTAAGTCAAAATTTAAAAATCTGGTGAAACCAAAGCACCTATGGTTTGTCCTTTGTCTTTGACAATTAAGTTTTCATCACTTTATCATATTTCAAAGAAAGAAGCCAGCCAATGTTAGCTATATGTAGAATCATGTCGGTCTGAAATTTCTATTACACTTCTCTAATTAGGAGCTTTCTAAATAGTTAGATAATAACTAATTAAAGTTTCTCTTTCACATTCAGTATAGTGTACTAAGTCACTGATACATGGTTAGATAAATAAGAACAGGAAACTTAAAGAAGAGAAAAAATAAAATAATATTACAAAAAAGAAAAAAGTTAACTTTTAAGTAAAAATATATTAAATCATGAAGGTACAATTTGGCACCAATTAAATTAACAAAATACAAAGTCAGAAAGAGTGATAAAATCAGCACATACTTACAGTATTGCTGGGAATGTCTATCAAAAACAATTTGGCAATGGATATGAATGCTTGTCCCAATTGACTTAATAATCTTACTAGTGCTTTTTCTTAATAATATATTCAAATGAAGATAAATATACCATAGGAATAAAGATTTGCATTAACCAAAATAATAAAACACAAAATTCTCAAATAATTTCAATATTTAATGAAGGGATGGAAAAGACTATAGTACATTAATGCAATAGCCTAATGTGTGGTAAATGTGGACAATAAGTATTGCAAAATAACACAATTTTCTTGTAAGCAAAATATAATATAGTTTTGTGAATAAGAATCATGCTTTCTTATTGCTGGGACAAAATATCCCAGCAACCCTGAAGTTAAAGGAGAGGTTTCAAACCACAGTTGGCTGGTTCTAAGGCAGGGCAGCATGGCAGAGGAGAAACTGTTCATGGCATGGCTGCCATGAAGCAGCCAGGGAGAGGAGCAACACCCACAGTCATCCACCTCTTCCTAGAAGACTTCACCTCCCAACATCACACCCAGCTATAACCTATCAGTGGACTAGTCCAGTAATGAGTATCCCACACTCATGACCCAGTCACCTCCCCAAAGCCTCATCTAACAGACTTGGAGGGAGACACCTAGATATAGTCTACAACAAAAGAGAAGAGAAGAATTTGAAAATAACTGATTTTTCTGAAAAGAGGAATGATGTATGTTTCCATACATTTTGTTTTGTGTCAGTGTATTTATATAATACACATCAAATACTGGTACTTTTAACTTGATTGCTTGTGTTGCAACTCCAATTTCTTGAAAGTACATAATGTAGCATTTCTTAGTCAATAAGAACATTCCATTCTAGAATCAAACTAATATAGCACTGCATATAGCAAATAAACCCAGATTACCAGTTACGAAGAAGCCAAAGTTAGCATCACTAACATTTGCTATGAAAGCAGAAGAGAATTTCTAATGACACAGCATAGTTGCTGGTACTACAAAGCAATTAAAATTTATCCTTGTAGAAATCTTGACTCTGCTACACTGCTCTTTTTAGCAAGTACCATACCTAGTTTCTAGCCTTCAGATTCTCATCTTCTGAGGTTAAAAAAACTGCTAAATCTGCTTTTGCTAGAAATTTCCTAGGGTACAAAAATTATCCCTTCTTTCTTTCCTCTCTTTACTTAAGCCAAATCTAAAATGACAAAAGCAATGGAAGCTAAAATTCAAACTTAGTCTCTGGAAGATGGTATTTGTATTTTAAAAGATGAGCTTATCTATCATCTATTAATTTTCTAATTCATAGCATAAGCATTACCAAAATGAGAATAATCGCTAGTTATGATTTTTGAATTCAATTCCTTTTTAAAGAGGATTCAACTTTTAAACAAATACTTGTGATAAAGCAACATCAGAGGATAAATATATAGGTTTATAAACACAAAATATAAAACTTTTAATGAATATATAATTAAAATCATTTACTTTATCTAAGCAAATTAAATGATCTTGGAAGCTACTCTTCACTCATGAGTTGCTTATAAAATGTGTAGATATAAGGGGATACATATTTTGAAAGGCTTTGTAGTTGTATGTATACTGTCAAACCCATGAAATTATGTGCATGAAATATATATTATTTGTTTACCAATTATACCTCAAAAAAGCTGTAGACAACAACAAAATAAAATGCAGGATGTTGCAGTGAGTCTAAATAATCTATTGATCATAAAATATTGAAGAGTATAATCTGTAAAGTATGCTATGATTTTACAAAATCGGTGAAAAAAATAGCAAGTTAAATGAGAGACTTTATAGTAAAAGGGTGATGCTTAATTTTAAGCCAGATTTTTTTTATATATCCTTGTGCCATCCAATTTTCTCTAAAATTATATTCACAGTAAAAGTTAATTTTTTTACCTAAAAAATGAACTCAACATTAACGGATACTCCCCAGGTTTTGTGAAGATATAAGATTAAAAAGAAAAATTTTCACTGACTTTGACTAACACTGACAACACTATGGCCTTTATCCAAGCACAAAATTCACAATCACAGCTTTCTTTTTTACCCTTCTTAACTATGGTCATAGAAAAGACTGGTTCCACTTCTCCAAAGGTAATATGTTAATCACCTTGGGTTTTATCAAAGTGTCATTCACGCTAGGAACCATGACCTTGACCAGATTTGCCTACCACTGTGAAATTTACTACTGGGATAACTACGATCTCAGCAGTGTAAATTCAAAAATACAATAGCCTACACAAACACCCTTTTTTCTTGCTGAATTCCATTTACATGATGTATCTCGCAGGGAATTGTTTGTGTGGTGATCATGGTGTGTGAAGAAATTTAAAACACTGTGACCACTAGCCTATAAAGAAGATGACTTTGTAGGCATAGGTGTGTGTGTGTGTGTTTCTATCAAGAATATAAAGTGCTACATTCCCAAAAGATTGTATCTCCAATCAAGAAAGAAATATTTCATATTCACACCTAATTTGATGCTGCTGCAATATGTATGTGGTACTTAAGTATGGTATTTTAGACAGAAAATTGGTTTTGGACTATGAGACCACCCAAGGTGAATTCAAGAATTTTTTTTTACTTTAAAAAACTGAAATGAGATGAACATTATTTGCAGGAACTCTTTCTAGCTGTATCGACAGTGCAAAAGAGAGAAGAAAGGAAGAAGAGAGAGTAGTTAAAATGAATGTTGTGGGTCTAAATCTTGGCTTAGTAGTCATATGACCAATGGGAAAATTAATTATCTATGCCTCAGTTTCCTCCTTTGTTAAATGGGGTAATGAACACTGACTTAGAAAATTCAGGGAAAATGCAAATGTGTTTGCCCACTCTAAGAATCAAATATAATTATCATTGCTATCATCATTACTATTGCTACTATTACTACTACTTTTAATTAATCACACCTATGTTCCCTACCATATGAGGGGCTTGCTGTTTTATAGACATTGAAGCAGCTCTAAAAGTTTCCCTTTAACTTAGAAGATAAAAGTGCATGCATGGAGCAAGTCGCTGGTACACTGGGCCAGGAACTATCAGTGATATCTGAACTCTGCATCATATTGGAACTTTGGCCGCTGGAGAACAGGTGGCCGACTCGCCGCCCTGGTGAGCAGCTGGTGGCCTGGCAAACAGAAGACAGTATGTAATTTATTAACTAGTGATTTCTTACTGCTTTTTTTCTGAGATTCTGTATTGTTTCTACCCTCTTTCTGTTTTGCTTTTTTTTCCTCTTTAAACAAAATTTAAAGAAAAAAGTAAAAGGAGGAACAGAAAGTGCTCTAAAGGATATAACTGCATTTATGTTTAAGTGTGTAGGATTGATAACCATGTTGCTAAGTTGTTATTGGATCATTGAACTTTGCAGCCTCACTCTTTGAATATCCACTCTATATGCTTTAATTTTGTAACTTGAACAACTATGTCTAAAAAGACAATATGTAATTTATCAACTAGTGATTTCTTACTGGTTTTTTTCTGAAATTCTGTATTGTTTCTACCCCTTTTTCTGTTTTGCTTTTTTACCTCTTTAAATAAAATTTTAAAAAGGAATTTAAAAAAGTGCATGCATGGACCTATAATTAAAATTTTAAGGTTGAGTATTATGTAAATTTTCTTATTAAAGGTGTTTTGGAATATTCACCTACAAGTAAAATAAACATTTGTTCTGGGTGAACTAGATTTAAAAATTTTTAATGACTGTCTTAGGGGAGCTTCATGAAACTCAGTGAGCAGGAACAAAAAGGCAAGTTCCCAGGAGTCCTCATTTGTCCATCGTCCTATAGTTTGAACCTTAAGGAAGTCATTAACCTTGGGAGTCTAGGTTTGTCATCTGCAAGATAGGATGGTCTTACTCTGCTTATGCCTCAGGCACATCATGATATGTCAAAACCAAAATCCAATTGCTTGGAATATTATAAAACAGGATCCTAACATATTGAAAGATAAAATGTTCTACTGATTGGATTTCTTTCACTTTGCCATGGATGTAGGTGTTGCATTTAGTCACTGTTGTAGTCATGGGTTATACAGAGAACAATTAGAATAAGGACATGGAGTTTATAATATTATTTTTATGATGTCATCCATACTTAACACAAGAAAATTCAGGAAATCTATCCATATCACTAAAGACATAGAATATTCAGCCAAGGGCCTGAATCCCACAGAAATGTCCCACATGAGTCCAGATAAAGACCCAGTGCTCACGACAGTGCCTCCTACGAATCAAGCTGGAAGTCTAGAGCCCACAAGAAGGACTCACACCAGTCTCTTTTACAGATCCATGCTGGGAAGGTCCAAAGGTCAGCGGTGGAAGCCAGAAAGTCTATGCCAGCAGGGTGAAGGAGCTGTGCTGGTAGGTTGAGGGTTCTATGCTGGAGCCGAGAAGTCACACTCACCACAACTCCAGGGCTGTCCTGAAAAGCACCACAGCCATCCTCAGCGACACAGGCGCCCCAAGTTCCTCCTCCAACAAGCACAGTCAAGTACATGCCAGGAAGCCAGCGTGATGAGTTCATCCTGGAGACCAAGCAGCACACGTCTTCCCCTTCAGAGCCAGGAAGCAATGCTCTCCGTGAATGAGAGCTTCTCCAGGAGAACTAATGGTTCTAATAGCAACTCGTACGAGAACCCATAACACCTCAATATCTTAATGCAACTAATGTGAATAGCTTCTCCTTTTCCACATCTCCATTTATGCTGGCAACCTTCCTCAGGTGAAACATGTACACCCAGCACCATGCTGATGTAATCCATCTGGCATTAAATTGACCACCAGTTTTCAATCCATAACAGTCACTAAGGGAATTATGGAAAGATTTAGCTCAGTGAGCTAAAAATTAAGAGCTTAGAAACTCTTAACTCCACTCTCTGCCCATTTGCTACTGTATTTCATAATGCAGATGGACTTCCCCCTGGAGAAGTCAGAATTACCTAGGATTTCCTGCTAGAGAGCTTCTTGTTGGGTGAAGCCAATGAGAGCCACTGGCAGAAGGCTTCCTAAGATCAGGAGAATAGAATTATAGAATTTCTTCCTTTCTCATTCCATTTGGGCAGCATCTCCTTTTTATCTCCATCTCTCACTGGACAATCCCTCCCTGGAGTAATTTCAGCACCTGTTCTGCAGTCCCCACAGTGTTTGAATGAGCACCAAATGGCTGTGGTTTCTGGACATTGGTAATGCTTGGTCCACCTTTCCTTTGAAGTGGTAACATCTTCCGAAAGTTGTTAAATTTCAAGTTGCCTTCAGTTGAATTTTTCAGCTCTTTCCTTACCCATTGAAACAGTTCTTTATGTTAAATTTCCTCTATTTGAAATATCTGGTTTGGTTTCTAGACTGAACTTTGATGATATTAACTGAGGAATCTCACAGAAAATGATCCTCTCTATAACTCTGCATGGGTAATTTTAACATATCGTTTATAAATTAGACAAAGCATCAGACTTCATATCTCGCATTCTTGTCTCCAGTCTCAGAGGAAGAGTCAACTCTTCTGCTATTGGAAGGTGGTTTCACCATCTGGACACCCATCTATTCTGGGATCCTCCTCCGTGTACTTCTCTCTTTCTGTGTTTCAGCTTCTTGCTTCTCTACAAGGTCCTTCTCTACAGCCTTCAAGTGTGATTCTCTTTCTCATCTTTAAAAAACAAAAACCTGGATTTCATCAGTTTCACTCCTTTCACACCCACATGCTTCAGAAGGCAAGTTTTCACTTATTGCCTCAATTTGGTTATGTTTGTGCCACTCTAGAATTCTTCAAAATAGGGTTTCTGCCATCACCATTCCAGAACTATTTGATAGGAGTCACTGTAGGAAATTGAATTATTGCCATCAATTCTTTACTTCTCTCTGTACCCACACCTTTAGCTAGGTAAATTGAAGCTCTTCCTACAAAAGGTTGAGTTTACTTTTTTGCCCTTACAATTGCACTTGACTATATAACTTACTTTGCTTAATCCTAATGAGAAACTAACAGAATGACACAAGCAGAGGCTTGAAATGTATGCAGTGGGACTAGTAAATCCTTTTGCATTTCCTCATTGTAAGACAAACATGTCCTGGAGAAGGATGAGTGAAGTCCAACAGTTATCCAAATCAATCTGAAGCATGAAGAGCCACCTCACACTCCCAAGTTGTAAATACATGGGAAGGCAGTATGTGCCTATTGTTGTATGCCAAGAACATTTTGTGGCTCTGTATTGTAGCATTTTTGTGCAAATCAATAACTGATGCAGTTAGCAATGGCCAATGCCTATGAAAAGAGGAGGTTCTTTTTTACCTGATTTGCAGCAAATGATGCTGTTGACCACTCATTTTTAAAAGTCCTTTTCTTTCTTTTCTCCATTTGTGGGTGGTCTGTTTACTTGCATGGTTGATATTTTTCCCTTTTTTTTGGCTTTTCCCCTAAATATTCCTGTTCCCTGAGACTCTGTCCCTGCTTCAGATTTCTACTACTGATTGTAAACCATTTAAACAGAGGAGGAGGCAGGGAGCATAATTAAAAAAAAAAAGGTGAATCTTGATTTTCCCCTTATAGTCAAATCTTCAACATTGCCACTATGTTAATTTAGGTCCCCATAATCTCTTGTTCAGATTCTGCAATAATCTTTTTATTGAGTCCCTCCCTCTTGTCTCAAAACTGGCTTTTCCATCTGCATAAAACTGCTTAAATGGTCTTTTTGTGATGCAAATAGACCACCATAGCTGCTCTGCAATATAAGCTTTCAGTGGGTTTCTAATAAATTCAAGACAAATCCAAAACTCTGCTTGGATTGGGACCTCAAATATGTGACACTTACCTATGGTACCACTTTTATCTTTTGTTCTTTCTTTTTCAAATGCAGTTTCTCAAATGATATCTGTCTTGGTTACTTTTCTCTCATTGCTGAGACAAAATAACACCCAGTGTTAAAGGGGGAAAAGTTTATTTAGCTCACAGTTTGTAGAAGTTTCAGTTCATAATCAGCTGGTTCCAAGACAGGGTGGCACATGGCAGAGGAGTAACAGTTCATGATGGTGAAAGATAGCAAAACCAACAAGAAGGGGGATAGACAAGATTGTTTTGGTCCCTTATATTTTATGCAAACTACCGACCTTAAAGCAGGTGTAGCACTCACACCCTTAATTCTACCCTGAATTAGGTCAAACCAATCAGTGGGCTGATTTACTAATCACATACTCTTAATCACAACATCACATACTCTACATTCAAGCCACCTCGAAAAAAAGCCTTGTGACCTCATGAGGCTTTGTGGGGACATCTAGACACAAACCATAACACTCTCCCTTAACGGTCCACATGACAATACAAAAGTAAACTATTCAAGATGGCCTAGTGAAAGAATGATCACAAAAAGACAGGTTTCTGGACCCTCAATTCAATCCAACTGGAGAAGATATGTTTCCATTTATAGGAATTTAAGGAAAATAATTTGGCCTATTATAATGGATCTTTGAAGAATATAAAATAATCTTTTGTATGATTGCAGCATGATGATGTATAACAAAGTAAGACATTTCCAAACAAAGTCAGCAGAAAAAAATACGCATTTGGTTTATTGAAAAAAATCACCATACAATTTAGCTCTAAGTATGAATTAATGTTCTACAAATTCTTATTGAGAAAAGAAACACAATTTCTTTCTTTTCTGTGTAAATTATAATTACCTATAAAAACTCTTTATGGACTTATAATAAAAATGTTAAAATATCTGTAAGGAAGCTATTTCAAAAGTAAAGCCTCTGACCATTAACTCTAAGATTCATTTATTAAATCTTTGACATTACCAAACAACTCTGTTTCAGAAAGTAACACTCTATAAAGGGGATACTATTTAAGAAAATGGCTCTCATTTTCCAGCTTACTGGAAATGATTAATCTTTTCAATAGCTCTGAGGACTACATACCAGCGTTGTTATTTTTTTTTGTCCTTTCAACAATGACTACAAGCTGAGAGCAGGCTAGTAAATGTGTTATCGGCCAACCCATTAGAGTTCCATTATTTTCTGTCTTACATGGCTTCATGTAATGAATTTTTATAATTAAACTAATGGCATACAATTTATTTTTCCCCCTCTTTACTTTCAGGCCCCATTTCTCTTCCAGCTTCTTTGGAATAAGTTTTATACAAAAAGAAGGGAGGAGAGTCCTCCAAGTGCTTCATTACCTTAATTTCATTATGACATTTTGGAAAGTATTCCCTTTATCTGGGCTCTCTCTTTAATTTGCTGACTTTATTAAAAGCCTTAAGCAATGTTGTAATTAACAAATCATCCAGCTACCCCAGGCACTGAAGAGAAGGCCGGTTGAGAGGGAGTGGAAATGGTTGGGTAAAAATGACTCCAGAGAGAATGCTAGAGGACAAATCTCCAGAAATGTCATTTTTCTCAGTGACTTTTCAAGTCGCCTGAGCTCCTGGGGGTATATTACATTATTGTTCACAAATATGTGACAACTATTTCATATCAGCAGATTATACATCTACAATTTAGCAAGAAAGAACCTATAGTCGTAATGATGTTCTGATGTTTTAAAAGCAGCATTGTTGATATATACCACACATTACCGAATTCACCCATTTAAAGTGTTCACTTTAGTGGTTTCTGGTATTTTCATACAATTGTTAAGCTAATTTTGGAACACATTCTTCACTCCAGAAAAGAAATTTCCATAATATTAAGTTAATTTCCACCATCCATTTTTTGCTAGGCTTTACTGAACATTTCACATAAGTGGACTTATACAATATGTCATCTTTTATGACTGGTGTGTCACTTCTTTTTAAAGTTTACCCATGTTATAGCATATAGCATCAGTACTTCATTCCTGTCTATTAATGAATAATATTAGATTGTTCTATGTACCGTGTTATGTTTATTAGCTAGTAGACATCTGAGTTGATTCTACTTTTGACAATTGTAAATAACGTTGCTGTAAACATTTGTGTGAAGGTTTTATGAATATGCATTTTCATTATTCTCAAGAACACAACTATAGTGGAATGTAGAATGGTTACATTATTTGGTAACTCCATGTTTGCTTTGTCTAGGAATTAATAATTTTACAAAGTGTCATCACTATTCTAAAGTTCCACTAACAATGTATGAGAATTCCAAATATTCTATACTCTTGTCACCACTTGTTACTTTCAATTTTTAGTTTAGTCATCCTAATGTGTATGAAGTGGTCTCTTAAGTAGTTTTCACTAGTATTTTCTTAATGCTTGATGATGTTAAATACTTTTTCATGCATTTGTAATAATTTGCAATTTCTATTCAAACTGCTTCTTCATTTGTAATTGGGTTACTTACCATTTTGTGGTAGTTATTAGTCTCAATACAAGTTCCTGATCAGAAAATGATTGCAGATCTTTTCTCATATTCTACGGATTGTAGTTTTACTTTATGATATTGCTTATAGTACAAAATTTTATTTGTGATGAAGTCTAATTTATGAATCTTTTCATCACTTTTGTTTTTGACATCATACCTGAGAAAACATTGGCTAAACACTGTGCTTCAATGTTTTTATCTAAGAGTTTTAAAGTTTTAGATCTTGCATTTAGTTCTACATGCCATTATGAAATATTTTATTATAGTATTATTTTACAAAAGTAAAAAAAGTATATTTCTATTTTCATTGGAAAACAATTAAATTGAAAATGTCCCAATGTGATGTTTTGATTAGATGTATACTTCATGGAAAAACATAGCCATTGCCTCACATAATTATCACCATTTTGTAGTGAGAATATTTAAAATCTGTTTATAAACAATCCTGATACATATAACATATTATAAATAACAGACAGCATGTTGTATATGCAGTATTCAAAACTTATTCTGACTGAAACCTTGTACCACCACTGTTACCCCCAGAGCCCTGAACCTCTGATAATCCCCAATCTACTCTCTATTTTTGTAAATTTAACTTTAGCATTCACATCTAAATTCATGTTGATCATACAGTATTTGTTGTGTATATCTGGATTACTTCACTTTACATAATGTTCTCTAAGTTCATCCATGTTGGCATAAAAGATAGTACTGTCTTCAATTTAAAGGCTGCATTATATTTTGCTATGTGTATGTACCACACAGTATTTATTCATTCATGTATTGAAGGACATTTTTATTGTGAATAGCACAATGATAAGCATGAATGCAGATATCTTTTAAATATACTGATTTTGTTTCTTTTGGATGAATACTTAGCAGCAGGGTTACTGCATCATACGGTGATTCTTTTTTTTAATAACAGCTCCACTGACTGACAAGTATATAATAACACTATAGACTATAGGCAACTCATTTCCCAGAACTTCACCTAAGGTTTTTCTCTAGATCCATGCTTATATCAACTAGCATCACAAACCAAGGAAGCTATATGTTAAATAACTGCTGCTGATTGGTTTGGACAAATAACTTTTATGAAAGATGTTTCCTGGAGAATTAGCTATACTTCAGGTCAAATGACAAGACTTTGCCTATAGCGTTTTCTTCTAGGAAGCTGCAAGACAGGTTAAAGAGTAACAATGCTCTGAAAATACAATAGATCTTTTTGAAGAACTCCAATCCTGTCTAATCTCTGTAACAGCCTACAAGGGTTAGTTTTTATAGCTACCATGGTTACAAGGCTGTAGATTTTCAAGACTATTGTAGAGCTGGGAGAAAATGATGGGAAAAAACCAATCTAAAGATCCCAAGCCTTGCTATTCTTACTGAAGTTCAGCAGTTCAGAGATTGCTCCCAGCTTTTGGATAATTTCCAGAATTCAGAAAGGCAATTTTAACAATTTTTCCAGGCTTTTCATTGCTTTTGTGGAGAACTGGATTTCCAAAACTGCCACATTATATTTTTAAGTGTGGAATAAGTTAAAATGTGAAGAGAAACTAGGCAAAATATGGTACAATCAGAGCATAAAGCAATAAAAGACATGGTAGCTACATTAAATATTTATATAATATGGCAGTACCTGGAGAAAGCAGCTCATTATTACCTGGGCTCTATCAGTGATTTAGAACACTCTGTTTGTATGCTTTGAGAAGTTTAATGCCTTCAAACATACTTTAAGAGGAAAGCTACTATTAGGTTATTGATTCTTTCTTCTTAATCATGTGGAAACTTTAGGGGATATTAAAATTGAACAAAAAATTCAGGGAGAAATAGTAGGTCCAAGCAAAAAGATTTTGGTAATATTTTTCATTACTGTACATAAATTCAAACCTCAAACTGCTGTTGCAGGTCAAGTTGCTAATTTAATTTTGTATAATTCTAAATATATATATATATATATATATATATATATGAAGAATTCGACTTCCTATATTATATACATCTTTAAGGCAAAGGGTACATTATCTTATATCTTATACATTCCTCCACAAATAATTTAAAATTTAAGGCTTTACTTCCATATTTGAAAAAGTAGTTTCTCTTACTTTCTTTACTAATAAAATAATTTGAGATCCTTAAACAACCACCATAGTTATCACATGTAACAAGTGCAAGTTTTAAAAATAATTATGTGATTAGTGTGTATCTTTTTCAATTTCCCTAAAGAATGCCTTCAAAACAGAGATTTTGAAGCCTTGGAAATGTTTATTTAATAATTTGAAAATTATTGGATTTCTTGCTTCAGCTGGTTTAAAGTATTATATAGCCAAATCAGCTAGGCTCAAACAAGATTTCACTTCTCTACTGAATTCATGTACTCTTAGCTCAGCCAAGCACAAAACAGCTAATGTTGTCACGTTTGAAAAGCCTTTATGCTGAATTTGACACAAAAGCAATCCAAAGCAGACAAAGAAGGAATTTCTCTTTCAAAAGCTGAAAGGAAAAAGTAAATGAAAACTAGGAACCAGGGCAAATCTTTCTTGACACTGGAAAAAGAAACTTCAAAATGATCAAGAAATAATTTTCCCCCCAAAGAATCCACTGCCAAGTTTGGACCATTCTTAATGGCCTAGGGAAGAGGTTGTGAACTCAACCAAGATTGTGCCAAGTGAAATAAATCCCATGGTAATCACTGGTGGCAGTTTTAGGTGCCAATGGCATACTATTTTTGTCTCGTATGGAGGTTCTAAATGGCATAATCTCTCTCAGGATTTCATTATGATCTACTGGCAGGGATTCTGATTAGGATGGAAATCTTGTATGTTTTCCCTAACATCTGTCTTGATATCTCATAAGCACATTGTACCAGGTGTGTGCAGAAGATCAAATAAAGACATGTGGTTAATAAAATCAAGTGGTTTCTAACTCCATGTTTTATTTCAGAAAAAAAATTAAGGGCCATATAGCAAAGCAATAATTATGACTATATTATGGATATCTTTACATGACCTGCTCATTAGTAGTTGATACAAAAGGCTGTCTCCATTGTGTTCTGAGAAATAGGGAACCTCATATTACAGTATCCTTCTACCACGACCATGTTTTAAGAAAGGTTTTTCACAGAGGCAATCACACATTTGATTTATATTATGTGAATAGGTAATCACTGTCACTATTTCTTAGCTACTATTTTTTCTAACTATGGGATAGGTTTTCAAAATATCAAACCAAAAAGGAAAAAAGAAGAAACAATAAAATACTATAAAGAACTTAAAATGCTAATCATTAAAAGTTAAATAGCAACCTTGGTAAGATTTATGCACTAATTCTAAGTTTAAAAATCAGAGTTAAAACTTTTACATACATTATAAGACAAATACATGAAGAAATAAAAGAGATCATAGATAAGGAGCTACGATTAGGAACACAAATATATTCAGGATTAGTAGTGATTATTAGTGATTGGTTATGTTTTAAAGATCAGTAACTGGTCAACTTAGTCTGTCTTTGGTCATCTTAATCTTATGAGCTTATACCGAATGTGTAGCAATATATATTATCGCATTCCTAAATAGAGAATACAAACAAAAATATCCATTTCTAATAGCTACATATGGAAAAAATGATGGAACCATTTTTACGCTGTAGTTTCTGACTGACCACTCAAAAGCAAATTTTAAAAATTTCAAAAATGATCATGATACTAATTATAATACAATCCTGCTTTTATTTTAGGAATTTAAAACATTTCATATGTTTTGATGAGATTAATTTTGTTGGTTCTTTTGTGTATTTTCTTTTGCAGTTCTTAGAAGGTCCTTACACTTCTAAACTCTAAACATTCTTGTCATCATTTTAGAGTTCTTTCAGGTTAAGATTCTTTCTCGTTTTGTAACTTAATTTTTTTTTTTTACTTTTTGGTACTAGGGATAGGACTCAAGACCACCTGCTTGCCAGGCAGATGCTTATGCAGCTGAGCTGAATCCCTGGCCATTTCCAACTTTAGAACAATTATTTTCCTAATTAATCCTATCACTATATGCCTTTCATTTCTTTCCCTCATCTATCTCAAGAGTTTAGTCCCAAGTCTTATTCTATTAATTCCACCCTTCCCCACCTTGATCTACAATCAGCTAAATTCATCATATACTAAATTCATGGATAGTACCCTAGAATTGAGACAAATTCCTTCAAGAATAATTATAAGAATTCTATACTCATATCTCAGACCAAGGATTAGAAAAGTGATCATTAGAAATTACTAATGCATCTATGTTCATCCACTAGAAAATTTTTATTATTCTTCAGCATCTCATGTAAGAAAGGATTTTAATCTACCTAAATTTTGCCTCCAACAGACTTATTAAGAATGAAAATCTTACATGACTTTCTAATATTCTCCTATAAATGATAATACCATCCTCATAACAACTAGGTCTTTTGACAAAGTGGTTATGACAGAGATTGTCTAATAGCACATTGGTCGTATTTACTCCTCCTGAAATAAAGTTGGGAACAAGTTCTGGTAAATAAGATATGGTGGGATTTTCAGGCCTGGCTATAAAACCCTGTGATTGACTAACCACATTTTCTCTTCCTTTCCTGCAGTGGCCTTGGGAAGCTATATTTTAAAATGACAATTTTGCAAAATTGGAAAAGCTTGTCTCTAAGTGACCATTTGGATGAAACTCTTAAAAAGGGTTTATCAATAACATAATCAAATAATTAGTATTATTATCTTTATTGTATTTATCTGACAATATTTCAGGATTTATTTCTTATTGCACTCACTATAGTTTAAAGCGATGAATTCAGGTATGTAAATTATTTCTAAAAACTTATATGTTTTTTTGATGAAGAAAATATAACTAATGATATAATAAATGTGAGATTCAGATGCTTACCTAGCAAAAGGCATTTTTTACCAGACAAAACTTTTTTTTCAAGTACTTGATTTCATTAACTTTTTACCACGTTATTTCTCTAGTTAAAATCCCCTAAAGGTACCCATTACTTAGCGTTTAAGGTTTTTTCAATTGACCTGAAAATGCCACACTTGAAAAGGATAAATGCAAGTAAGGGATCATTTATGGTGCTTGATTAAAGCATAATAAATCTTATTTCCTTTCCCTTTCCTTTTTATTTTACTCTAAAGAATTCTATCTTATTAAGAAGACAGATATTTGATGAAATTGGGTGGTAAAGAGGAGGAAAGAAACAAGGCAGAGAAAGATGGAAAGAATAAAGTTGGGCTGGAAATCAGAGAATGCGAGGAGAACGTGAGAGTGTGACATGTAATTGAAAAACAGCCTGTATGTTTAAATTTTGAACATGTATTATAGCAAATACACAGTGCATTAATTCCTCTCCCTCAGAACACATTTATCACATCATGCTTGCCACTCTCTAAAGCAGTTCTGAAAGTTGTCTTTCATGGATGTTTTTAGATGCACTGTCATGGCTGACTTGATGTCTTGAATTTATTTAAGGCACTTACTCCTTACAGTTATTTTGACTTTGGGAAAGAGCCACAATTTATGTGGTTCCAGACCCACTGAATAAGGCAGATAAAGACACACTGTAATGTTTTATGAGCCTGCCTTTCTGTTGGATGGCACTCAATAGCAGCAATCATTATATTTTGATTACACCTGGTAAAGACATTCAAGAAATAGGACTGTCAGAACTGCTTCAGAAAGTGGCCAGAACAATGTGATACTTGTGTTTGAAACAAAGGGGAATCATTTGATGGGGATTAATGTCTTTCACTATAATACATTTTTAAAGTATAAGCACACTACACTTTTTGAACTGCCCTTGTACACCTTATGCCTAAATCCACTTGCTCTCTTCTTGATTTAGGACCCTTGAATAAGGTCAGGCTACTTTTCCTAGGAAAGAATTAAGCCCCAATGGTTGACTTGATGCTAGTACTTGACTATGGCATATGTATCAACTTTGAGGTGATATTAAAAGATTGTGGAAAGTAAAAACCAGTCCCCTATATCCAGATCAAGCAAAATTAATTTTAAGGTGGAAAGTAGCCATCAATATTCCTCTATTCTCTGCTCTGATTCAAAATTTTACTGACCATTACACCTTAGATGTGATTTTTCCTAAATCATTAATTTTTAATCCATGGTAAAATTTTATGTCATGTAATCAGTCTGATTTTAAAATACTTTTAGTGCTAACCTTGGTTTCTGTGATTTTCTTCTGGATGGCATCCACTGTATAAGGACCCTCCTTCCAGGACTCAAGCTTGGCTCTGGCCTGTCCTATGACCCGCTCAGCTTCTTCTTTAGCTTCCAGCCATTGTGTTGAATCCTTTAACATTTCATTTAACTGTTGCCTCCGGTTCTGAAGGTGTTCTTGTACTTCATCCCACTGATTCTGAATTCTTTCAACTGAGATGAAAGAAGAAAAATGAATAAATAGCAAAAACTAGTTTTTTTCTTTTTTATTTAAAGAGAAAAAAACAGGAAAAAGGTAGAAATATTACAGAATTTCAAGAAAAGAAGATAAACAGTAAGAAATCACTAGTTGATAAATTACAAAAACTAGTTTTGAGAAGACTTGAAATTTAACATCTCCATTCTGTCTCACATTTACATTGCTCATCAAAATATTGTGCATTGTGTTACAGCTTGGATGATGAACACAGGATTCTTTCTTTTTTTTTTTCAAACAGCCAACATGAGTTTCTGTTTAATTATCTTCCTGAAGGTGACCTAGAACATCATTGTGTGTGTGTGTATATATATATATATATACATACATATATGTTTTAATCCCTAGAGCCAAATATCAATCATCATTTTGAAAGGCATTATAGCAGGATGCCTACATCCCTTTACTCTTACCACTTCAGTGCTCTTGTGACCAATCTTCCATATAAGCATTGTAATTTTATTATAAGAAGTGTTTGTTATTTAATAGGCAGACTGGACACACCAGGCAATTGAGATCTCCTTGTCATACTCAGGAGTGGCTTGTAACCAATGGCTGATAATAGGAACTGGTGTATGGACACTGGCTTACTTTACCACATGGGAAATGACTTTAGCACTCTAGGCCTATAACACTACCATGCTTGATGATATACCATCTTTTACTGGCTGCCTTCTGTTACCTGTCTCACTTCTTTGTCCTCCTGATATGTACCTTACCATGCAAATAAAACATTTGATCTCAAAACCATTTCTAGGGTGTTCTGAGGAAACCCAATAGTTGAGTACTATTTACATATTTTCACAATATCTAAAAACCCAGCCTGAGCACGTTCTGTAAAACTGGCTTATATTGAAGCTATGTTTGGTACCATGATATGTCTTAGAATGGAGATACCCTATAGATTCTTCTCTGAAATACTTTATTTTAGCATAATAAAATAAATAAGGTTGCTTTTTTTCTAAGTATCTTTTTTGTCTCTGCTGTTTGTATTTTGGACTTTAAATGTTTCCCAGAGGCCAGTGTGGTAAAAACTTAGTTGTTTTCCCATGACACTATTGGGAGTCAATAGCCATTAGGAGGTAGGACCAAGAAAAAGAACGTTAGGTCTGTGGGCACTTGTCCTTGTCTGGGACATTAGGATTCTGTCTTTTTTTGCTTCCCGACCACTAGGAGGTGAGCAGTTTCCTCCACCATGCTCTTCCTGCCATGACGTACTGCTTCATGGCAGGCCCAAATGCAACAGGGCAAAGTTACCTTGGACTGAAGCCTCTGGAATTGCGATCCAAAGTAAACTTTTATTCCTATAAGATGATTCTATTGGATATATTTCCATAGTAAGGAAATTGGCTAACATGACCTTCCACGTGCACCTTCTTCACCTTACCCTTTCCACTACAATTTGAAGCAGCCTGAAGTACTAAATGGAACCTGAGGAAATACTGGTGCCAGGCTCCAAAACCTCTCAGCCTCTGGAACTAGAGGCTGAATTAAACCTTTTTATAAATGACCCAGATTCAGAAATTATGTGACAGCAATAGTCAACAGAACAAGACAAAACTTTTCCACATCTCTCCACTGTCTTCCAAAACATCCCTTAGCTTCACATAAATGCTCGTTTGTTATCTGAACTTTCTAAGCAGCATAAATCACAACACAAACAGCCATACTAAAAAACACCAAAGACTACATTAAAAAACAAACAAACTTGTAACAGCCAGGGATACAGCTCAGCAGGACAGTGACTGCCTGGCAAATGTGAGGACCCGAGTTCAATTCCCAGTACCAAAAAAATTTCTTGTAGCAATAGAACTGTTACTATATCTAGATCAAAGAGATGAGGAAAAAGAAGAAATACCCAGAAACAGAAAAATCATGAGAAATCACATTGAGAAAAGCAGCAAGCTTTTGTCAAGAAACAGTCATTCTGTAGAAATCTCACTGGCATGGAATTAGAAAAATAAATATCTTAATCTCATTTTGCTCACTCTCTTCAATTTTCTACTAGGCTCCCCTGTGCCTAAACTAAATGGAAGCAGAGGGCCTGGAAACACCTTGATGACACACGTTCTCCTCCCAGATCAGAAAGAAGGTTAGAGAAAGACACAGATTGGTAATGTATGAACAAATTAAATTTTTACAGCACAGAATCACAACATTATGGCATATTTCATAATGTAAGTAAAGTCTTTTTTAACTTGTATTTACATGTTGACTGTGTTTAAATCCCAGTGTCTACCTGTCTCTGTAGCTCTAATCTTTTATTTTATTATTATTGTTATTACACTAGGTAGTGGAACACCTATTATTAGTTAAGGCTTTGTAGTTGATTAGTCTTTCATTTGATCTTCAGGTTATAAAATCAATAGTGTAAATATAACTATAAGAAAGCTGCTTAAAATATAAATGGAATGCATTTAAGTGTTCTGAAATATTTTTCCATTAGTCATAGAAACAATAGTCTAATTTCAGTTTTGCAAATTTTCCTAGCAAGATATTCTACTTTGTATGAACACATATTAATTATACAAATTAATAGGGTTCCCTGTGACATTTTCACACATGCATATGTTATATATTGATCATATGTGCTCTCCTTTCTATCCTTTCTCATGGCACTTCTTTTAACCCTTCTGGCTAGCTTCCTTCCCAATCTCTAATCATCTGATAGGATACTTTAGTATGTATACCTCACACCATTTTAAATTAGTCTTTTGTATGCTATAGGTATTTGAAAATAATGAAATTGGCTTTCCTTAAAAATAACCCCTGATCCCAATTTGTCTTTACCTTAATAGCTTTAATTATCAAGATTTTACTATACTAAGCAATTAAAACTAGAGGTCCCATTTGGCCCAGCTACTCTCCTTCTTGTTATCTTTCCTAAAGAGTTAAAACCATCATAACACAGTGATATATGCACAGCCATTTCTATAGCAGCATGGTTTGTAATAGCTAAATGCAGGAAATAGTTCAAATGAGAATCGCCAGTGAATGGATAAAGATGATGTGCTTTGCTTTATACAGTGGAGTACTAGTCAACCATAAAGAAGGACAAATGAGATATTTATAGGTAAATGGATACACCTTGAAACCACACTCTTAATTAAGTAAATTGGTCACAAATGTGTAAATATCACATTGCTTCTCTGGCATGAGAAATGAAAAATGTAAATAAGAACCAAAATGTATAACAGATATTGTAAAACAGGAAGAAAATACACAGATGGGAAAGGGAACTAGGGAGGGGGGAATGGAGGGAGGAAGGAAAGGAAAGAAAAAAAAGAGAAGGAAAAAATGTAAACAAAGCTTTTGTAAATAAGGAGGGGAAGAGGGTTGAAAGGAGGATAGGGAATGGGGAAAAATTAAGATAAATCATGTACAGATATAAACCCTCTATGAAGCATGTGATCATTATGTATATCTAAAATGTACAATTGAAAATTTAAAAAAGAAAAAGTATCAAGTTAAAATAAAAGTTTAAAAAATTATAATAGTGGAGGTTTTTCAGTAAGAAGTGATCATAATTATACAATCTAGCAACACAAAATAGTTCTTTGGGGTATGTATCCCAATGATGATATGCCTTTTCTTAACTAAGTCAATTTTATGAGATACAGACTCAACTGTCTATCCATTTCATTTATAATCTACTAGATACCAGGCATTATGCTGTGCAGTGGGAAGTGAAGAAGCCTGAGACAGATTCCCTGGCTTCTGGTTTGGATTCTCATTAGGTAGTGATATTATTCACCATCTTCCTATACAATACAGTATTATCAGGGAGAAGATAATGAGTTCAGTCGGGATCTATTCAATGGGAATCTTTGAAGATTACCCACATAGGATTTTCATTTTAGACAACTAAACTGAGCGGCTATGTATTTTGAGAATATATTTATGTTGAGGATGAGTGGTTAACACTTTTAAATGCAAGAGATGTCACATGATAATAAAAATCATAGAAACATTAATTTGAACATATACTTGATTGAGAGTACTACTTTAAGTTATTTACATGTATTAATTCGTGTAATTATCACAATAATCATATCAGTGCCATTGTTATGCTATTATTGCATTTGTTTTTGTTGCTATTAAACTCACTTAACATATAAGGAAATACATTTAATTAATTGATCCAAGGACACAGAAATAGTGACTGGTAAAGACCACACGTAGGCTAAGGGATCATACTCACTAAAACTCATGTCACAAATGTCTTGGCTTTGATCCCTGGGAATTTTATGGAAGTGAGATAATTTTCATAGAGTAATAGAAATAGTTTTTTCCAAGACATTGCATAACCTAGTTTTGAACCCTTAGGCTCAGTGGATCATCCCACCTCAGCAGCCTCCAGATTATTTGGTGTTTGTCACCATGCCCAGGTTGGAATAGTAGAAATTTTATTATAATGAATTAACAAATAAATCCTTATGAATGGAATAGTAAGTTGTAGATTATCGATCTAAAGTTCTTTATAACAAAGGAGTCACAGGGGATTCTGGGGAGAAGGAAAGGGATTTTTCCCCTAAAATATAGAACGCTTCAATGTGAATATAGGTCTTGAGGGAAGAAAATTAAAATGGCCAAAAGAGCAAGAATGATGCAGATGGAGAAGCATCCTGAGCAGGTGAGTCTACTGAACATTCATTAACTTTTTTCTTCTGCATTCCTACTTTCCCCCTATTTGCACTGTTTCCATATGATAGACTTTCTCAACCCTTACAGGTCATTCCTAATTGATGTTGACTCATTTCCCTTACCTTAGTGGTTGAGGCAAGAATGGTTTTATGTCCTCAGTAAAGCCAATTAGAGCTAAAGCAACAACTCCAATATTTTTTGTTTGTTCTGTTAAATAAGGAAACTCATTGTTCCCTATTTCAAATGAAATGAAAAAAAAATACATACTTGTACAATGTCCTGACATTCATTTTGGTACAAAAAAGGGAATGAAATCAAACCAATTTTGTGATGCAGACCCACATAAAAAACTTGAATCTGGTCATACAACTTATCTGTTGGATCAGTTCTCACATAAGAGTCAAATATTCAGTGACATTGGACAAGATATTTCTGAGTTTGTTTAAGCTATTGTGCACTGAGCGTTCCATTACTATATCACAAAAAGTTCTTTCTGGTATAAAGCAACAAACTCTTTTGATGGAAACACAGGTCTCAAAGGAATTATGCAAGAATGAGAGGAACTGTTCATGGGGATACTTTTCAAATCAGAAAAATTTAAAACAAGGTTTTGATCCTATTTAAAACAGTTTTGACATGGGTAGCTGGATAATAAATTTAATACTTATGTAGGAGTTCCTACATAAAACTTACAAAGCTCACAGAAGCAAAGCTCACCAGAAATGTGTTTGGCTGACATGATTCTATCGGCTTTATTGAGAGGAAGACATTTTTGCCATTATATCTTGTTTTCCTTATTCCAACCCTTCATACGATGAATTCACAATGAAAATGGATGTTTTTTGAGGACACTCACATAAAGGGTGGCCTTTCTTGGTTACAATCATGGTTTAAAATATATGCTATACCTTTTCCCTTTTAAGTGGGTCTTTGATAACTAATCACCCACTTAAATGTCATCATTACATTGAACAACTTTCCCTGCTCTTCCTATGTGTAGTTATTTTCTCTTTCCTTGGTACCTCTACAACACAATCTTTTAAAATTTTACTATGCACTAATTTACATTTTTTTCCATTTTTGTCCCCAATCTAGAGAGTAGACATCTCAAGGGCAAGGGTGGCATCTGTGGCAGATGCTGTAAGTGTACCATCTGTATGCTTTTGACATTTTACCCAGCATTCCCTCATCAGTGTTGAATTCCAGTTACCCACACCAATAACCTGTTCCATAACTGGCTGAAGTTTTTTCTTTGAGAATGTTTATAGCTTTATTATTTTTATCTTTTTAATTTTATTTCATTTTAAAGAGAAAAAAACACACAAAAGAAAAACAAAAAAAGAGACAAACAATTACAAGAACAACAAAAAACCCAAAACAATAACAATATACGGTTTCAAAACAAGATGATAGGTATTTAACAGTGGTTGTACTATTACCTTCAAAAGAGTTGCTTAGTTTACCAGATATAGACATGCAAAATTGATCTAATTGTATGAGTATGAACTGTTCTTTTCCAAGGACTAATAGAATTATTAGTATAACCACCTTAGCTATTTTATGTATATATAAACAAATTTTTATCTTTTTCATTTTCCCTTCTTTCTTTTTTCCTTTCCCCTATTCCAGTTATTTTTCCCCTTTCAGCAGTTTCTTACCCTTTTACAATATTTATTTTAGATCTTGAATCTTATTTACTCTCTCAGTTTCTTACACTAGGGAGACGATACTGTATTTACACATGTGAGTCTGATTTATCTCACTTATGAATATGGTCTCATGTCTCATCCATTTACCTACAAAAGCCTTGACGTGATCCTTCTTTATAGTTGAGTAGTACTCCATTGCATAAAAATACCACATTTTTTTATCCATTTCTCAGAAGATGGGCATTTGCATTGTTTCCAAGATTTGGCAGTTACAAATTATGATTCTATAAATACGTGTGCACATATATCACCGTGGTATGATGTTTTCAGTTCTTCTGGGAAAATGTCTAAAAGTGGGATAGTGGGTCAAATGGTATCTCTAATCCTAACTTTTTGAGGAACCTCCATAGAATTCTCTATAGAACATAAAAAGAACTTGAAAAGATCAGGTCCCCAAATTCATCTAAAAATGGGCATGTGAGATGAATGCACACTCCTCAGATAAAGAAACACAAATGGAAAATAAATATATGAAAAAATTTTCAGTATCCTTGGTTATTAGAGAAATTCAAATTAAAACAATGCTGAGATTCCATCTCACTCCAAAAAGAATGGCCAGGATCAAGAAATCAACCAATAGCAAATGCTGCAGGGCCTGTGGGTTAAAAGAAACCTTCTCCACTATTGGTGGGAGTATAGGCTGGTGCAACCTATACTCAATTTTTGTTGAAATCAATTTTTGTTTTTCCTTTCCATTTCTCTCTATTCCACTCTCCTACTGGTACTTCATGAGATCACCTTACAAATAAATTACTTTCACTCTTAACAATTATTCCAAAGTATAGTAGTATACCTAGTACCAAGAAATAGGATTTTATATGGCAAATTCAGAGCAAAAATGGGTGTTTCAAAAGGCAGACATTTAGGAAACAAAGAATTTTTTAGTGAATTTAATTCTAGGTGAGCCTAGTCTAATTTAGTATTATTTTCATTAAAAAGTAAATCCTTAGTGTTTTTTTTCTTTTTTCTTTTAGAATTCTGTATTGTTGCTACCCTTTTTTTCTATTTTGCTTTTATTTTTCTCTTTAAATGAAAATTTAAAAATGTGTAATTGCTATTGTAATAAGGAGGAAATAGGAAGTGCTAGAAAAGATATACCTTCATATATATTTAAGTGTGTAGGATTGATAACCATAGTTCTAAGTTCTTGTTGGATTGTTGAACACATCTGTTTGCACTCTCACTGCTTGAATTTCCACTTTGTATGCTTTAATTTTGTAACTTGAACAACTATTTCTAAAAGGACAATATGTAATTTAGCAACTAGTGATTTCTTACTATTTATCTTTTTTTTCTGAAATTCAGTAATATCTCTACACTTTTCTGTTTTTTTTCTCTTTAAATAAAAAAAGTAAAAAAAAAGCAAATCCTCAATGAATATCCTAATGCTTGGCACCATGCATACTTTCAGTAACGAAAAAATGAATTACGCATGTGGACTATTTCAATTATCCATGTTTCTTCTTTATACTGCTATAAAAATGCCACTTTCAAAGTGATCCCTTGCTCAGATCTTGAGTCTTTTCCAAAAGTAATCATTGTCTCTATTGCATTTAGAGTTTACATAATTTGAACACTGGCTCAAGTCTTTCATAGTTCCCTCTTTATTTTTCTCAGTCCTACCCATGATTTCCATCTCAAGCAAAAAAATCTTCCTTGGTCACACTTTGTAGCTGATTTAATGCCTTTCCATTAGCTACATATATAAAAACATATGTATACTGTAAAGCACTTCTGACAGCATGTTTACTAGGAAGTTATCTTTATCATGTTTACTAGTAGAATATCCCTATGTTATATAAGATTCATAGATTGGAAAGTAGTGGGCTAGAGAATTCTGAAAGCCAAAATGAAGCAGTGATCTCTCCTTCTTTAATATTCTTAATAGAACTGTAAGTTAGAATTTAACTGGCATCTTTTGGCCTTGACCTGTTTTTGTAATCAAATCTCACAATAGGTAATATAGAAAAGTCCCTTTATATATCAGATATATAAAAGTCCCTTTATATATAAGATATACAGCCATTTTCAGTTTTGAAGTAGTTTGAGCTATAAATAATAATAGTTATAAATATTATATTGTCATTAACATATGTATAAATAGATGAATTCTACAAAGGCTGCAGTTGTATATCCACCTGTGAAATAACTAACATTATATAAGAATCTATTCAGTATAACAGAAATTATGGAGATGTTATTTCCTTTACAAAACATTTCACCATAAAATTTCTCTTGTCAAGTATATTTAAAATATCAGAAGAAGACAAGATGGCTGATCAGTGAGCAACAGAATACAAAGCCTCCCAGGAGAAACAATTCATATGCCAGAATAAAACACTCTGGAGAGACCCAGACAGAGGGAGACGGATCCACTTGACACAGGAAGAAATTAAAACGTAAAAAAGCTCATCAAATATTTCAGGAGTACAACTGAAACAGCTAAAAATTAAGGGAACCAGTGTTTTCGTGGTGACTCGCCAAGTTTACACCAGCTTGAATCCATGCGTCCAGCAGAGCCTCCCAAACTCCTTCCTGCCACCACTCACAGGAAGCATAGCAATTCTGAAGTCTGGGGTTGGTGAGCCCAGTGGAGAGCAAAGACGGTGGAGGGACCTTCATTGGTCCATGGTCAGTGCTGGGAGTGGGAAAACCCCCCACAGGGTGGGGGCGTGACCAGGTGAGTGGCATGTTGGAGTCGGGCAGGAGGAGCCTGGAGTCAGGCAGGAGGAGCCTGAACTGGGAGCAACAGTGATCTGTTGATTGCTCCTTCCCCAGACCAGATTCGTGGGATTTGCTTGGACTGGGCCGCGCCCCTGGCTGGGACCCAATGAGCCATCCCAAATCGACTCCCTGCGCCTAGCACGCACCAACTGGCTGAAGGCAGCTGAAGTTTGGCTGGCCTGGTGGGGAGGGGCAGGCATACACAGCCCCTGCTTACATCTTAGTGACAAGAGCAGGCAGGAGAGGGAGGAGTTCCCTGACCAGTGTGCTTCCTAGGAAACATGGCCAACATGGAAGGGGGCTGGGACCTGCACTGTAACCTGTGTGGAGAAAGCCAGGGCCATGACAGGAGAGAGGCAGGAGGAGGCACCCAGCCCAGAACCCTGAGAGCCCTGATCCAGGAGAAGGAAAAACAAGGGAGGCTGAGGGCCACAAACACACAACATCAGACATGGCTTCAATGGACATTAAGATACAGCTTCGGGACCTTGTAGACGAGCTCAAAACTGAAATATTAAATCAGGTACAGCAGGATATGAGTAGAGTAATAAAAGAAATGCTCTCAGGATGCATCTCTCAGGATGATACAGACGGAAGAAGGGAGGAACACAAAAAAAGGAGAGAAACATTCATTAAAGAATAGAAAGAAAATATGGAATACATGAAGCAGATTCAAAGAGACTACCAGGAAATTAAAAACTCCATTGAAAGCTGGCAAAACCCCTTAAAAGAAATTAAGGATAAACTATCAAAACTTGAAGACAAGTTGGCAGTGTGTGATCATGAAAGGAAAGATCTCTTAAAAATAACAAGGAAACAGGCAGTAACAATACAAAGGCTAGAAGATGACAAGAGAATCTACAATTTAAGAATAAGAAATGTGAACAAAGATTCAGGAATACATACAGGTGAATTACAAAGGCTATTCATGGAAATAATTAAGGAAAACTTCCCAAGCACGAGAAAAGAAAATGCCATTCAGTTGCGTGTGGCATACAGAACTCCAGCCACCTACAACCAAAGCAGATCTACACCCAGACATATAATAATCAAGATACCAGAAATTCAATGTAAAAATAGAATGTTAAAAGCCGTCAGAGAAAATAAACAGATTACCTATAAAGGTAAGCCCATCACAATCACGGCTGACTTCTCAACATAGACCATCAGATCAAGAAGAGGTTGGGGCAAAGTGTTACAAGCCCTGAAAGAAAATAACCTCCAGCCCAGATTGATGTACCCTGCAAAACTGTCACTAGATGTTGATGGAGAAACAAGATGCTTCCATGACAAAGAGGAACTGGGGGAGTTTGTGACCACCCATCCAACCCTACAGAGAATAATGAAGGACATTCCAGAGAGAGAGAAAAAAAATACCAGGATTTTAGGAACAGTGGCAGAAAGGCCTCAATGAGTGGGGCAGGAAGTAGAATGAAGGAGAAAGCTAGACAAACAAAGGCAGAAAAATAGCATAGCAGAAATGAGGCAGAGAAGGATAACTAGAAACTCTAACATAGATCACCTTGATACGCTATATTGTAAGTAGTGCACCAGGATTTAAAACCCACATTACTCACACTACTCTGCTTACATGTATTATATTCTGTTCCAATCATATTTACCTGTACTAGATTTGAGGGCACAGGCAGTGGTCCCGAAAATAACAGGATATAGTATAGTAATCATCCTTGATTTCCTGTTGACTTGGTCTAGAGCTCTGTAGAGCCTACACTGTTTTACCATGACTGATTGTAATCGAATCTGGTTTGTTGGATTGCTGTTTTGTATTGATAGATTTTATTCAAAGCTGTTATGATTGATAGGATCAAATCTGAGAGTATAGACAACTGCACTTAAGATGACAAGATCCACTAGAATATCCAGTATGATTTGATTATTACTTGCCTTTGAAGTTTTATACTGTCTACAATATTTTATTTTTACTAACATTGTTATTTACTGTTATACTCAATTATACTGCTATATTTAATTATGCCTGATGATATAGACATTCTATTGAAGAAAATAAGAAACAGCACAGTAATCATTGTAGATCACCTTGTACTATGGTTTTATATGACTTTTTGGTTTCATGTTTTTATGCGAATTTTTTTTGTTTTGTCTTGCTAAGTTTTGTTTTTCCCTCTAATACATAAAGTATAGAAATACATGCAGTTTTATGCATGTGTAGCTGTTTACACTCTCACTGTTTGACTATCTACTTTGTATGCTTTAATTTTGTGACTTGAACAACTATTTCTAAGAGGAAAATATGTAATTTATTACCTAGTGATTTCTTATTATTTATCTTTTTTGGGACTTCTGTATTACCTCTACCCTTTACATGCTTTTGTTTCTCTTTAAATAAATTTTAAAAATATCATTTGACTTGTAATTTCATGCCTGGGTATATATCCAACAGAAATCCATCCTTGTTATCACTAAAGGATATGAAGTAGATTGTTGATAGCAAAAATATTTGCAATTGTTCCAAATTGAAAACTATCTAAAGTCCATCTACTCTGAAATTAATGTCTCTCTCTCTCTCTCTCTCTCTCTCTCTCTCTCTCTCTATATATATATATATATATATATATATGTATGAATGAGAGATTTATAAGTACTGCGTGTAATAATACAAATGAATGTCATAGAAGTGTTGTAGAAAAAATAGTCACAAAGAAATAGATACTATTTTGTTTTACTTACATAATGTACACAAATGGGAAAGAAATAATAGAAGGTTTAGAAGTCAGAATAGTGGTTACATTTCAGGATGAGTAATCACTGAAAGAGGCATGAAGAAATTGCTGATATTTTGGTAATATTCTGTCCAATGCTTAGGAGGTTGTTTACACAATTGTGTTCAGATTGTTAAAATTCACTGAGCTAGACATTTAGGATATGTATAATTTTCATTATGCACATTTAAATAACAAAAATGTAACATATTATTTATTACTAACTTTGGAGGAAATTCCTTTTCAAAAGGTGTGTAAACAACTTATGTGCCATTGGCTATGAACGATAAGTGATGTAATGACTTTGCTATGGACACAATAAAATCTAGGTCTTAGATTGATATAGCAAAAATAGTTTAGAAGTACTCATTGGATAGTGAACTGGAGTAGACTCACAGAAACCAATTAGCATGTAGCAAGTTATCAATCAGCTATTCAAATATTTAATAGAGAAACAAAGCTGTACAATTGATTTATACAGCAGTTCCAAGAGTAATCCCTGCAACAACATATACAAAAGAAAGTTTCTGAACTTTCACATGTATCCCATTTTATCAATGAATGAAAACAAACATGAAATCTGAAGATCTTTGATATGAAGCCATTGTTTGGAACTGGTTCAGTGTGGTATATGAATAGTACATATATTTGGTAATTGTGCATCGCCAGGCAACAATTCAAACTACAGAATTTCAGCACACTTGGAACATTTCCCCTTGGTGTTTGATAGACCAAAGATGTATTATGGCTATGTACTTGGTCACTAGAGTCCATACTGTTAGATTTACATGTAAGTCTGATTCAGCTGACATAAAAAATGAAATAATAATAAATTATATGCATATAAACCCAGACAATTTGGGCATGTCTGTAATTGAAGAGCTACCCAAATATACATATTTCAGCTTACAGAGGTCCATTGTGTAAAACTGCTAAACTGATTTGTGCAGCTAATAGATGCTGGATAATGAAAGGGAAAAAAATAGCCAATTATAAGATTCAAGATTACAGTCTAGAGCCCAGCATGTGTCACGATTTATGAATCCCCAGAAGTATCAAATGGGAAATTCAGCAATCATGTCCAGAACTACAATATTTCAGACAAAGAAACAGTTCAGTTGATTAAGTACTAACCAATTGTTCACTTCAAGTTTTTAAACTATCTGTGTTTGATTACTGATAAACAGCCTTGCATGATATAAATTCCCACGTATCTCCTAGGAAGGAATGTTCCTTTAAAAAATAAAATGTTTGCCTTCTTGAATATTTTTCTACTGAAAAGAGAGAAATTTTTGCACTGAAGATACATCCCAGGAATGAGAACACAGTGCAAGCTTTAGAAAACAACCTTGACTATCAGTTTGTCCTGGATTTGGGGTGAAATGGTTAATTTAACTTGAAGAAGTTGATTTGCCACACGTTCAGCCTCAACAGTTAAACTAAAATAACTGATAACTGCACACGCATAGAATTTAATTATGAAGACAAAATCCGATAATGAATAAGAACATAAAGGACCATACTAAAGCAAGGTATTATTTTATCTGTGTATAGACAAGAGTGAATCATAGATTACAGTTCCAAGTAGAAAATACAAAGCTAGAAGAATTAAATTGCAGGTAAATCTTTTGTGGCCAATTGAGTGACTGAAGAGTGACAGATATGTTTATCTGTGCTCATGTGTAAGGAAAATTGATCCCAACTACGATTAAGACTGATCTCTGAACTATTTTTTGGTGTTGGGAAAAACATGGGAATCACTGCAGACTGTTTTCAAGGCTAAAACATCAAAATGTTAAGTGTTAACAAAAAGGAAACTGAAAACAAAGAAAGCACCATGATTTTACACTTATACAAAGTTAGACTAGAGCTATACCAAATTAAATGTAGGCATAGTTCAATGCTTAACCTTCAAAGACATATAAGGAATCCAGAAAAGTCACAATAATAACTACCAAAATTGAAGAGACTATTAAGATGTCCCTCTTACTCTCAGGGGGCAGTTATACATGGTTCTATAGAAGACCTATCTTTACTAAAACCCTTCAAAAAGTTTTAACACAAACCAACTAAGAGGAAGAGCAAACATGCTTGACATGTATCTGGTGTGAATGCACATTTGCCCTATTTAGGAACACTAAAGGAAGAAAGTAGTTGCTGTGCGAATACAGTATAAAATGTCTGTGATAGAATAGAACAGAAAGCTGTAAAGAGGGCACATAATGAAATTCCAACCATTACAAACAAGTAGAATATCTGCTTTTTCTCTAAGTGCTACGCAACTAAAATGCCAAAGACAGCCGCACATTTATTTTAAATCCATGGAAGACCAAACACCAGAATAAATGACTAAATTAAAAATATATTAGAATATAAGGCTAACATTTTAAGTTAAGTTGGAACCTGGAAAAGATCCAGCCTTTAATGCTATTTAAACATTTAGTTTATTCTTCTGTAATATGGGAGATCATAACCAAAAAGATGACTAATAATCTGCAAAGATTTAATAACATGAACAAGGTACTAGCAGAGTATCTAGCCCCTAATTCTCAATTACAGAGATAAAGATAAGCATTCATTTACCTTTGTAACAGTAATTTACTTCTCAGGGTTTCTTAAGTCCTGAGTTATGAATCAAAAGGGTAGAGTTGGATAACTCCTGGGGTTCCTTCCAACTCTAAGAATCTGTGAAATTCATATTCCTTGATGCTTTTGTCAGAGATGGAGGCTTACTTTACAAGGTTATTGAGGGGAACTTAGCCCAGTTCCTGGATGGATAAATAGAGTATCAGTAGCTGTACTGTTCATGGATGGATTTTGTAATTTTTCAGCTTGGTGATCTTACACTTGTCTATTCAATCATGCTAGAAGTCAGAAATAGTATATTCCAATTATCCTCAAGAAATGTTGTCTTTTAGGAGGTGGGTTGATGGTATTTTTTTGTGTATTGATAAGTGAAATGCACTACACATGTGCACTAACTCATCAGAACTAATTGAATGGTATGGTTGATATTTGTGTATTATAAACTTGCCACAGATAAAAATATAGATGAATACTTAGCTCTAGCTAATAATCTGTATGATGTGCTTAGGGATAAAAAGAACTGATATCACCAATTTACTTTGAAATGCATCAGAAAATAATAGTGATTGGAGAGTAGCTAATGGAATACAGTGATACAAAAGAATTTAGATGATGGCTTCATGGATGTTCATGGTACAATTGGTTCAGTTTTCTGGACATTTGAAATTTTTGAAAATAGAATGTTAGATAAAATGTTCTCTCACAGCAAACAAAGCAGCATATTATTTAGTCAGTTTCCTAAGTCACTAGCATCACTTTCCAATGAAGTACAAACTACCATCTGTGAGATATAGAGGTTGAAAAGATACTGAATAGAATATTCAGGAGTGGAAATGGCAAAACATTTTGCTACAAGTCACACTCAATGTGTGTATAGAGGATCTGGAAACAGAATGCAGGCTGGTCTCTTAATTTCATAATCAACAGACTGTCAAAGACCAGATTATCTCCCTAAAAGCACACTGAATAGTTTTACAGAGAAATGAGTTAGTCTTCTGAAGAAAGCTCATTCTGCTGTTTTTGTTATAAAATGTACAAAAACCTATAAGGGGTTCTCATACAGAGAGATAAGTGGAGGAAAACTGATTGTGTCTAAAACACTGGATAGAGAGTCATAGTTTATAGTTTATAAGAAAATATCAATAGCCACTCTTAATAAAACCTATCAGTTGTTTCTTAAATAAATGGGTAAGTGTGGAAATATGTTATTATCTGATAATTAAAATGAATTTTGGAGGGTTAAAATTGAATCCAAGGGCTGTACATGCTAAGTACATGCTCTAGCACCTGAGCTATATTATATTTTTGAAAACTTATAAGTTTTTGTTAGGGAGACTATTAGTTAATATAAAAGCCTGAAGTTGAGAGAAAAGCTTCATGTATACATGTTATACCTTGGAGTCTTCAAGGCTCATGTGTTAATATCTTGTTCCCTAGCTTGGTGCTACAGGGAGGTAATAGAAAGCATTAAGATGGATGGCCTAGTACTGGTCTTTGAGACACTGAGGATATAACTTAAAAGAAGATTGTAGGACTCTGGTCTCTTCCTCTTCTTAGTATTCCTGACAATGAGATCATTTAGTGTTAGTATATATCCCCTGCCATGATGTATTGTTCTACACAAAGCCTACAACAATAAGTCCATTCAGTCATGGACCAGCACCTCCAAAACTGTGTGTCAAGATACCAAACTTTTACCTTAAAGTTGAATATTTCAGCTATTTCTTATAGTTATGGTGTTATGGTTTGTGTCTAGATGCCCCCCCCCAAGCCATAAGCAGTCATATGTGGGGCTTTTCAGAGGTGACTGCATCTATACTATGTTATACTGGGATTAAGTATGTGATGTTGGGATCAAGGGTGTGTGATCACTATATTAGTCCACTGACTGGTCTGGCATAGCTCTGGGAATAGATATTGGGAAGGTCCTCCCTGGCTGTGGCTGCTACTTGCCCTAAGGGCAGGTATCCTGGACAGATTATAAGAGTGATACAGAGAGCTGCAATGATCACTTATTGCTGATTTCCTTGCTATTTCATTGTTTTGCTGCTTTCGACCACCAACCATACCTGATTCACCTCTGCCATGCCACTGTGCCTTGCAGCCAGCCAACTATGAACTGAAACCTCTACAAACTGAGATTTAAATAAACCTTTCTTCCCTTAACTTGTGGATATTGAGTATTTTGTCTCAGCAATGAGAAAAGTAAGACCGATGGAAAGAGGACTAAAACAATGATGCAAAAATATTTCAGTTTATCATTCCAGGTTACCCAAAAATCATAGAAGAAAAGCTAGATATGATACAGACTCAGGATATTCTTGGACAATCTTTCTGGCATCCAAGTCATCACCTAATTGTCAATCAAAAGAGTTCAAGAAGAGTTCATTAAAATGGAGCTAAAAGATATCATTTTAGTTTTAAGACCTAAGATTTATTACTGTGCCACCACCATGCAACAATAACATCCATCCATCATTGTAAATTTGTACAACAAAGTTGATGTATTCATTGGAATATGTTTTTTCAAATGTGTAAATCAAAGAGCATTTTCTTCCCTAACACACGCTGAAGTTCATCTGCGCACTTTGCCACTCAAACTTTTATTGGATGAATGCAGAAAATGCAAATGATACCTGAAAAAGTGAGCACACTCCTGTCTTATAATCATACTCCATAGCTATGGTACTCAAGAAAAGAAATAAATGTAACATAATTCTTTGAATAGAAACTATGGCTAAAAAGCAAATTCCTGTACGTTTTCTACTGATAAACTTTTCAGCATATTTTTCCTTACCTCCTGTTCAGATTTTGGTGTTTTTCCTACTGATACATAATTCCCTTCTATATTCAGTGTTCTAGACTTTTCTATCTCCTAAGTGAAGTTATTTCATTTTTATTCTTCCATTATCTTTGATCTCATGATAAAACCACATTTACTTCTTTTCTCATTTAACAGGAAACAAGCATAACAGAACTCCTAAAATATTCTTTCCATTGATTCCAAACCTGCCTCACTCTGCCCAATTCTATGTCTCTCTATTTCATGGAACCGTTGTTCACACTAGTGCTTCCCAAAGAAAGGCTTGTAAAAAGTGGCATTAACATCACTATGAGCTTTATATAAATGCAGAATCTCAGGCCCCATACAAGAGTAAGAATCTGTATTTTAAAACAAGATTCAGGTATTTTATACATTTTACTGTTTGAGTTGCAATAGCCATATTCACTATTTCTACATGCACACCTTACATAATCATTCTCAAGCCACTGAAAATTGACTTTTGTGACTGATTCATTGTTACTATTTTAAATGATACCTATGACCTTATAGTTTCTATAACATTAGAGATTCTCAAGTTCATTTTTTATAGCGTGTCCTTTAGCGTTTGCCATCATTGATGAAGTACCTCCTTGAAACTTTGTCTTTCGATTAACAGCATAGAATTCTTTCTTTCATTTTATTTTCCTCTTTGGCTACTCCTCAGCCTCTGTTGCCCATCCCTTAAATACTGCTATTTGCTAGGGGTCTTCTTTTGATCTCTTCATTTACATACTCTCCCTGGTGAGTTCATTTACTTGTACTGCTTCATTTACCACCTCTACAATGATTGTAGCTGCATATCTGGTTTAAGCTAATTACTGTCTCCTGAGGGCCACATCCACAAAACTAAATGTCTACTAAATCACTTTGAAACAGTCAACATCGCCAATATCTATCACACAATTTCCTTCACCCTTTGTTACGGTTTACATCAATAATGACCCTCAAAACTGTCATGTGCTCAGAGACAGGGCTTTTTAGCTGGTGAATTGATTTTGTGGACTCTATAACTGACCTGCTGTTAAGTGATGGAACCCAGTTGGAGGTGGGAGGGGTGTTACTGTGAGTGTGGCCTAGAAGGGCGTCTCTCCCTCCCCAATGCTTTTCTTCTTTCTCTCTGTTTCCTGACCACCATGATGTGATCAGATTTTTCTCTGTTATGCACCTCTGCGTTGAAGTCAGCAGACCAGACTGTCACCATGAGCCAAAATGAACATCTTCTTCTTTAAATTTTGAGTATCAGCTGCTTTGTCTCCGTGATGAAAAGGAACCAAGATACTCTTCCTGTCTCTTAATTACTGGCACATCTGTGCCTCTATCTAGTCATTCATGGAGAAACCTATAAATCATCCTTGGCTGGTTTTTGCTCCTATCCTTTAACCAAGAAAATGCCAAAGCACTCATTTAAGCTTTTAATTTCTCTTCTAACCTCTCTATTATCCAACTATTTTTCCCTAGACTGCCTTAATTAAAATCCTCCTGATACTTTCCCTAATTTAGCAGATCACAACCTTATCTGCACATTTGAGTCAACTGGGGTGCTTTAAAAAATATCAGTGTCTGGGACCTATTCCCAAAATTTCTGATTTAATTGGTTTGTGGTAGAGTCCAGGTATCAGTACTTTTTTTATAGCTACCCCTAGTGATTTAGATGTGTAACCAGAATTGAGAACCACTAGTATAATACTAGTTTTTGTACTCTTCATCTATCTTCATTTGTCTGGCCAAAAGATGAAAAGAGACTTTCAACTAGTCTATTATTATTATATTCCCTTAGTTTCACTTTTCATTGTTTTCAGGATACAATCAAACGCTCTGCCTAGCTTGTAAGATCTGTAAAAAAATAGCCTTGTCTGCTTCTAGCCTCATGGATTGTAATGTCTGTATGTGAACCTACACTTTTGAAGCAAGAGCATAGGCGTCCTCCACAGGTACAGTCTTCCCACGTATCTCATCTGTGTCTTGGATTTCTCTTTGCTTATAATGTTCTCTCTTTTCACTTTATAGTACCTCTGCAAAGCTACTGCCATTTTTTGCTGACCATTTTCTTTTGTCTTCCTACGGTAGCCTCCGCTTTGCCTCCCAATTTTCTCAAGGTGCTTGATTATTCTTCTCTTACTACTTTTTGTCTTTCTTGACCACTGAAAGCTGATGACTTCAGGAGAGGATATGTGTTTGCATACAAAGGTCCCTGCACAAGTTTTGAACATATAAGGGTATAAAGAAGTGTGTGAAGACAAACACAACTTTTATGTCACCAACAAGAATTTACAGACTACTGTGAAGATAAAAATCATTTTAAAGAATGGTACAGAATTCAAGAAAATGCATACAAGTAGTAAATTTTATAAAAACAAAATACATGTTCAAATATTTTAAAGACTGACAGTGGGATTTCTATACTAACGAGGAAAGGAGGAAGTAAATTGATGAAGCATAGCCTCAACTCATTCTTTCAAATGTTTCTCTAGCATAAAAAGACAGAAAGAAAGAGAAAAAAGGAAAATAAAAATCCCAAATCAATGTAAGGATCTCTCAATATATACTGTTATTAAGACAAACACAAGAGCAGTGATTATAAAATCCACTTTAGCTTAAATTACTGGCAAAAAAGTCAAAAAGGAAAATATGTGAAAGACTGGAGTTGTCATTCCTAGACACCATTTTGAGGTATTTTTCATTCATGTTTCAACATTCCTGAATGCAACAGTAAATGATGTGAAATATGGGGGATATAAAAGTAATGCTTTACCTGTTCTAATGTTCCCAATTCAAATGAAAATATGGTGTAATATAAAATATGAAAATAAACTTTGAAAATTAGTGTAGAACTCCTAAAATAGTACAGCATCTTTAAATAAAATGCTTGAGTATAGAAAACAACAACAACAAAAAAACATTCTATGTATGGTTGCCACTATTTCCATTTACCTTGGGTAAATCACAGCTATATATCCATAGAAGAAAGACCCAGGAGAGAGACAATGTCTTGGTGAAACATACGGCTAAGAAATACAGCAAAAGTATAGTATAATTGCCTTAGTTTTGAAAAGGAAATCTTCTAAAGCAGACAAAATTTCCATAGTTAAAAAATGTGCAGATGCATTTAAAATGAGGTAATTCATGGGAAGAGTGCTTTGTAAACTACAAAGCTGTCAGCAAACATAAGTTATTATTGTTATTTTCTTTAAAATAAAGTATAAAATAGCACTGTGTCCATACAATTTGCAGCAACAGAAAAGCTCTTTTGAAAACATATAAAACTGATGCTTTCTGACCTAAACAAAAAGACAGAAAAACTCTGCCAGAACTTGGTCTGAAGCAAGACTATATACTTCTCTAAATTCTTACAAATCATGCCATTGAATCATCTAATATTAGTTTTATATATTTAATTATTTATTTATTGTTTATTCATTTATCACAAAGTTTCTCTTGAAAGTCTAATATATACCTAAGTTTTGTAGCATGTGTACAAAACTCAAAGCTGCACAAGGAGTAAAAAGCATTCTGTAAGTAATGATGTATAATTTTTCCATAAGTAAATATTCTGTATGTATATTATTCAGTTTAGCATTCACATATGTTATAATTATTCTCTTGTCTGTAAGATACTATCCACTTTTCAAATGCATCATTAGAGAGAAAAGATAAAAGGGGATTTCTATAGCTCAATGTGGCCTTGTGAGTTAGGGTAAGCATTTTAGTCTTCATCCTGAGTTGAATGGGAATCCACTAAAAGGTTTTTGCTGGGAAGTAACACCATTTAATCTGGTTTTGAAACGATGAATCATGCTGCTAAGTGGAGAGTAGGTTGCACGGGGAAACAAATAAATAGCAGAAAAGTAGAATAAGGAGTTCAGGCATAGCCTGATGGTGGGTGGTAAACGGAAAGAACAGATCAGAAAGATGAAAGGTACAGGATTTCGCTCAACATCTGTCCTGTGCCTAGAAGGCATTGCCTGGTCCAGGACAGGTGCTTCATGGATGCCTTTGATATGGGAAATGAATGGGGCTCTAAATGTCTTGCAACTTACACCCTTTTCACAGGAAAAAGATGCAACTAACTGACTGGGACCATTCTTAGATTTAACAAGGTATGCTGATGTCATTGTCCCCTTTCCAAGACACCAGCTGCATGTAATGTCTCCAGATTCTTTACTTACAGCCTCTTTGCTAGGAAATCTTAAATATAGGTTTTTTTTAGCTTGATTTATGATATACTTTTTAGGTAAATAAAACAAAATTAGTCCTTTTTGGTCACAAAATGTTCTGAAAAACATTGCTGGTGGAAATCAACATGGACTCATCATTTCATGCTGAATATAAGGTTATAATTAACTCCAAGAGGAAGAGTAATGCAGACAATTTGCCAAATGGAAAACATAAAACAGGTGAAAGAATGGAGCTTTCAACTTGAGAGCTGCCATTCATATAGTGATAAATTTAAAAAGCCATGAGTAGATGGGAGCATGGGAAAGCCTTAGGTGTGATCTGGGCAAAGGGAGAATAAATTAAATTTAAATGACAAATTCAGCATAGTTTAGATTTTCCTTATATTCAAGACAGTACCCCTGGAGATGGAGCATGAGAATTGGGCTGTAGACCAGACAAAGGGGATCTTTGGATGGTCGTTAATAATTGAGCAAAAGTGCCACAATGGGCTACAAGCTATTAGATTTAAAAATGAGAGGAATGCATATAGAGTTTACTTTGAAAGTTTAAAAAGTAACATTAGACATGGAGCAAAGTGTTGGAAAAAGCACGGAACAGGAAAGTCGAACATTAGGCAAAATACCAGGAACCATATTGGGAGAGCAAGAGTGGAAGACTTCTACTTGAAATGTAATTCATAATATAAAACATATTCTAAAAACTAAGGGCTGGGGATTTATCTCAGTGGCGGAAGTACCTGCCTGGCATGTGCAAAGTCATGAGTTTAATCCCTGGTACAAAAAACATTAAAAATGACTGAACTTAAATGTTCTATTCATTATCTAGCCAGGTCACAACATAAGACTGTATCTAGTCACTCCTAATTTATGCTATTAGTCTGATTTTTGAGAAGAAAAGATTATGAAATCTCAACATTTTTCTTTTCCCTAAATCTTGTCATCTTTTCTGGTTTTCTACCACTTTTACAAAAATCACTCATGTTCTCTTTTTCAGAATATTGGATCCCATCAGTATTCTCTTGGATTATCTCAGACTTGCTAGTTTTTGTATATTCCAAGGTCAACTTGAAAGCACTTACCTGTTACATAGAACTAGCACCAGTGGAAAGAGTTCCATCTCATGACAAGTGAATCTTTACATTAGTCACTGCAGTAGTGTTGGCTCCAACAACAAGGACAGACACTAGCGTGACTTTCTCCTGGCTGGTTGAGTTACTATATTAGAAATAGATGTGATGTGAGGCTGCAGAAAGTAGATATACTAATATATCAGCAGCAAACCTCTATGGAGTTTTTAAATTCAAATAGAGTTTAAGGTAACAGCTTTTTCCTTGTGCATTGTTATATACACAGATAAAGTATGTTAACTTTCCACAAGACAGGCATCAGCTAGAGGTTGAGAACAAAATTACTATAGTTATTTCTCACAAAAGATATCTGATATGAACCTTCCATGCCATCAGTTGCAATGGTATTACTGACATTCTAATCTCACTGCTGTTTTTTAAATTCCTTTTTTCCCTCTACTAAATCTCAGTCTCTTGTTGTTTAATAAGCTAGCTGTTATTTGGAACCAAATGAAAGGATTTTTTTCCTTCAGTCCAAATCTTCCTAAATAGCCTGTTCATTATTCTATTCACTTTGAACATTTTTTAAAAAACAAAGTTGAAATAGCTAACGTGAGAGGTTCATGAAAATGTTCATTCAGGACATAATTATCCTAATTGGTTTATAACCTGCTGTGCTGAATAGTTCTTCCACTCATCCTATTTTTTACCTTAAAAATGAAAACTTTTGTGTGGTGAAAACTAACCAACAATGATAAAAGCATAAAAAAACAGCCTCAACACTGACTCTAGAATCTTCAGAGGCCTTTGTTTAATGTCTGAATGGAAAATTATCTACAAGGTACCATGTGTTTTGCAGGTTTTTGGCTCAGATTTTAATAGGCACAATGGAACTATGAATTCAGGATGCTAAGCCCATGCTTCCCATTAATCCTATGTGAAAAATATAGAAATAAAATGATTAAGAGACTTACATAAAAGTAAGTTGTATGAAAGATAAGAAAATAAAGATCAAGAAGAAAATAAGGAGTCACATTCATGAAAATTGTACTGAATTGTGTTCAAATTTCTATGTTCCTGACAGAAGTAACCAAAAGGTAAATCTTTGATTTATAAGTATGGAAAAGTGTTCTGTCATTAGCATTATTCCTAAAAGTAAACAGATGTTTTTATTTCATATATCAGAAACAACTGGAAAAACATTAAGTAGGCATGTTTACACACTTTCAAATACCTGGGCTCTATTGAAATGTGTACTTGCTTTGTTTTTACCTCAAACTTACTAAGTCAGAATCTGCTAGGCTTTTTAAAAGTATGTATATTCTTAACAGGCAATTGAGCCCCATGAGGATGAAAAGATGTTCTTGATTGGCAAACACTTTTTAGATTGTTTTAAGGGTTACAATGATTGGAACCCACTAAAGAAGCAAAATACATGAACAGATATAGGACACTGTGTTATTAAAGTTTCTTGTGGAATTGATTAGAAAAAAATATGTAAAACATCTTTCTAAGGAAAAATGATGAAAAACACACTGAGAAACCACTCATATAATGTATTTTCAACCTTTTTCTGAATATAAACATAATACTTTGGTGTGGGATTAGGAAAATATAAATGAGTTCAAAGGAAAAAATCAAGTTCACATAAATCTCACCAGTGATAGCTGTTAAACATTTCAACTATAATTTAACTTGCTTATGTTGTTTACAAAATATTAGGCTTATATGGTATAATGAATTATGTAAGCTATGTGTTTTCCTTAGCATGAATATTGCATTTATTCCCTAGGCTATTAAATACTATTTGAAACTATTTGCAATAAACATTGCATTATCTAGTGATACATATAAACCATTTTTATTTTGTAGTGTTGAGGCCTTGTTTATGGTAGGCAAGTTCTCTTACTACTGAGCTATACTCTCAGCCTATAAAGAAATATATAACATGTCCTTTAACTTCATATATTATAAATGTAAGCATACATTTTAGGTTATTAATATCTTTCTCTTGATAATAATCAAATTTAAAAGTTAAATAAAACATACATAATGAAGTGTTTAGTGACCAAATTCCTTTTGCAATTTCCATCTCTTCTCAAATAAGATTTTTTTTTCCTCACACTGTACTTTATTTTCTTCACAAAATTAGCTGGACAGACAAATGTTATGGCAATGTGACATTTTCCAACACATACATTTTGTATGAGTTGCTGGGGTTATTTTTGTTTTAAATAAAATAAGATTTTTTATCCCTTTCTTTGTTTTTATCTATTTTCTCTCCATTCTTTTCACTCTCTTTTGAGATGTTTCAATCCATTCATTCAGAAATGCCTGTATGTAAGCCATATCCTTACCTTTGCAGTTCTAAAGGGTGGTCAAACCAAACAATGATCCCATAATTCAAACAATTTGGGCCTAATACATAAGAATTGAGTCTTCAGCAAAGGTGCACGTTTAATTTTCACTTAAGTCACATTTGATTCACAATGCATCATTATTTCTTTTTTATTGTTTGTTGGTTCAATTAAGATATACATAAGGATCATATTCATCATAGGGAATTTGTACCTGTACACAATATATCTTGATTTCTTTTTTCCTCAATCCTTTACTGTCACTTTTAACAGTCTTTCCCTGATTTAACAAGCTTTGTTTCCATCTTATAATTCTTTATGATCATGGAGATAACATGTCACTCCGGAAAGAACAGCTATCATCAAGAAGTCAAACAAAAACAAAAGCTGAAGGGGCTGTGAGGAAAAGGAAACCTCTACTGCTGTTGGGAGTATAAACCAGTACAACCACTGTGGAAATCTGTACAGAGTTTTCTCAAAAAAATTAGGATTAGAGGTCCTATTTGATCCAGCTAGTCCCCTTCTGGGTATCTTCATAGAAGAATTAAAAACATTAAACCACAGAAATGTGTGTACCCATGTTTGTAGCAGTAGAGTTTGAAATAGCTAAATTTTAGAAACAACTCAGGTAACCTTCAACTGATAAATGGATAAAAATATGTTTTCAATACAATGGTTACTACTCAGCCATAAAAAGGATGAATGAGACATTTTGAAGTAAACCGATGCACTTTGAGACCTAAATGAAATAAATTGGTATCACATGTGTACATATTGCATTGTTTCTTTGGTATGAGAAACTGAAAGTATAAATGAGAACCAAAGTGTTTAATAGGTATTGTGAAATAGGAAAAAATGGTTCAGAAGAAAGGGAAACTAGGGAGAGGGGTTGGGGAAGGGAAAAGAAATATTATAAAAGAAACATATGGTATTATAGGGCAGTGATAATAAACAGCTGGCTTGGCACATGTGCTATAAGTTTGCTACCATTGTTATAGAATAATATTATTTGTTCATATATGTGAATATCATTCTTAAATTGATCCAGAGAAAAAGAATGAGAAAAATATAAACCTTTTCCTTTATTTACCTGGGTCAGGGCTTGGCTATTACTGCAGAGCTAGGATTGTGTGTATATGAAAACTTTTATTTTATTCAAGCTAATTATGTTTTATTTATTTATTTATTTATATTTAATTTAATTTAATTTAATTTAATTTTTTGGTACCAGAGATCAAACTCATGACCTTGCACTTGCCAGGCAGGGACTTTCGCCGCTAAGCTAAATCCCCAGCCCCATAATGTTATTTTTAATTGATAAGATTCTTTACATTTTGAACCATGTTTTAAAGAGTATATGCATTTCTTTATAGTTTTAACAAATACATCTCTATTTATATCTATATGCATTCTATACTACATATGTCTATCTAAATGTCCATGCATCTGTCTTTCTCTCTTTCTCACTGCCTCCTCTCAAAAATCTTTTTCTTGAAATCCTGGAGATTGAACCCAGGGAATCCTGAACTATATGAGCAGATCTTTGACTTTGTTGACACTGGGTTTTGTAATTTGCTCAAGGTGTTCTGGAACTTTCAGTGTTTATGCCTCAGCTTCTTGTGTAGCTGGGATTACAGCATGCACAATGGTGCCAGACCTCTGTATTAATTTATAATTTATATACCAGAAAACTCTGAATCCTAAGTTTCTAGCAATATGTAAAAATATAGGAAAATATTTTCTTCTGAAATTAAAATTAGGAAAAAATCATGGTATATAGATGCTGGCTGCAAAAATAGATTGGTTGAGCCTCAGATAAACTGGGAAAGTTTTTAAAATGGTAGTGAGATGGCAAGAATTGTTTTGTAACAATTTTGAGGTGATGTAAGCCACATTGATCAAAGAAGTAAGGGCTAGCGATAAGTACTTTCAAATATTAATTTATATTAATGCACTTGAGCTTTACATTGCTTTTTAACAGATAACAGGAGAAGAGGGAAGATATTACAGCTTATACCTACATGATTACCAAAAGCATCATTCATCCCTTAGGACATTGAAGGGCAAATGCATTGTGAGGGCTGTATAGCTGTCATGTTGTTAGGAGGTGGGGTCTGGTCAAAAGACAGCAGGTCACTGGGATCATGACCCAGAAGGGTGTATCTTCTCGCCTACCCGCTCCTTTAATTCTCTGCTTCCTTGATTGCATGAGGCGAGCAGTGTTTTCTGTGCTATGGACTTCTGTCAGGCTGCGCTGCCCTGTAGACAGTGGACTGCGGACTGAAACGTCTACAAACTATGAGCCAAATAAACCTTTCCCACTTTAAATTGTGGATGTCGGATATTGTGTATCAGTGACAAGAAAGTGTCTTACGAGAGAAAGTAAAACTATGCTGTGATGAGGGTAACCTGTTGCAAGGAATCTAAAAGGAAAACCAAAGAACAAACATTTTCTTTTGTCTTTGATTGCTTCTGTAATAGATGATCTGTTTCTCTATCTAGCATAATAAAAATGGAAAGTTTAGCCTTTCCATTTGATGAACCACCTTTAATACTTTATTATCATTTTTCCAGTTTTATGGCCATTAAATTCTGCAATCTAAAATCTGGTCCTATGCACTCTTCTTGGGATAGGGCACCTTGAGTAAATTATCATTATTTTTGTGGCAGTAATGTACAGTGTGGTAACATACAAAATATCAAAATATATGGTAAAGTTTAAAAATACAGTAATATGTTTTAATTAATCTCCTTCAAAAATACTGTGTTTACTTTGAACATTGCTAACCAATCATCCTTGCCACTTTCAGAAGCAATTCTAGAAGTCCTCTTTTACGTGTTTAAGAAGTGTGAGGAAAAAATATTGGGAAACCTATTGCTAAGTATCATCCAAACAGATAGGCAAGCTTATAAAAGCATTATTGTGTATACTCAACCACCTTGTTTGCTGTATCGGGCACTGTGTGACTTCCAGCTCTTCCCACGAATTAAAACAGTCATGAAAGTTAAACATTTAGAATCAATTCAGGACATTGAGGCAGCCAGAAAAGTGCGAGTCAGGATACTCAGGAAAGAGGACTTCCAGAACTGCTTGAGAAAGTGTCACAAACAAAGGTACAATGTTTTTGAAATGAGGAGAATTAATTACAATGTATTTTTTATTATAATACATTTTTATAAAGTTTAAAGAGTCACCATATTTTTCAATAATATCTCATTTGGTTCAAGATTATCAGCGTCATGCCTTGTGTCTAGTTGACACAGCCAAAGCCTCATGCTATCATAGGTGGGACTTTTCAGTGTTGGCTGGATCTAGAGTGTTTGATGCTGGGATTAATTGTGTGATTAGTGAATTAGTCCATTGATTGCTTTGGCATAGTTCTGGAAGTGGAAAATAGGAAGGTTCATCCTGGGTGTGAGTGCTACCCACCAGACGTGTGTCCTTGATAGAATATAAAGGACAGAAAGAGGGCTGCTGTGGCCACTTTTCTTGTTGGTTTTCTGTCTTCTGTCTTCCATGAACAGTTTTTCTTCTGTGACGCTCCTCTGCCATGCCATGTTGCCTTGGAGCCAGCCAACTATCAACTGAAATCTCTACACACTGTGACTTAAATAAACTTTTCTTCCTTTAACTTGTGTAGGTTGTTCATTTTGTCTTAGCCATGACAAAAATAACTAATAATTTGGTTCCAGAGAAGTGGGGTCTTTCTATAACTGTACCGGACCACGAAGTTTAGAAGTCCTTAGACTTGGCTTATAGGAAGAATTTGGAAAGGTGTGTATATGCGGACTGAAGCAGCAGCCCTGGAATGCATTAAGCAGTACTTGATGGGAAATTTTGGTTAGATCTCAGAAGACCAGAATTATAATAGAAATACTGCCATAAACACCAGGGTCAGGTGGTTTCTGCTATGAAGGAGTGCACTGATTGTTGGACTCCAGATCATGTATGTTACGCCTTAGCAGAAGGTTTGTTTGCCTTTTGCTCAAGTCCAGAGTCTTCACCTGAGACTGAAATTAAGGGAGAGTTGGATTAATTAATGTTGCAGAATAAATTTCCAGACAGTTTGTTCTGAGACAGCAGTATGGCAACTGTTGGGGGGTTAGCCAGATCTATGTTGAGAATTAAGAGAAAAGCTTAAAGCAGAATTAATTAAAATATTGTGAATTTGACCAGAAAGGAAACTCCAATAATATGTTGATAACAAAGATAGAGCAAAGAATAACTTAAGAAGGAACAGGACAATGGAAAAGATGACCTGAGAACATCACAAGAAATAGCAAGACTTTAGCCTTTGTAGCCTCAAGGTTGCAAAGGTGAAATAATTTGAATTAAGAAGACAGCTGAAGAGCACTATGCTCCAGAATGGTGGCAGCCTAGAGAACTGGGTTCACTTGGGAATTAGATCACTCAGTATTGGGTTCAGAGTTGTCAGTGATACAGGCACTCAATCCCTACAGCCATGAAAGAAGGATGACTGTCTACTGCTCCAGCTGGCAGGAGACCTTGGAATCATCCATGTGGTGCTAGTTTTAAGTGTGTGAAGAATTCAAGAGTTGTGGGGCCAGGAATGCTTCCACACAGATTTCAGAAGACTGTTAGGTCAGGCAGTGTGTCCAAGACAGAAGTATGCAATGCTGTCAGTGTGATACCAACTATCAGTTGATATGCAGCTTGCAGTGGAGACCCCAAAAGATTGGAGAAGCTAGGAACATGGATTGTCTGAGGAAAGCTGCATTGAGTAAGCAAAGGTAGCCCAAGAGAGAAGACATGGGAGTTATAACTATTAGCAATGCCATAGGAACAGAGCCATCCCAGCCCTTTGGTGTTCACATCTTGCCACAGATTGCCACAGATGCTAGACATAGAACTACAGAACTTAATGTTTGCCCTGATTGATTTTGGACTCACTTTTTTCTGAGTTATTTTGTATACTCCTATTTGTACCTTTTGGAATGATAATGTTTATATTTACCATTGCATGTTACAAGCTTTTAACACTCTGCATTTGTACAGCAGCTTGCAGCTAAGAGTTTGCCTTACAACTTAGAGGAGACTTAGAGAAATGCTGTAACTGTTAGAACCTTGGGTACTCTTACAGATGGACTTAAATGTCTTTTGCATAAAGAATGTGTATGAGTCTTTTGAGGACCAGGGGAACAGTGTTATGGCTTATGTCTAGTTATCCCCCCAAAATCTCATGCATTATTAGGTGGGACTTTTTCAGAGGTTACTGGATCTAGAATGTGTGATGCTGTGATCAAGGATACAACACTGTGATTGATTCAAAGTGCAATGCTAGGATTAAGGCTGTCCCACGCTGAGTATGGGTGCTACTTGTCTTAAAGATGAGTAGCCTAGATGTAAAGAAGGTCCTTGCTTGTTGCTTACTGCTTGCTGGTGCCGCTGCTTGTCTCCAGTTGCCTCCTGCCTTGTATGCAATGTCCCTTTGTGATCCCACCCTGTCTTGGAGCCAGATGATTATGGGTTGAAACCTCTAAAAATTCTGACCTAAAGTAAATCTATCTTCCTCTAACTTTGAGTGTTGGGTATTTTAGTTCAGCAACTAGACAAGTAAGACAGTCGGTTCTTCCAAATAGTTTATAAATCAGTGTCTTGTGTTTGTGTAGCATGATACAGTCCAGCAAATTATCATCTTTTTTAGGTCTCCTAAATTGTAGCTCCTAAAATGTAGCTATTGACTGTGAAAAACTGAGGACCAGACATTAGATCTATGATAATACTGCTTATGATATGAATATTATCAAAGATCTCACACAGTTCTTCCTAAAATGATTTATATCATCAAATATTATTTGTTTGTTTGTTGGTATTGGGAATCAAACTGAGGAACTTGCATTTGCCAGACAGGTGCTTGGGCCGCTGAGCTATTACCCCAGCTCCAATCAAATTTTAAAAGTCATCATATAACATAATGACAAATGAATATATACCTGAAAAAAATGCAACCATTCCAAATTCATGTGATGAATAATCACCTTTTAAAATTTCACCTGTATTCCAAACTTTCAATCTTATTTGCATTAACCATTAAGATATTAAGAATAATGATCCATTAAGAGTAATTACAAGTGAGGCAGGAAGAATTAATAAATCTTAACCAATGAAAATTCAAATTTAATGCAAGATACTAGTTTAGTGGCTACATTTCAAGAAATATTTTTTAAATCATACCCTTTTTATGTGATTTTAAGGTTCTAGAATTTATTTCTGTTATTCTCAAAATGTTTCCTCAGTAGAATTTAGTAACATTCAGATCCACATAAAATAATCACTAGTTAAGTACAAATTGGCTTCCAAAATCAATCTGAAAACATGCTGTACGAATATACATCTGCTGAAAGATGGTTCCCTCTTTTATGGTCCCTCTCCCATCTAAAAGTTATTAAAGAAGAGTCTGTTGCTATGGAAACACTCAATTTGGCACCATCTGTATTCAAAATTCAATTGCTGCAAGCTTTCAGCCAATCTCCGGTTTTTAATTGGCAGGCTTTCCCAGAATGCTTCACAAATCCTTTTTTAGGAAGCCAATCCATAAAGCATATCACAATACTATAAAGAATCATGAAGGCTCAGTACAAACCTCACGCCATTATCTTAATATCACACTTGTGATGTATCAAAGAATTAGGTCTTCTGTTAATTACTGGCATGGTGTTAATTCCTCAAATTTACTGCCAAGTTGTTTTGTTCTGTCTAATGGATTTCACATGTAAAGAAAATAGTCATTTTAAAAGTACCTTACACAGTTAGAGAACCCCAAAAACAAACTCAACAGGAGAATTTTTTCTTGAAATGTACAGTTCAAAATAGAAAACAAATACAGGAAATAGTTTAGAATACGTATTTTCTAATCAGTCAAACCTGAGTTAAAAAATTAATTGGGATGTTTAGTTATTTTATCTAACTTTTCTACATCTCATTTCCTCATTCATAAAAGATTATGAGAATCATGAAGCATGCATTTTGGTGAATGTATATACTTTCCATACATTATAATGGCATTTGAAAATATGTTAACCCAGATGGTATTAAACAATATTCCCCTGGAATAAGGGTCTGTGTATAAGTGCTGTTAAAATTCATAGAAGAGTTAACGAAAGCCAGACTTATCTGAACATATTTATTATTTATTTTTGGTACTGGGAATCAAACTCATGACCTTGTACTTTCCAGGCAGGTGCTTATGCCTCTGAGCTATATTGCTGGTTCCTGAAAAACTTGTTTTTCCTAGGAAAGATATGACATGATCATGGAGAAATGCAAATATGTTTCAGGCAAGAAAATACCAAAATTTTATATATAGTTGTGGGTTCAGTCACGTTTTTATGTGTCAAAAAAGTAATTTTCCAGAAATGAGCACTGCTTGTGATTCCTTGGGAGACTTTGTCAACATATCATAGTATAAGCATCCTATATAAATAGAAACCAATAGCTAAGAATAATTGGAATGTCACCCTTTGGAGTTGTACAATACAGTAAGCTCTGTCTGCTACCACTACCATCCTGCTCAATCTCCAGGCTTCTTCTTTCATGCTCCTTAAGGAGTAAAATTCTGGCTACATTTACTGCTCCTAGGTTATAATATACTCTCAAAAACTCAAGTTTTTGACAAATTGCTAATTATTATACAGATTTAAATGTTTCTGCTTATCTTATTTCAGTGAAAACTAATCATAATATTTTGGTTCTACTAAAAACTGATGGTTGTCTTCATGTGCATCCTACTGTAAATTCCTTTACAGTGCTCAATCGTTTTTTCAAATCTGCAGAATATATAAATTGTACAATGAATAATCGGGACTTGCAGCATGTAAGCAGCAAGCCAACTTTATCAGCTTTCATCTCTTCCTTTGAATTAGCTCAAGAGGGTAAAGTTTCCTCTTCTTGGGGTGAGAACACAGGCAAGTTTCATGTTTTTTGTGGCAATTGTAAGTCCAGGCAATCATTTTAAGATAGTAAGAGCGGAATGCCCAATCCAATACTTTAATAATCTTAAAATAATTCATATGTAAAACTTCTCCCCCAAACAGAAGAGGATGCAACGTATCTACTTAAGCAGTGGGTACGGGAGGTTTTCTTGCTGGGTATTACTACCCTTACCCCATTCCCTGCTTTTATTTCTTGCCCTCATAGAGTTGAAAGGGGGTGGAGGAACCAACTGTAGGGAGTACGGAAAATTCTCCCTAGACTCGGTAATGTCACTGTTACAATGTGACTTTGTGCTTTCTGAAACTAGCTGATTTTAATTTTCACTTGAGAAAGTTCATAGAGCTGAAATGCATTTGTTACACCTTCAAGATCCGCTTCTTCCATAGCATGTTATATGATTACTTCAGTAGACAGTCAACTCACTCAAACTTTGTGCCAAATACTCACCTACATTTTGGGATATTTGTGATGAAAAACAAACACAATCCCTGCCCACATGTAGTCAAATCTTTCTCTCCTTTGCACTTCTATTTTTCTTTGGTTTGTATCAAAGCTACTTTCTCTATACATCTACCTTCTCATAGATATTTAACTCCTTTATAAGATGATGCAAATTTTATTTCATTTCATACATCATTCTATTTCAATGGCCATTAAATTATAAAGTAATGAAAAAAATTGGTAGATATAGAGCTGAATGGATAGAGATAAAATTATAAGCCTATGCTCCATATAAGATATTGCTCATATATCTCCTATAATACATATATTTCACCCAGTATTACATTGATTTTATTTATTTTACCTAAAAATAAATGCCTTAATGGAGGAAACTCTGTCAGATTTCTTGGAATACTGTACAATTTTCAGTAAAATATCTTGCACAGTATAAATATATAACCAATGTATGAATAAGTATGTGAAAAAAATTCAGTATATTAATTTTCTATTTTTATTTTATATAATTTAAATATTAATGCAAATTGTTAAGTATAAATACTGTTTTAAACTGGGTGTGGTGGCTCATGGTTGTAATCCCAGCACTCTGGGAGGCTGAGGGAGGAGGATTCCAAGTTCCAATTTGCTTTTTATTCCAGCCTGGAGATTTTAGCAATTTACTGAGACCCTGCCTCACAAATATAAAAATGAGCTTGGAATGCAACTTAATGATAAGACCCTGGTTTTATTCCACAGTACTTCAGAAAAAAAATATATTGCAGTAAAAATAATTCAGCCACAGCTTTTGGGAAATGAGCACAATATTCATTCACTCCAGATTAACTACTTTGTATAAATTAGATTCTTACTAAACAGTTGCAAACTTATGCATTTATAAAATAATGCCATCAGTCTCTTAAGTATTTCTTTCTGAAGAGAGTCAGTATATGCTCAATTTGGTTCCTCAAGTGCAAAGGCGAAAATTATCTTAGTAAGCATTTAATGACTGTTTTCTAAGTACTATATTTAATGTAGATACTTTAAGGTATGGTATCTATCTTTAGGTTGCATACTAGTGATATTATAAATGTGGAATTGCCACTACTGTACATACTAGAGGATTCACTGTATTCCTAATTAAATTCACTAAATCATGTGAACATAACTGCATATTCTTTTTATTATTATCATAGTGCCTTGTTATGTTATGAATCTAATCTTTAAATGAAATTACTAGTCCAATTAATTTAGCATACTATAGTGGGCTAAAATGTTATTAATATTTATTTCAAATTAACATTATTTACTTAAGATCCACTTTGTTTTCATTTCTCAAGGATGTCAATTTGATTTTTAAAAATCAAATTGGTATTAAGGAATTTTTATATCAACAAGACAGTTGAATAAGCCAGTAAGTTTAGAGAACAGAATTTTTAACTAAGAATTTGGCTCTTATATTCACCAAAAAAATCCATTATGTAATTTCTGCATCAAAAATGTTCAAATTGTATTGAATATCCATATAACTTAGCATATATATTTAGAATCAGGACACAAAATATAACAACATGATATCACTTAATTAAAACAACTATATTAACACTGTTAAATAACTCCCAAGTTATTATCCCAGATTTTGGTATTTACCAATGCAATGTAACACAATCAGTCTAGTTGCCTTAAGTCTTAAAATATGTAAAACACATTACCTATCTAATGAAGTATGAATCCAGTGAGTGTGATATTTTTGATGGCCACAGCACAGGATTCTTTGTTGCCAAGCATTGCTATTTTTTCTACTACTACTAGAGACAATAGTTTTCTTAATATATATTGGTTTTTTAATCTAATGTAAATTCAATATCTCATTTTGTCTTAAATTATAACATAATATCTTCTGAGTTTTCTAAGCCCTTCTAATGGACATCATGTTTAAAAGAAAAAAAGAAATTTTCATAAGGAAAAAGATAAGGGAACTCCTAGTCCAAATTTCTAATTTCAAGATTGTGACTGGTGGGAAATTAAGCTTCTTGAGATTGAGAGATCTCTATTTATATTCATTTCAGTTGTGGTCAAATCACAAGAGCCTCCAAAAGTGAACATTTCAAATGGCCTACTAGGTTGCATTGTGCAGGGAAAATGTAGGGAATAGACCATGGCTGTTCTTTAGACCTTTATGTTTATAAAATATTATACTAAAAATACTCTCAGCTCTTAAGATTAAAACTTCAGTTACAATTTCAAAGTCTGGGTATGTTTGTTTTGCAGTTTCATTTGTTTTATTTTTGGTTTGCTTCTTAAGCTAATTCTTTCTAATCATGACTCCTGGTCTTGGAGATTTTGACAGCAGTTTGTAGCTCCCTGTGGAATAATTCATTCAAACAATCAGTATTTATGCCATGCTTCTTATTTTCAGAACAAGAGGTTAGATTTACAGGAATTCAAAAGAGTAACAGTTTGAAGTTTATAGTTTTGTTCAGGGAGATGAAACATATTACGTGGCAACACAGAATAATGCTTGGAATTCGTAACTTCTGGCACTTGGTAGTTTACACAGTTGGCAACATAAGAAAGTAGCTCCCCCATCTTCATATTTCTAGCTAAACTTCCTGTTCTTGAACTTCTGCTGGAAGATTTTTTTGTTGCTTGTTTTGTCCATGTGTTAGCTTCTTATCTTTCTAAAATGGTTTAAATGTGACTTTGCTTAAAAGCATATGAATTGATCCTTCTGAAGATCTTTAAATCAAGTGAGCCAATAAATTTCCAGTGTATTAAACTAAATGGACATGAATGATCACAAGATGATTTACAGAAATATGATAGTAGTGTGTGTAAAATTTATACATACAAAAATTTTAAACTATATATGTATTAGTATGTAAGAATACATATGTTTTTGAATACATATGTAGGTTGACTTAGGATTTTTTTGATCTTACAATGGTAGAAAAGCAATACACATTCAGTACAAACCATACTTTAAATTTTGACATTTTCCTGGGCTAGTGACATGAGATATACTACACTCTTGCTATGCTTGGCAGTAGTGGTTTCTAGTCACCTGTACAATCATAAGGATAAATACATGGTAGTCTATTGTGCGCAGTGTTGCTAGGGAAAGATGTTGAGTAGGTTAGGAATATGCAGTGCATAGTATAGTATTTTCAACTTAAAATGTGTTTATCAAAATGCAGCTTCACCTTGTTGAGGAATATTCACCATCTATCTACCTATCTACCTCCCTATTTAAACTTTCAGTAACTACCTAAATGTAGTCTTTTTTGAGCATAGGTTTGGGGTACGTTGACACATTTAATACACAGTTTTAGAATTAAAATTCTTGGATTAAATCCTGGCTCTATTATTTTCTCTCTGTGTGACCTGGAGCAAAGCACTAACATCTTTGATCCTTGATTCCCTCATTTATTTAAAAAGGACAAGACCTACCTTATGGACTGTTGTGAAAATCAGAACAACTTAATATGTATTAGAGTTCTTTGTTCAAATTACAAAGAATGGAACATAAATTTAAAGTATTATTCCAGAAGCTATTTTAGAATCTAAATGAAATTTTATTTGTCATATAAATAAGTGAAAATTGTGACAGCTCCAAATTGTCTGAAATGCTTCATGTTCTAGAGTTTCCTGGGTCATTTTTTTTTCTTTTTCCTTGCCATGTTGGGCATGTAACTCAGACTTCATAAAAGGCCAATGTTCTACCAACTGAGCTATATCCGAAGCTGAGTCATGTTTTGAGTTAGTTACTGAGGGGAAGCAAAGGCATTTTGATTGTCCTACCAGATGCTAAAACATATGTCCCATTCTATGTATTGTTATGTGCCCCAAGATATGTTTGCATATACTGTACCCAACACTGATACATACACTATGCCACTCTGCAATCAGTTATTTCCCCATTTTATAGCCCAATGTGATTATGCTTTCTCTTGTTAGTGGTTTCTACATCATGTAATACTAAACCAAACTACTTACAAGGAGCAGGTAAAGTATTATTGTTTTAAAAGACCAACACAAGTCCATATATTTCTGTGTTGTTTCTATTACCTTACTTTTCTGCACAATTACACTTGATGTTCATTTTCAGGTTGAGTGGATTTTATCAATTCATGACAGTTTTCTTTTTAATTATAGAAAAAGGTTTTCCTTTCATTCTGTGCATTTGGTTTTCAATTTTCTCTTTTCAAACATTCTATTGTTTTATATCATATCTGATGACAAGTGAACAGGAAGTGGCTAGCATAACTTCCTGCCTAGCCTTTTGCCCACCAGTTTTTTTTTTGATTTTATGAGAGCCAACTGTGGCCCAGAGCAACAGCTACATGGGTTCACACATTAAAGGGAAAATGTGACTCCAATGGTCAGGTTTACTATTCCGATTCCTACTCTACAAATTTTGTGGAGGGCTTTCAACGGCTTTACTCTTGTAACTTAGAGGTGGTAATAAACCAGATGTGGTAGCTGGAAACTTGAAGATTGAATATTATGCAAAAATATTTTTATCTTATTTTAATATAAAAACTATCTAAAAGCATTTCATTTGTTCAGAAAATCTTGATGGAGCACATATTTTTTCCAAGGTCCTAAATTGGAATTTATAAGAACATTTTCAGTAAAGACAAATTTCTTGAGCACAAACTAAAAATTCTATGCCTAGACATATGAAGTTTCCAATTGTGATGGTCATTTTCTGGATATGGAACACTTTTTAGAATTATAACAGAGCACTGTCATAATTGACCCCCTAGAATGCCAAGTGAAGATTTCAATTGTAAGTATAATTTATGGTCCATTGAATATTGGTGTCTACTCAAAATGCATACAAAGCACTAAGTCCAGTGTAGTAGTATCTAGAAGTTGGACCTTTAGGAGGTAATGATGTTTGGGAGACAATGAGGTTTGGTTTGATGGTGTTGGACCTCATGATGGGAGGACATGATGATTCTTTTATTTTTTTCCCCACCACATTTCATTCCTCACCTTACCTTTTGTCTCTCTATATAAAACATACACACATTTGATTCTACTTCTCTGGAGAACTCTAAATATTACACTGAAATTATTTATTCCCAGCAAATAACACAGAAAAAATTATCTATAATAGTAAAAAGATGTATGTGTATATTAAATCTTACTTTTGTAGTAGGACTGAGCAAGTAATGTTTTGTTTAACCCCTAGTAGACCATTCGAGTTCATTAGATTCAAATTTTCTCTTTGAGTTGCTTTTCTGAGAAGTTCCAAGCATTTATAAAAGTCATGGCTTATGGCTTTTATGCTTTCCTAGAGATCCACCAAACAATACAGAGATTTCATCTGTTTTTAAAATAAAGTTCATTTTACATTTCCAGTCATCATCTAGGTCCATGGAACTTCTTTATAAGTCTAAAATATAGCATACTCTCTTAGGGACCTTAATTTCCCTTTATTTTGAAACATTGTGCTATTTAAAAACTCATTAATTATTCTTAAGTATGATAAAATAATTAAAATAAGTGAATGAAAGAATGATGGATTGCTTAGAAAAATGCAAAAGTGAAATAAATCTTCATCCTTTAGTTTTCTTATTACACTGATTGTACAAAACAGTGTACCTTTTTTCAAGAAGATGTAAAAGAAGAACTTAGGTATCTGTCACAGTAACAGAGAGCTGGCTAACATATCATACATGTAGCCTGCTTTTAGTGTTCATGTAACACAAGTGAAAATTTAGGAATTTTCTTTTTGTTTTTATCACAATGTCAAAAAATAGCCAGAGGAGACACTCCATAATTACTAGATATAACAGAAAATATATGTAAAAAGACAGACAGCAGCATTCTAGACTGTAGTGATGACGGTATAAATGATCATGTAAGTGCATTCTTACAATGTGAGACTTTGGAAGATCATAACCTAGATGAATTTTTCAAACACAAGCACTATCAAACAGCACATATAACATTTTAATCATTAATTTTTATCAGGAAGCAATTCAGGATACAATAGTTGGCTATGAGAACTTGAAACATTCTGTTTTGCTAACAGATGTGAGCCACTACATCATTTATGATGATTGTGCATAAAAATTATTTGATACGTAGAAGTCTCTTATATTTAAATTCTTATCAAAATACCTAAGATTAATAGCCCTAGATAGCAAATGGTAATAGCTGGTTTTTCTAGTATACTGAGGGTTGCACCAAAATCATTTCTATGAAAGTCTTTAAGCCTCAGTCAGAGTTCCCATGGTTTTAATTTTATTCAAAGTATCAATAAGAACCAGGAAGATCATAGGTTATTTGAATGCTTGTCCAGCAGTAAACTGCATAATTCATCCTTTAGTGTATGTGTGTATATATCTACATGCATCTAAATTGGAAAAAGGAGTAGAAGTAGAGGTATCTCTGCTTATTACATTTCTTAAATGTAGAGCAACTTCTAGGCTCTTCCACAGGTTCAGTTTTCTTTTCACCTTGCCCTCTCCATGTAAGCTACCCATTCCAGGTAACTTCCAAATCAGCATGTAGAAGTTACTTCAATCTTTAAATCTCTAATTGTGTTTTCACCCATTTCCTTACCATCTTAAGGTAATCCAGTTACATTTTAAGCACATCATTTTGTATCTTATAATCAAACCCTTATCTTGAGTTTGTCTCTAGTTATGTCATTATCATTATGAAAGCACATAATCTCAAATTCTTACACTGCAAGTATTCTTAGATCCTTGAGCTCTCTTAGAGCTTCAGTAGTATATTATTCTGTGACTTCTAGCTGTATCATATATCACAATTTTTTCACTTCAATGCCACTGTTCCAGCTTAGGTTCTGATGTCTCTTTACCCATCTCAGTGATTAATTTTACTCCCTTCTCTGCAAAACACGTATACATATACAATCTCATCTCTATAACTTAATCTATCATACCATTGCATAGGTCTATTATGTATTCTCCTATCATCCCTTCCTAAAAAGACCTTCCCTCTCTAGTGTTTGTCTGCTTTTCAAAGTCCTATTCACTTTTTGGGGGGTCTTTTTGAGACAGATTTTTTACTATGCAGTTCAGGTTGGCTTGAACTCATTGTGTAGGCCAGGCTGGCTTTGAACTCACAATGTTCCTCCTGCCTCAGTCCTCAGTGGTGGGAATATGGACTGTGCCAACACACCCAGAGAAAGTCCTATTCACAACCAGATCAAATTTAACCTCCTCTTGCATGCATTCAAGGAGCCACTCATTCAGACCTAGTCTCCTTTGCTTTTGCCCTTCTCAACAGCCTATAATATTGCTCTATTGCAGTACTTATTTTAGTCTTCCTGGCATGAATGTACCTGTCCAAATACTCACAATTGATTGTAAGTTCTTTTAAGACAAAGGCTGAATAGCATTTCTCCCTATATTGCCTCCATCACCTCTGATACTAACTGGCACGGAGTAAGCATTCAAATGTTTGTTGAACTAAACTGAACTCTGGTTGCCAGCGGCATCCTGGTGGATGTAAATTTTGAGAGCTGCTTGTAGCTATAACAGGTTGACAGCAGGTGCTAGATGTCAAAAGAAGGAAATTTACATGGCTGACTCCACTTCTTCTAAAATAAGAAACCCTCTAATTGACAGTACCTGAGAGGAAGATAGGCTGGCATTTCGTTAGCAGTAAAGATTTCATTAAAACGTGGATAACAATATGTTTTTTTTTTATTTTTCCATGAAAGATTTCACATATTTGGGTTGCAGCAATGAATGGTGGGTAGACAAAGCTTCTATGGAACTGTCAGTTAATTTAAAAAATCCTGTGAGAGTATTTTTCTTCTTATACAGCAGAGGATTGTATCTTCCATCGCCCTTCATACTATCTCTTTAGAAATTACAATGTGAATTTCTTTTCTCAATATTTATGTCACCAAATTTCTCAAAGAATTCTGGACTATTTTTAAAAAGCCATAAATAATTGCAAAAGAAACAACTCTTTCTTTAGATGTGACATTGTGTTTCAGGATGTCTTCGCACGCCTTGTTTTCACTTCTATACAGTATACCTTTCATAGTTTCTGGTGTTTAGTTGCTCTGTACCAAATTTATTTCACCACGACAATATATGCATTTAATGAGAATCTAGGATGTGCTACATAGTTACATTACAAATACCATTTAATTTATCTTTCAAAATCAATCTATAAAATTAGTTACAATTTTGGGCCTCCAGATAATAGATGAGAGAACCATGACAAGTAGAAATAAATCTACTAGGTCATGATCACAAGGCTAATACATTATTGAATTGTACTAACCCATAATCTACAATATATTTAAGAGATAATTTTATAATTAGACATTGAAGAAATAGAAGTATAAATTGGAGCAGCAAAATTTATATTCTGATTATAATAACTTGAGGTTAGTCAATATTTACAATTCAAAAATTGGTACTCTTTCCTAGTTTTTGACTACTCGTCATTTTCTATTTGATGTGTTTCAGGCCTTAAAATCATATAGATGTAGGTTTCAATTTAGTCCTTCGATTGCCACCTTCCTGAGTCATTAAACAAACTATTTACATGCTCTGAGCTTCTTTACTATCCCTAAAATACTAATAGCAGTATCTGCCTCATAAATAATGAGTCTTGAAATAATAAATAATGAGTCTTGAGAATGTAATAACTTGTATGGATTTCCTTGCTGACTCAATGTCTTTTCTAAACTTTTGATGAACTTTGTGGATATCTTAATTCATCTTTTCCAAATAACCTTCTTTTGCTTTTTTGAACCCCTACTCCAGTTTGGTGGGCAAATAATCAAATTGCTACCAAAAAAGCTCATAAAATACTTTCCAATTAGGCAACTGAAGCTCTCAAAAATATTACAATTAAAATAAGAACTAACATTCATTCAGCTTCCATGGCCCTGATCAAAGTCCTTATTTAATTTTCCCAACCCTGGAAGTAAATACAAGTGATCCTATTTCATACAGCAGGAAACTGAGATCAGACAATTTATTGAAATTAGTCATTTGTTCAAGATCACAGAACTAAGGGGCCATTCCAGGAAGCCTACCCTCAAAAACTTAATGTGCTACTACTATGTATCTCTAAAATGGTAATGATGGGGGTTATGAAAAGAAAGGCTACAGTAGCAAGGTTCTCAAATACAAATGTCAGAGAACTCACCTTCATTAATGTTGTTTATGAAATAAACAGAGTAATAAAGGAAAATTCCTTCCTTCCATATCCTCCTCAAGAAATTATGGCATTATGCTGTGAAGTACTAATGGACACGAACAGGAGTTTGGCATAATCCCAACACTTCTAAGGAGGAAAATTTAATTGTTCTTAATTTTTTGCAGTCCCCTGACCTGACCATTTTGCAGAAAAAGAAATAACCAGAAATGCTTACCAACAAAAGTGGTGAAGAGAAGCAAAAAATATGAACATCAGAAAACATCAAAGAGTTTATCAACTGAATTTCTGCAGAAAAAAATTACTCTTATGCCCAGATTATAACATGATTTTGATCAATATAATTACTTGAAGATAACAGATATCATGGAAGTGGTTTTGTAGGGTAAAACATTTTGGTATTTTGCAGACCCAATTATTTGAGTTTTAGTGTGAATATTACTAGTAGTGCAGAATTGCTAGTTTACTGGAATTTCCTCTTGACAGAATGTAATAACTATATATAGATTTCCCAAACTGTTCAAAGATATAAACTGGGACTTACACAAAGGAAAAAAGTTTCAATATAAACACATATTAAATATTTTTCTTTATTTAGCTGATTCCTTTTTAAGTATTTCTACAAGTTTCAGGGCAATAAAAAAGGAATTCTAAAGCAGTAAAATGGGAAAATAAATTTTTTCAACAAGTGTTTCCTTTCTGCCCTTCCCCTAAAATCCAAATCTATACTAAGAAAATTCTACTTGGAACACTACTGAAACTTTATGAGCATTGTGTTTCCATCCCATTTCATAGATTTCAAATGGGATTTCAGATAAACTGAAGCTCAGCAGGGCTGGAAATGACATTGTTTGGATAAACATGTCTTGTCAGAATTATGCTAGCACCAGCATTAGAAACTCTAGACATATTTGGATCTAACATTTTAGCTTAGGCATTTAATAAGCAACATGCCATGTTTTAACAGACATTTGCTTTTAAGAAAATGTTTCTTTGGACCATTGGGATTGTAATCTTTCCATTAGTCTACAAATATTCATAAAGGCACCATTCCTAAAAGATAAAAGCATAGACAGAGAATTATTCAAATCACTAGAGATTAGTAGAGAAACACAAAGTTGTCCTCTAGTCATGCAATTGCAGTCTACACCATGAAAAAAAGTCAATGAACTATAAAAAAATGCAAAGGATAAGGGAAAGAAGATAATGTTGAACAGATACTGTAAAAAATTATTTGTGTTATTTTCCTCTTAGGGAAACAAAGTTAGTTTTCCTTAGCAAAATAAATGATTTACCCGATAATATGTCCAGACTTGTATAAACATTTTTGCCAAATTTTTATATTGTTTAAGCAAGAAACAGATCACTTATCTTTGGAATAGTAATTTGGTCTCTCACTGAGTAAATTATTCATTAAGATTCACCCTTTTGGGCCAGTGTGTTGGAACCTAGTGGAAACTCCTCATTGCTCCAGTTTGAGAAAGAAACATTCTGATATATCAAGGAAACAGCTATCTGTGTTAGTTGTTACAGGAACTTTTGCTCTTGCCAGGCTACATATGACAATTATATTCTACAACTTTCATAGGCAAATGAAAATCAACTGGTTTTTCTCCTTAAATCTGTTCTTCTTTGTTCAATGTTGGACAGTATTTCCCCACTTCCCTATCCATTAGATATGGCTATGTGACAATTTCCAGGCAACCAACAGATTATGAACAAAATTAATCTGACCACTTCCAAGTGTGGTTCAAGACAAATTTTCGCAAGAAACACTGATTTCTCATCTGTGCATTAAAATATAACAAGACTGGGTCCCAGGAATGGACTGGAATAATTTTGGAATGTTTCAGAATAAAAAGTAAACTACTGTAGCAACCCTCTAAGCCTTGGGTGTTTATTGTTATCCTATGGTTAGTGTTTCTTAACTAAAACGTTATATCCAAATTCATTGTTTGAGCAACAATAAAGAAATAAACTTTTAAAACTGAGATCAAACTATTTAACAACTACTGTAGTGAAAAGGGAAATGTCTTTTAGAATAGAATCAAAATATATATAATTGCAGACTAAAAATGTATTAGTTCTAGTGGTTAAAGTCATTAACAAAAGCAACAATACCAAGTGGGAAGTAGTGAACATACTAAAAGGAACACAGATTTTTTTTTTTTTTGAGACGGGATCTCACTATGCAGTTGAGGCTGGCCTTGAGCTCATTTTGTAACCCAGGCTGGTCTCGAACTCAAAATGATCCTTCTGCCTTGGCCTCCCAAGTGCTGGGATTACAGGCATATGCCATCATACCCGGCTTTTGGAACACAGATTATGATATCAGAAAGAATTTTACAAATTCTAAATTCTGCTTCCCAATTTTTTATGCTCAAGCAGTTTTACTGTTTGTGAAAACTGTTTTGTAATTTACCTGTAAAGTCTTGCTATACATATATGTGTATTCCACCTGATAATTAGGTACTCAATTAAAATAGCTAGTATCACTAAGTATTTACTTATATATGAAAAATTAACAATAATTTTCAGGCAGTGACCTTTTATTCTGGTTACTTTCTCCCTCCTACACCATATTGGCAGCTAGATATTTTACTTCTACTTCCTTAAGATAAGGTTAATGGGACAGGAAGTAAATTATAAGAATATAGATACGTGGATAAAACTTCAGCTTTGTATAAGATAAAATACAAGGAAGAAAAATAAAATGATTATAGGAAGGTTTTTCCCACTCTTGCACCATAAATATTCCTCTGGTTGGGGAAAGGAAAGGAGGAGACAGTAAACACAAAGTTAAAGAATTCAAGAGTGGTGTGTATCCCTAGAAAGGAGGAGGGTGGAGGGAAGGGAGAAAAGTCAGGAAGATACCAGAAAACAGACAGCAGAGATGATCTGAACCTCATTCCTGAGGAGACTCTCTAGGAAAAATTGAATGGGAAGCAGTTTTATGTGGTTTGCTCTCTCTCTCTTCTTGATCCTATGCACAACTGCTGACACCACAGTCACTGTGAACCACTATAGAAAGGAGAAAAAGGAGGTGTGACATCTAAGCAGTTGGGATTTACACAGCTTCCCCACGTTCCTAGTCACTCCAGTATGGTACAATGAGTTGTGTTTCCTCTGGTACTGGGTGTTGAACCCAGAGCCTTCACATTGAGCTATATCCCCAGCCCATTTTTATTGCTTGTTTTGAGGCAGGGTCTCACTAACTTGCCCAGGCTTGGCTTGAATTTGCAATCGTCCTGTGGCAACCTCCTAGAGTGCTGGGATTACAACTGTGTGCCCCCATGCCCTACACACGGATTTTTATTATTACAAAATGGGTGCGGAGGTGGGGAGGAGCAAAGTAGCAGGAGACATCCATTACCTGCAAGTGCCACCACAGACAGATTGGAAAGGTTTGGGAAACTGCTGCCTGCTGAACCTAACAATGAGGAGCAGAATGGAGAGACTGGCACCATCACGGCCGCCAGTCCTAATAGACAACAAGTAACAATCACACCTGCCATGCTATGACTTGATGAAAATTGTGGTTCCTCTATTCAGTGGCATTTATATTTAGTTACTGAAAGATAATGTTTTGAACTGGAAATCTTACTCGGTGTCATATTTGTCCTTCACTATGATTCCACATTCTTTTTATAAATAAGTCTGATGGGAGCATATTAACTTCAACTGTTATTGAAATTGTTCATCTGTCTTGCCTTGAATTTCCCACACCTGTTAAAAGACTTACTTCGTTCAGTAATGATTGTCCTAGCTTCTTGATTGCTGGTTTTGTTTTTCAAATTCTGGGCAGCAGTAATGAGTTCTTCCAACTGGGGGCGCCTCTGTTCCAAATCCTGCAGTGTTGCCTGAAAGAACAAATAACACTTAATATTGACATTCTCTAGTTTTGTACATTCTTTGTGCTTCTGTTATGTAATACACAGTAAAGTCCAATTTTCAAACCAGCCAAAGCACTTTTAGAAATAAAAAAAGATGTTACTAGTTATAAATCTCTACTCTGTAAGGCTTCAGAGAAAATAACTGAACAATAAATGTTTTCACTCTTAGATACCAAAAGTGTTTCACTTGAAAATCTTGATTATAGTTTTGTTTCCCTATTGTAGAGCGCAGATGGAGTAATTTCAGAGTACTTGGATATACTTAAGCCATTACATAAGAAACGCGATTCTAAATTATGACAATGTAAAAGAAAAAAAACAGGTGTTTATTTTATGAGTTGTCAAATTTAAGGTGTATATTAATGTTAGAAACAAAACAGAAGTGATTTAAGAGTTATTGCTTAAGCTTTTTGCACCTGTGATTCCTCACATTAAAAAAAAAGTTCAGGTACTTGAGTAGCATTGGTCTTTCCCCAAACTGCTTGTCCATAAGAATCATCAAACTCTATTTCTCCATCCTAGCACTAATGAGCTAGTAGTGATGCTCTGGAAATCTGCATTTTCATAAATTCCCTACTTAACTTTCATGATTAGGCAACTTTGGAAAGCACCAGAGTAGACATTAGTATTTATTTTCTTCTGTAGTATAAATAATTTTAAATATTTAGATAAAAATACCAGATAGAATAAAACCAGTAACTTTTTACTTCATAGGAAGAAATGGTAATCATTAAGAAATACCTCTGCTTCTCAAGGATCTGTCTCTTATTGCTGTCATCTTAGCCTCTCTATATTAAAACAACCAAAATCTCAGATATGTTTATCAAAAAATTGTGAAAAATAGTTCTGGTTCTAAAACAGGGTAAGTTTTATCAAGGGAAAGAAAAATTAATATTTTCTTAGTCATAGCCACTATGTGATAGATGTTTTTCAACCCTCCCACAAATTCTCTATGACTTAAATGTGATGCTCTTCCTCCCACCAGACGATGAAGAAAGTGATGAACTCTGGTAGTTAATAAGATTTATGAAACTTAGTTATTTATTCTGCCCTTTGACCTCTATTGGTTTTCTATGCATTTTTGTCTTTGGAAAGACCGAAGTTTCATCATTCTGTGGTGTTTCTCTTGTGAACAGATAGGGAGATAGGCTTTGTGATTTTAGTTCAATTGCTTTTGGTCACATTAACATAGGAGGAAAATTTACCCAAACATTGTACATCTATTTTGAGCAGTTTTTTCTCTCTGTATTGAAAAATTGGAGGGACTAACTTTTAACAAATTTTCCACATTTGTAAGCTGTGATTGCTCAGAAGAAAAATCCAATTTTCAGGTTTCTAACTTTTATGGTTTCTTTACATAAAAGTGTGTTTGAAATATGGAACAAATTGCCAGAGACAGCTATTGAAGTAAGTAGCATAAGTAAGTTGGAGAGTACTGAACAAAGTTTAAAGGTGGGAACATATAGTGTCAGACAGATTTTACAAAATAAGATGTTTCCCACAATTGGAATGTTACACTCTGGTCATCTATGACACAGCTTACTTCACAGTAAGCGAAAGAATTACTTTGGAATTGGCTACTCTCAAATATCTGAATACATTCAATAATTTAAAAAAGTAGATTTACCCAGAAACTTCAGAAAAAGCAAAATCTCTACCTAAAATTTAATACAGACATACATGCAGCAAACAAATTATATAAATTCATTCATTTACTCATTCATGTTAATAAATATTTTTCAAGTGTCAATTGTTACTCTAGAGACTATGAATTTAGCACTGACTAAATATATTTGATTTTGTGTGCAATTTAAATAAGAACCATGGTTAATACTTGAATATAATATTTTTATACACAATTATTAGGCTATTTTTCTTTGATTTAATATTAGTTCATACTGAAACAACCAGACTATTCTCTGGTTTCCACTTTTAGGTACTTTATTCAATGTTTGCTTACTTTTTTTTCTTTTCTTCTTTTAAGACTTCAAAGTTCATTTGAGAAGTATGTTGTAAAAGTAACTCGATCAACTTTAATCAGAACCTTCCCAGTCTCTAAATTAAACCTGACCACAATGAACAGCTTTTACTACTGAAATTAGCAAGCATGTCAATATAGACTTAAAACAAGCCATTTTCCTCTCTAATGAACAAAATAGGTCTCAGGGTATTTTGAAACCTGTTCTCTAGTTGGGTGATTCTCTAATTCTGCTGACAGACACATGCTTTGTAAGCACCTGAGAAGATTATTAATGACATCCTTTGAAGTAACCTCCTTAAAAGGAGATTCACAGCTGCAATACAACCGTGTATCTTTAATTCCTTTCTAAAAAATTCCATTTTTTATTTCATTTGTTGATCAACACAAATATCGTTTTCAAAAACAAACTGGAAAAAACTAATGTGTTCTGCTATGGAATTTGTCAGATACTTTTGCTTTCTTTCCAGAAATAAAGGAAGGATTTTAAGATGGAATAAATGTAAGTATTTTCTATTATAATATCATAAAAACAGTAACTAAAAGGCCTTCATGCTAATGAATGGAATAAAAGCACACAGTGAGAATAGTGATTACTTTTCATTTCATTCCTTTTTAAGTGTACTCTATTTCCTATTATAATTTCTTCACCTTGACAATTGTACAACTTCTGAAATACATTGACCATCATCTCTATGGTATGGAACAATCCAAAAGTGAGAAAACACTTTAGACCTAATCATTACTCAAACTAGCTACCTCTAAAATACCTAACTCTAAAATATCTATTCAATATCTATGTTAGAGATACATCTCAGTGGCAGAGAGTCTATCTAGAATACACAAGGTTCCATGTTTGATCTCTAGCAAAAACTGGCTCTTTCTCTCTCTCTCTCTCTCTCTCTCTCTCTCTCTCTCTCTGCTCCCAGTCTATTGTCCCTACCAGATATTTTTATTTCAAATACACTGTACTTACTCTCTGGTCTTCATTTTCATATGATCTCTGGGGTCTCTTCTATCGTTGGACTTTCTCATTCTAGTTTTAGTCATACTGAACAAGTACAATGCTAAATGTGATTATTTATTTCTCCAATATGAGCTAATAATTACTACATGAACAACTTATATGAGCAAAACTAAAATCACTACATGCTTAGCAGTACTTAAGCATGAGAATTTTGTCTACAAGGATTCTGTCATACTGGAAGAAACAAAACATAGGAAATAGGAGTCAATGCTATATCTAAGGAGTCATAAGGCATCTACTGGGCTTTACTAAAAACAGCTTACCGCTTGGAGATGAGAATTCATCATGGAATCCACTATCTGAGTAAAAATGGAGAAAGCAATCTTTAAATACAAAGTGAATCAGGGCTAGGGAGTTAGCTCAGTAGAAAAGCACCTGCCTGGCAAGCACAAAGTCATGAGTTCGATTCCCAGTGTTTAGTCCTACTAAATCCCTCATGGTTGAGAAAACTGGTAATAAATAGCAACCTTATGAAAAGGGGAGTTAAACAGTGAAATCATACAGATTATGAATAGATTATTTTAGTTTCTTAAAAATTACAATTTACCATTGTGCTCACTAAAATGGAATTCTACTTGAATAATACCCAAATAGTAAAATACATATGTTGGCCTTGATATTTATTATTTATAAAATTAAGAAAAGACTTAACCACACTCATTATACATTTTTATGTTCTATACAAAACTGAAAATTTCCCATAGGTAAAATTAAAACAAAAGAACATGGTGATTGTCAATCATTGCTATGTTCATTAAGTATGAATGAAGTTTAAATGTAATAATGTAGAATTCTATATTTGCAACTTAAAAATTAGCACCAAAGGTTGACCAAGGAAAATGCCTTATAGAATCCTAATGCATGTAGAAGAAATATGTAATTAAGTCAGGTATGTTCTAAATTATAGTCTTTCTAATAATGGAAAGAGCTTTACAGGGAAAGGATACTAACCATTTGCCTGGCTTTCAATTGCTTGATAAATAAGCTCAGTCAGCACCTAGACTGGTATTCAGTGGCTTCTCAGAAGATACTGGCCAAATCCAACGTTATCTTTATTGCTTTCTACTTCCTCACTTCTCATTTACATTTAAAACTGGTTTGGATGTTTTCCTACTGGGCATATCTTCCTCAATTCTCTGCGTGTTCTATCAGCACCTCCATTGGCAGATTACAGACACCTCTAAAGTTTGTCATCTTTTTGTCCTTTATTCATTAAATGCTTCTTTAGAGAGGATTATATTTTTATGTAATTTCAAGTTTATAGAATATCTGCAAGAATGGTCAGAATCTCTACATACTCTTCATCTAGATTTCTCAATTATAAAATTTTGTGGCATTTTATTTATCATTCAGTCTATGAATATGTAAACACACTAATAATTGTGTATGTATTATATACTTTTATGTGAAAATTTTCAAAACACTTCACAAATATCATTCCCCTTAATCTTGAAATGCTTCATTATTTATTTCATAAGAGCAAAGTCATTCTCTTATATAACCTCAGCCCAATTTCAAAGTCAGGAAATTTAACATGGCTTTAATACTATAATATTATCCACGCTCTATTCTGAGTATGACAATTACCCCATTAATGGCCTTTATAGCTACATTTTCATTTCCTGGTCTAAGATAAGGCACTGTATTTAGTAGCCATATCTCCTTAGCATTCTTTAATCTAAACAGTTATTTACCTTTCTTTGACCTTCATATCACTGACAGTTTTGAAAAATGAAGAGGGTAGGTATTTTCTAGAATGCCTGCCAGTTTGTTTCAGTGAATATTTTAAAGTTATGTTAGTCACTGACCTAGGCACAGGGGATGTAGAGGTGAAGCAGAAAAAAATCATTTTCTCAAAGAGAACATAAACTAAATATAAATAAAAAATAAATAAGCAATTATAGTAAACTGAGATGAACAGTGAAAGAAAGTACAGGGAGGTCCAATGAATATGGCAGAGATAGTCAAACAAATTTAGGGGTCCAGGAAGATCTAAAGGAATCAACTTGAATGGTTCTCACCTCTTATTCATCTAAACTATTCAAAAACAGTTTAAAACATCTGCTACTAACAGCAGCCATGGTGACCAGGAGAACAGGCAGACTTATCATTATGGCGACTTAGAATTGAAGGATCCTGGCTACTACAAATTGAAATCCGTGACTGCATTTCACCAAAGCCAAGGTACCCATAGACTGCTCTTTAGCAATGACCACATGTGGTGGGGATGTGGAATTTTTTGGGCTACACAGGACTCCTCCGGAAGAGACTAGCTCAGTAACTCCCAAATAACTGCTGAATCTTTGATACACCGCATGATGCACCATGTGATTTCTACACAATTTTCTCTCCTTTCTGTGGGCAGACTCTTACCTCATTCTAATGGCTCTCTTACCTCCCCTTGGTTCCTTTTATTTCCTGTCATGTAAATGTTTCCTCTACTAAAATATTTTCCCTTTTTTTCTGTTACTATATATATATAATCTCAGGCCCTAACACCCCAACCCTTGCCCTTCTGGACCCTATAAATTTCATAAGCTTTTCAGATCCACATCCCATTATGATTCTGATACTGCTAGCTGGATATTTAAACTGCCTTGGTAGGCAGAGACTTCAATCAGGGTCAACACCCTAAGTTGTGTTACTTGTGCAGTCACAGCGGAACCATACTAGAAGGGTCGCATGCTAGGTTTAATGCTCTGCTGCTGCCATTACAAATGTTTTAATATTTTTCTTTGAGACAGGGTCTCCTTATGTGGTCTAGACTGGCCTCAAATTTGCAATCTTTCTGCCTCAGGCTCTGGAGTAGCTTGGATTATGGGTATGTGCCAGCTGCATCTAGATCAATCATTTTCTTAAATAAGAGGCCCTGAATTTTCATTTTTCACAGCATCCTAAAAATTATGTACCTGATCCTGACTTCAATCCTGATGTTAGTAAAGGAATACAAGTTGCTCATCTTAGCTGCAGCACTGATTAACTGCTGATCAAGAACAATTGAACATGTCAATCAAATGGCTCCAGGCTTGTCCTTGAGAATGTACTCCAAATTTCCAAAAGGAGAACTAATGAGATAAAAATGTGGTATTTTTTTTCACAGGGTAGAATCTCTTCTGGCTTCTGAAAAATATGATGCAATGAATTAGCTAAGGTTCTTGAAATAAACAAAGATCCCATTCAGAATGAGATAAAATGTCTTTCCTCCCCAAGGCCTAAAATATTAAGAAGATGGCACAGTTAACAAAATCTGAAAAATATGCATAGGAACAAGATCTCGTGACAAAAGCTGTGGCTCTGCATAAAGGGAGCTAGTCAGCTCTCAACTTGATCTCAGCTGCTAATCTGTTGGTACCTTCCTCAGCAACCCACATCCAAGCCCAGGGTTGTTGCCAATACTGATCAGCCTGCCTCAGTAGAACAAGAAGTTGGAGAGTATGTCAGAAAAAATATCTAGCAAAAACAACAGAGTGAATGTTCACTACTGAAGGAATCAGCTAAGGGAGGGACCACAGATTGGGCTTCCGAGGAAAAACTTCGTATAAGGGATGGCACTGCATCCGAACTTTGGAAAATTTGCACAGGACATGAGGGAGGATTGAAGGGCAGAAAAGGCATGGGCCAAGACATGGAAATGAAAAAACCTAAAACAGGATGGTTGGAGTCTAGGACTGTCTGGAAAGAGTGAGGCATAAATTTAGATAGGTATAATCCAAGCAGTTGATGGTTGGCTTTCTATTTTTGATTGGCCCATAATAATTGTACTATGTTTAGTTTTTTTATTTTTTTTAAATTTTTGTTAGTTTTACTAATTTCTTAGTGAAAAGAAGTTGCATAGAATAATGGGTTTTATTTTGACATACAGTTGGGTGCATATAACATACTTTGATTATGCTCAGTGTTTTAATCTCCTGCTTGGAGATGCCAACCCACAATCACAGTGTGCATTAGTTCTCATGGCCACCAATCTCCTCCCTTTGGTGGAGTCTGTGTAGGACTGGTAGCTCCATGAGGTTATTTTATTCTTTTATGGTTGGTTTTTAAAAAATCAGTTCTGAGTGTATGGATTTAATCAAAAGGATAACTCGCAAGCAATGAATTCTGGAAAATACGAACTGTAGGAACCAAACCTTAGTAATCCTGTGCCTGTGTACAACATGCATTTTGTGACTGGGATACCTACCTCAAAGTTTGAACCATTTCAGAAAATATAGTAAACAGACACTCATAATAAAAAGTGTTGATGGGACCAAATGACTAGGTACAATATGGGGAAGTGATGATACAAGAAAGCAGACGGTTATAATTGGAAATAAAGTCCAAGTTACTAGAATGCACGTTCATGTTATATGCAGTGTTCATTAGTATTACAAAAGACTACTAAAATTTGGATCATTTAAAATGAAAACTATGACAGTTATTTAATACATTATTATAAGCTAATAAAGCTTGAAAAAGCCAATAGGACATGGGGCTGAGGATTTAGCTCAGTGTTGTAAGTGCCTGCCTGGCAAGAGTGAAGTCATGAGTTCGATCTCCAGAAACAATAGGACAGTAAAATTTACTCCATTTTTTCATAATGATGGTTTTATTATTTGTTGATATTCTTAGGGGCTTAAAAACATTGTAAGCCTACCAAATTTAATCCTTACCTTACAATGGTTTAACGCCAGCCTAATCTATAATTAGTGTGTCATGTATAAAATTAAATCATTTTTGAAAAAAAGATTAAGATGGTCTTTTTCAGGCTATTGTGTTACAGGAAACATAAAAGCTTGTTTTACATGTTATTTCATAAAACTGAGAATATGCAAAAATAAAATCTTTCAGTTATACATGCCAGTAAGTAATGAAGTTTAAATTGGGAATTGTAAAGTATAATTTCAAAGCCAATCAATAAGACTTTTAGGCTACCACTTTTTGGTAATGATTTGCAAATATATTTCTAATTTGGTATATACAGTGCTGATATTTTTAGAATTCAACATCAGAACTATTAGTTATTCTACATTGTTCACACTTCTTGAAACCATATTGTCCTGTAATTATTAGCATATTAACAAAGGATATTTGGGGCAGTTTTAAGACTGGTTTTGTCATGCATATCACATTTACAGGATTTTGGTGTTAGGACCCAGTCACATAAGCAATGAAATATTTTTTTCTACATATTTTTAGAGGAAAGGGGAAAATTAAACTATTTAACAACATACATATTTTAGGAGTATTTCTACTGAATTTTTCCAATATTAATTTTTTTATCTTGAATAAAAATATTTTTGGAAATGTTCTAACTTCAACTGATCAAGATGTGTTATCCGTTCAAAGTATCCTATAATGCAAATTGAATCATAAGTGAAACAAATTAATAAAAAATTAACCACAAGGAATCAGTACTGAAATTTAGTTTTCTGAGTGCATTATGATATTTTGCCTGGTACAGAACACCCATAAGTTTGTACCCTAAAGGCATTATCCAAAGCCTGTTTTATTCCCAGAAATACAGGGCAGGAACTGACAGGAAATATGACTACGTAGGAATTCTCTGCATGATATGTCACAATAAGGAGTGTGCCTATGGTTGGCAGTGGATATCAAGAAAGAGCACAGATAGTGAAGTCAATGCACTTGCAAGGTAGCTGGGAACATGACCTTCAGGTCCACCCATGTGTACTCACACATCTAGCTACTCCTCAATAATAGAAGACAATTCATAAATGACAAAGTCATAGTCTACAGATCACAAAATAGAATAATGGGAGTCTAGAGAATGGAATTTTAATGTGACCATATTCAGGGAAAGTGTCTTGGATAAGCAGGACTCTGAACCATAACTTGGAGGATGAACTGGACCGATAACAACCTAATGATGAGAGAAGAATTCCAGGAGGACAGAGTTACTGGGGAGGAGGGAAAGGGAAGCTCTGTAGTGACTAGAATTTTATGCTCAGGTTGGGGAAGGGAGGCTGAGGCCAGAAAGTGCAGCCACTGAACAACAGATGAGCAGGAAAAGACATGGTGTTGAAGGTTTTAACACCACTGGAGGTTTTAGAGGCGTGGAATGGCACAGTGAAAGTGGCATTTTAGATGTATTGACCTCACACCATTGCATTCAAAATCCTTTTCAAGAGAGAACTAGAAAAATAAATTGAGCAACCCAACAAAAGCCTCATCTACCACCTTTGATTAAATTTCCTGCTATGAAAACATGCAAAACATCTCTGATTTAACTCCATGTACCATTTTAAGTATAAATAATAATTCCACTGCATACAAGTAAAATAAATTCAAGCTTATTGCTTGTAAATATTGTCCCAGAGAATTATTAAACACATTTGATGATCTCATTTGTACTAATATATTAAATTGGAAAGGGGTAGAAAGGGACTAGTTTCAATTGAGAAAAAAGTAAACATTTAAAATGTTGTATTAAATTCTCAAATTCCTGCTTTGAGGGATAAACTGAGACTTACAGAGCATGAGAGGAAATGGAGATCACTCCAGAAGTAGAATTTCAGAGATTATCATCAATGAAGATAAGAATTATCAGTTGAATATTATGATGTATCATTTTGTAAGTCAAACTTTGCAATGTCCTTTTTATATCTATTTTTTATTTTAAAGAGAGAAAAAGCAAAAAAACCAATAAAGAAGTTTCAAAACAGGCTACTAGGTCAGTAATGATAATTGGTACATTGGATACTATTGTCTCCATAGTAGTTATTCGCTTTTATGTCTATTATTACATCAGATCTATCTACATTTTTCTACAGGAAGTGAGAGTTCAGATACTACCCCATTTCAAGAAAGTACACAAATATAAAAACACTCTTCAAAAATCAAAGGTCAAAGCAAGCAAAATGTTATGTTTAAAATGCATTTGGACTATTAATATTTTTTAAAAAATATTTTAGAGATGCTACTGATTTAGGTAGTGAGATAGAAACCCCTGTATTCATTGCCAATTTGCAGTTATTAATAAACCGAGGAAGAACAAATGATGTTACTGTTCAGGGATGATACCTGTAGATAAGAAGTGATTATCTAGATGTGATTACAGTCCTGTACTCAGTGAATCAGAATCATTCAGGTCCTCTAATCTTCTTTTCCTATCTTCAAATGGTGGATCTTAAGGTCTGAGTTATCAGAATAATTGACAAAACTGTTCAGTTTATCTTGCATATGCAGGGATAGAATCAGGTTTAGTTTATTTAATCTGTAAAATGAGGATAATTACATTTATATCAATCTTGGAGTGATTGGAATAATAAGTTTATTTATAAGAATTGAAATACCTTAGTAGAAGTTAGTGAAATATGGTCTGCTTTTCTTTATGGCCATAGTAACTAAGGAGTATGTTAAGAACAATATGTTTAACCCATGAGGTCCCAAACTTCTATTTTTACCATGTTCTAAGAATTACAAAGAAAAGATAATATATTGTTAGTAAATCACTATATGCTTATGCTAAGGAATCATATATTAGTTGTTTGGAAATCTCTTTAGATTTTATAAATAAATCTAAAACAAGCAAGGTGTGTGTCTGTGTGCACTCATGCAGAAGGAGAGAAGACAGCTGCGAACACATCTGTATCATAATTTTGCACCAAAATGACACAATGCACACCATTTGGACATATACAAAAGGGAAAACCTGCTTGACAATTGTGTCTGGCTTCAAAATAAACAACACATTTTTGTACATTTCCTCAGCAGCTTTTTTTTTTGCAGTCGACATTAATCTCTCTCTTCTCAGAAATTATACAACCAGAGGAAAGATAGATATTTGCCTTTGATTGGGCGCTGTACATTTAAACCCTGGGTTAGCTGTAAATCATTTGTGAAAATCATTTCTTGGTACCTGAGTGGAATTGCTACTATAGAGTGTTAATGCACTTGCAGCAAAGTGTTGCTAGAGGTAGGAGGTGTTAGACATTGATCAGAAGCTTAAGAGATGAGCTATTTATTTTTTGCTGTTTTGAGAACAAAGTCTATAATAAAACAATGATTTTGCTTCTCTGTCAAAAATGCCATTTTATATCATAAAAGCTCTCTTCAGTAAACAAAGAACCTACTGTTATTGGGCAATATAAAATTTACAATAGAATATATTTCCCTATAGGAGCACAAAAGCCTTTAACATTTTTGGAATTTTCGGTGTGACAGCTTTTAAAGGAGGGGACACACTCTGCAGGGAAGAGCTTGGGTAGACTTTGCAGTTCCGTAAAATGCACTAGCTCTTACCCTATAAAAATGAATCTGCATTTGCACAGTGTGCCAGTAAATCGTACATTTGCAGTGCAGCTCAAATGGGGACAAGCTTGGGGGCACAAGTGCTATATGTGGCATGTTTCCAAACAAACACATGGCTCCAATGAAGCAGATTCTGAGGAATATCAAAACTTTATGTGCTGTTTGATAGGAAAATGTGTGTAGTTTTTAAGTTGTGGGCATCTAGATCTGCTCCTTAGCAAATATAATCAGTTCTTAAGTGCTTTTGCTAATGCTGGATACCTAATCAAGCTGTTTATATTATAGGAATGTATTAAGTTCAATTGTTTGTTTTATTGGGAAGGCAGCTCATTATGAACCCTTATTTCAATAAATATTAAGTAAACTTTTTTAAAAAACGTAATCCCCAAAGAAAGGTAGCAGTAGCAATTCTCTATTCACTTTGCTGTGTTTTATTTACATAAGCTAAACAAATTGCAATCTCTTTATTACCTCGTTCATGGCATGAGACCAAGAAGAAACAAAAAAAAAGATGATAATATAAAACAAATCAAATTTCCAATTTCTGACACCTCATTATTCTTTCCTCTTTCTCTCTGATCTCTGATACATTCCTAATGATCTGCCTTACTTTTAGGTAAAATTTTCTGTAACACAGGGGCAAAAAGCCAATTTCATACTTTTGATTCACAAATGGGATGCCTCTATACATAAATGCCCAAAATAACTCACAGTACATGTGTTACTTAATAAAGAGAAGTTGGGAAAATTAAATATGAGACATGATCAAAACCTATAGTGAATGTTTAACAGATATTACAGGAAAAGATGCATTGCTATGAATTCACTGCAAGATAATGCCCCTCACTTTGAAGACTTTCATCACATCATTCTTGTACTTTTTGAAGCAGTTCTGGAAATACTCTTTTGTAAATGTCTTTAGTTGTTGCTGTCATGGAAGCCTCAATGAACTGAACTGATTCAAAACATTTACCTTATCACTTTGACATTAGGGAAAAGTCACAAGTTGCACTGTTGCAGGTCCAGTGAATAAGATAGTGAGGAAACCATAATGTTTTAAATGTTTTTACAATCTTGCCTTTCCATTGGATGGCACTCTGCATCAGCATTCACCATAATTTTTATCACACCTCATTAAGACACTCATGAAAGAGAATTTCTAGAATGAGTTCAGAAAATGCAAGGATGATGGGATAAGTGCATTCTAAATGAGGGAGAATATTTTGAGAAGGATTAGTGGCAATGTGTCCTTTATTATAATGAATGATTTAATTTAAATATATACCATATATTTTGACCACTTATCAAATTTTCACGTTTGGCAGCATAAAATGAGATGTTAAAAAATGAGAAAAGCTAAGATCCTGAGAGATTCAGCTGAGAAAATAATTTTGACCTAATAGATATCTATCTTGTAAGTTTTCATTGTTTGCATTTTGGGGGCTGCAACCCACATGCTAACAAAGGCTCTACCACTGAGCTCTATGCCTATCCCCCATCTTGTAATCTTTTAATAGTAATATTTTACTCTAACTCCTATGCACTTTATATAATATTCACCAGAGATGGCAGTGAAAGTTTGTATTCCATTTTCTCAAAAGTTTAGTGACATTCACACTGTCTTCCACTCTCACAGCATAAGAATTGCAATAACTGTAAATGGAAATAGTTATTGTACTCTTCCTATATGGCATATATTGTTTTAAGTACTCTGAATATAATAACTTACAGCAGCCATCTGAGGTAGGTACTCTTATGCTTTAAGACAAATATATCTAGCACTCTGGAGGTTGAGGCAGGATAACTTTGAATTCAAGGCAATTCTGAGCTACCTAGTGAGACCCTGTCTAGAAAAAAACAAAAAAGAAAAATACGAAAAAGCAAGGAAAATGTGGCACAGAGAGGTTATGCAACTCATCAAAGGTCACAAAGCTACAAGACAATCGTGAAGGTAGAATAGAGGAACCTAGATCTTCATCATCACTTCTTATAAATACAACTTCTTAAACAGACACACCTGTTATCATCATTATTTAATCTTGACAAGAAATTTATTGATCTGGAGACGGCATCCATTTTTTTAATTTTAAGGAAAAATTTTCATAACAATAAAAGAATAACAATAGTTAATACATTGTGTATTAACTTTACAAGTAAGTAGTTACTTAGTGTTCAAGATATGGGCATAAAAAATTCTCCAAGAGAAAGCAGGCTTACAGAGGATCATCACCTTCCACAGACAGTCAGTCAGTCTTTTATGGGTAGCTGAGTATTTGCTCTAAAGAGTCTTAGGGACGCCTCAGCTTCGCCCTGTCTACATGCCACGAGGTATCTCCACAGGCCACTCTGCTTCCTAGTGTCAACTCATTCTACACTTTCCTGCCTCTGTGACTGTACTTCTGATGCCATCAAGTCTATTAAGGCCTTACTGAGCTCACTTTTTGAAGCAGAAGTCAATGGATTCAGGCGTGTGTGTGCGGCTGCTCCATGACTGATTTCCTGCTCACTAGTTTTCCCAACTTCATTTCCAGTTGTGTACTTTTTGTCTACATTATTGTTGCTGTTTTACACATACAGTCAGGGTTTTCATCTTTTATCACATTGGAAATAACATTTCTATGGTTAAGAGGAGAGAATCATGATGTTTTCTCTATAATGTGATGTCTTATATAATTAAGAAAAAAATTTTAATAAGAAAGCTCTGGCTAAAACAAATAGTTGTTTATTATTAAATGTTCTGTATGTTCCTGTGTCTGTTTAATGGCTTAAAGTGACCAGAATTCATTCTAAATTTCTAGAGGTCTGACATGTGGGAGATGAATCCTTACAGATTAAAATCAAGGTGTTAGTCAAGGCTGTGTACTTTCTGAAGGCTGTAAGGCAGGATTTATTTTGTTTGCTTCTCTGACTGCTGGATTGCAGTCACTGGCCCCCAGGCTTGCCCTTAGGCAGCAGCATCTTCCAGTCTCTCATGGCTCTGCTTGTCATCATCATATCAGCTTCTCTTTCCTAAAGACCCTGAAGATTACATTGGGAACGCTGGGATAGCCCATGATGACCGCCCCATCTCAAGAGCCTGAACTTAATACCATCTACAAAGTCTCTGTTATAATTTAAGGTAAAATATTCACCGGTCCCATGGTAAAGTTATGGACACATTCGAGGAAGGAGGCCATATGCAACCTACCACATTGGCTCTGCAGCTATTTAGCATTTAAATGCCTGTCATCATGAGACATACAATACTTCTTTGGTTCTGTTCAAAACTACGAGAATCAGAAAGAAGTTTTATGAAATCCCACAGCGTAGAGAGCATGGGAGGCACAGAACAGAGCAGACCATGTTCTTTGTGGCACACCCAGTTAAACCAAAGGCAGGGGAGGTATATTGCCAAGTCTTCACCTTGTTCATAGAAGTTCATCTGAATTGAGGCATAAACTGGAGCTAAAAACAATGTTACATGAGGGGCTGGGCTAGAGCTCTGTTGCAGAGCACTTGTGTAGCATGCACCAGGCCAGCACTATGCACACACACACACACACACACACACACACACACACCCTATACATAAAATGCAAAAGTATGTTTTAAAAAGTGTTGCATTAAAAAAAAAACCTGAACGATAAGTATTGAAGAATTCAGGTTGTTGGTGTTTTGTGGCAAGCAGCCCTTCTGAAGTGATGCATAAAAGAATTTCAGAATGTAGGCCTATCTTCTGTAGAGTGATGGTCTGAAGGAAAGGAAGCACTCCCTTGTTGGATGCAGAGAAATTACCCTCCTCTTAGCTCAACTTGTTCATTTCACTTCATTTGTTCCTGCAACACCCCCTCATAAACATTAAGCTTTCTTCTCAGCTGTCTTCTTTTCCCTTCATTTTAAAGTCTCAACTATTTTTTATTTAATTCTTTGCTCTGCTATTACTATCGAAAATCAGGAAGTTTTTTTTTAAATTGTTATCATGGAGAGGGCAATTTTCTCATCAAGGAAAATAGTGGTTCAGAGGAAGATTGAGGACCCCCTTATGAAGATTAAGAGTTAGCCTTTGTGTTTTCAACAATTAAATCCTTTTGCTTTCATATAGAAAACAACAGGAACATGGTAGGGGGAAAATTTAGTCCAAGGATGCAAATGAATCAGTAGGATCTGTGATATTTTACTGGGGGTGTAAGATAGGAGGGGAGATAAACCCTGAGTCCTGAAATAGAAAATTAATAATAGGTGATTACTACGCAGTTGTTTGAAAAGATACTGTTCTCATTCATTTCCAGGTAAATGACCTTCAGAAGAGTGGTGGACGGTCTACTCCAAATTGATGAAACGCAAATGTACAGAAAAACAGGAAGAAGGAAGAAACCTATAAAATATTTCTCAATGACAGGCTTAAAAACTACAATGCTGTGAGCACAGAGAGCAGGGAAGAGTATTAACAACACTCTGTTTTCCTCTTCTCCACTCTCCTTTGTACACTTTGAGAATGAAGTGGAGTAATGCTTAAGTGAAACCGGTTACAGTTAAATATTGCATGGTTTCTCTTACATGAAAAACCTAAAATGTAAATAAATAAAAGAATAAAATAAAGGAGAGATGGAAGGAAACAATGTAGACTTTTGGAAATGGGAAAAGGAGCAGTAAGAGAAAAAGTAAGCAGATTGAAAATGATCAACATATGTTATATTCCTGTACCAATTCCTGAAAATGAAAATTGCCATCCTGTATTACAAACATTAGGGTGGAGGGGGTAGGGGAAAGAAGGATTGAAATGTACTATGTACTGTACCAATCCCTTACAGAGAATGTAATCATTATGTACTACAAACATGTACTAATTAAAGTCAAAAAAGGAAAAAAATAAATATACAGTAATAAATAGGTCAAATATATAATCATCTATGGTAAACTATCAGTAAGACTTTAATGGTCTATAATTTTATATCTCAAACAAGGAAAAAAAATTATTACTGATTTATAGATGTGCCAACATTAAGAAAGACTGGAAAAATAGTGGTTACCAGAGCCTGGAAACAGGGAGCGAAGAGATCAATAAGAGACACCAAGATACAGAGAGGAGAAATTACTTCCAGTTCTTCATTAGCATAGTAGGGCAACTACTGGGTAAAACAATCTGTTTTATTTCAAAATGCCTAGAAGGATACAAAATTCCTAACAAAACAAAATGATTAGTAGTTCAAGACAGGTAAATACTTTTTGCTTTGATATGATTAATACAAATTGTATACATGTATTAAAATACTATAATGGGCCGGGGATTTAACTCAGTGGCATATGTGTCTGCCTGGCAAGCACAAGGTTGTGAGTTTGATACCCGGTACCAAAAAAAAAATACCATGATGTACATATAAGATGTATGAATATTATCTGTCAATAAAAATTCTAGTAAAAATATAACGGCTGGGGCGGGTTCTGGCTCAGTGGTAGATGGCTTGCCTAGCACACATGAAACCCTAGGTTCCACATCCAAACTGAACAAAAAAGATTATTACTCTTCCCATCTTCATTTGCATGAGTTGATTCATAGAAACATTCTTTCTGATCATTCTGAGCATGATTAAATCCCAAAATTTTAAAGTGAAGATGTTTCTGAATTCTAAGATATAAATCACATCTGCAGAAGAATCCTACTCAAGTTCTGCACATAAATATTGTACTTAAAGATTTTCATTACAAGAATAATCAGAGGAAAGTAATGTAAAATAATAGAAGCATAAATTTTAAATGATAATAGTGATGACATCAAGAGCAAAAGTGAAATAAAGGTAGCATAAGTGAAACTTTCCAATAATCCTCCTTCCTTTCCAATTATCCACTGCAGGATTTAAAAACATGGTGAGATTTTTTTCTGGAACACAATGATAAGCATTACAGATACACTAAAATGTATAGCGATTTAATGATTACAATTGAAGTCTATGGTATGGCTGTACAATACTTGTTCACCAGGCAGTGAAAAAAAACAGTATTTCATTGACTCTTTCAAATTAATTCTTTAAAATAAAATTTCATATTGAATAGATGTTTCTTTTTAGAAGAAAAGTGTTACCAGAAGTACTTCTAATAAATTTCTTAGGATTACAAATATTGTTTATCCTAGAAATACGATGAAATCAAAAGGATAAAAAACAGCAGAGTTCCTGTTTCAGAACTCTAACCCACATATAAGCATCTGGCAGCTTGACCACAGGTCAATATAAAATCGTATTCTGAATTCAAAGAAAATTCACGATGCAGTATGTTTACTATACATAATTTCTTTCAGGCAAAGAAAAACTGAAAAACACAGATAGACAGCCAGGAAGAGAGAGACAGATATAGACAGAAATGCAGGAGATGGCAAAGGGAGAGAGACTCACTCTGAAAATTGTAGAAAACCATACTTAATCATCTATTTCTGTCAGCATGTTCTGCCTGCCACCCACAGTCCAACCAAAAATATATCATCCCAAATTGCAGAGTATTAAACAAACAGATAAAAACTAAGATGATTTTCATGAAAAGAAAACAATAAAACCTTCTCATAGCACAAACTGAGGGTTTCATTAAGCTAAACTGTAGGAAAAGTTACATCTCTTCATTCTCTAGGTTATTGCAGAATCTGTAAATCCCATGCCCCATTACCCCCGTACAAGCCAGGGAGATGTTCTCATATAATAGCATTTCATTCATGATTGAACTGACATCAAATGGTTGCCTCTTTGCAATATATACAAAGAAGTTTTGATTTAAGGGCTTTGTGTTTTGCTTTGTTGTTGAGCCATTGAAAATAACCAAATTTCTAATGTAGTTAGGACATAAAGATGAAAGAAATGTCTCACTTAAAATATTTATTAAAAAGTTTAATTATACTGTAATATGTTGCCTACAATTTATGTTAACGCATTTCAGTGTAGACATTGTGTGATATGTCAATATGTTAGCAGTCAGTTGCTAAAATCAGGAATTCATATTGGGGATGGAGTGAGAACTTAATCAGAAAAACCAGACTCCTGAGACAGGTTCTACAATCATTTTAACTACTTTTGTCATTGTCAATACTGGAGAACTTGTTAGTGAAATAAATGAATATTAGAAAGGAGTTTGTTACCCATATGAGATCAGTGTTATTTAAAATACATGCTTTGGTTAGAACAGTAGAGACAACTTTCAACTTTAAAATGGACAGTGTCTTAGCTACTTTCCTTATTGCTAAGAGAAAATAACCAACACCAAAAGTTAAAAGAGGGAAGGTTTATTTGGCTTACAGTTTGTAGAGATTTCAGTCCAGGGTCAACTGGCTCCAAGGCATGGTAGTAAGACAGGGGGATATCAAGAGGAGAAATAGTCCATGACAAGCAGGAAGAAAGAGGCCATTAGCCCTCTTTCTGTGCCTTATGCAGGTTCTCTGTCCTTATGCAGGTACAGCACCAACACCCTTAATCATAGCCAGCACTATGCCAAACCAATCAGTCCACTGATTTAATAATCACACACTCTTGATTCCAGCACCACACACTCTATATCAAGCCACCTCAGAAAAGCCCCATCCCCACCCCACTCCTGCTAACTGCATGAGGCTTTGGCAGGACATCTAGACATAAACCATAATAAATTCCATAAAAACCCTATGAAGGTTGTACTTTTTGAAATGGTTTCCAAGGCTTAATATGTACTAAACCATTCTTTCCTTCTGCATTGAATCCAAAGTTTCCCATTGCCTGGTATCTTCTCTAAGATTAACTGAGTCCCACCTCTAGATTATACAATATTCTAATGCCTTCTTTGAGTGAACTTTTTATCCAGAGTGTGCCAATACTAGACAATGAGAATATGGGAGAATAATTAATCCTCTCCTATCATACTAAGGTTCTGCTATATTTATCTACCAAAAGTAGATTCATAATTTACTTGCATAACAATGTGAATAATTCACAATATTAGACAAACCACAAACTTTAAAATAAGGTATATTAATATAAACAGTCTGAACACAATTTTCATGTGTAACACACACCACTTTCTATTCCACAGTACATTCATTTTGTTCTAAAGCATAATAATCAAGTTTCTCTTTTTATTTTCCCATGGTTATGTTTATCCAACATGGTTTAATAACAAGCTCTTTAAAGATCTTTCTCTATTTCCATATACTATTTCTATCATATGAATAATTTCACAACCTTGCCTTTTGTTTCATATTCAGGTACCTACTCATATAATTACTTTTTTCATAGGTCAAACAATAACCAAGCCAAGTAATTTAGTTAAGACATGAAAAGGCTGGTATTTATGTAATTGTCTTATGAGGTCTGCATATATAAGTACATCTGACTTTATAGTCTGCATGCTTATGTGTGTTTGTGTGTATGTGCAGGAGAGAGATACAATTACACTGTGCAGTAAATTAGTTCATGCAGATGAAAAACTGAGGGATTCAGATGCATGACTGTAGTGAGACCATTTCCTCCCACTCCCTGGGGACTTCTCTGAGCTGTCCAAATAGTCTCCTTACTGACTCTGCTTGCTTGATTGCTTTCTTTTTTCTTTCTTTCTTTCTCTTTCTTTCTTTCTTTCTTTCTTTCTTTCTTTCTTTCTTCCTTTTTCTTTCTTTCTTTCTTTCTTTCTTTCTTTCTTTCTTTCTTCTTTCTTTCTTTCTCTTTCTTTCTTTCTTTCTTTCTTCTTTCTTTCTTTCTTCTTTCTTTCTTTCTTTCTTTCTTTCTTTCTTTCTTTCTTTTTTCTCTCTTTCTTGCTCTTTCTTTCTTCCTTTCTTTTTCCTTCCTTCCTTCCTTCCTTCCTTCCTTCCTTCCTTCTTTTGTTTGCAGATTGAACTTCGAGTCTTATACATGCTAAGCATGCACTCTACTACTGATTTGTACGGCCTAGCTCTCTTTGACATTTTTATCTTAACTCTTTGACAAGTTCCTTTCTACCCATGATTCACATTCTACCCAAAGGTAGCTGCCTTTCTACCCAAGATTCGCATTCCCTATTATAACTTATCTTGGTATTGGTGAAAATAGATGTCCAAAGAAGCAATATGAATTGCGAACCTTTTTAAGCACTGATGTGATGTTCTAAAAGTTGAAGATTTTGGATTCTTTAGATTAGGGATTCTCAAATAGTAAAGTTTATGCAAATTTCCAAAATCTGAAAAACTAGAAAATCTGAAATACTTACCTCTGAAGAACTTTTGATAAGGGCTGTTCAGCCTGTATTATCTTTCCACTGCAAAAACATTGTAATCTAAGCTCTCTATTCCCCAGGAATGTACTAAATATAAATCCAGCACAATGTAGCTTAAGTTTCAATGTAAATAGATATTTTACCAATAAACATAAACTGACAGATGGAATTCAGTGTATACCAATGGCATTGTCTTAGGCATATCACTTAACCCCTGTTTTTTGTTTTATAAAAGAAGCATAATGGGGGTCAGCATGTACTAATTTTAAGGGGATTAGAAATATTAAATATGATGAGCATAATACATTTTCTGGTACATACTAGAACCAAAGGGTGGCTATAAGCATCAGGAATTTTATGGAGGCCAGACATGACAGTCCATTTCTGTAATCCTAGCATTCTAGGAGGCTGAGACAGAAGGATCCTAGATTCAGACCTAGTCTTGGAAACTAAGTGACTTAGTGAGACCTTGTACCAAAATAAACTTAAAATGTCTGGAGAAGTAGCTCAGTGTGAAGGCCTCTAAATTAAAACCCCAGCACCACTCCCTTCAAAAGTATAGGAAACTATTTTATTAAATATTTTTGCTTTAAAAGAAGTTTTTCAAAGCAATTTGGCCAAAGTCAATATATGTTTAAATAATACTAGCCTGGGTAAGATTATATGTTTTTAAATATTTCATTTTAAAAAACTCTTTATATGTACTTGATTTTACATTAAGTATTTTAATGGAAAACCTTGAATAAATCTGAAAATACAACACTATGATTCCTTACACAGGAAATACAGAGTTTCTTTTCTATCATTACCTTATATCAACAAACAATATGTGACTTTGAAAATTATACAAAAACATCAATCTGTAAAACAGCAAAATTAACACCCATAACTCGACTCTGTGGCATGCATAATATACACAGTTGCACATGGGGTATGTGCTGCTACAAAATGTTTTTCATTATGTAAGAAACATTGCAGTAAGAGAAAAGAGGAAAAAGAAAAAAATATATATATATACAAAATAGTTGAGATAGTAATACTATTAATTACTATTAGTTCATTGAAAAGTTTTGTGCCTATATTGTTTGATCAGTTTTTCATGCCTATATTATAATATGAGCAGTTACTTTGAAGATAACAATATGCAATGTACTAACCATTGTTACTCTCCTATAATCATGTTTTGAAATTTTGTGGCATTATGTATATTGTATTTTTTCTTTTAAAATACAAAAAAGAATATTGTAACAAAGTAATATGAAGTATGTATTAGTTTCTAATATCCCACAATTTATTTGAGCAACCTGAAGTTTATACACCTAATTTTTTTCCAGGCAGTCCCTATTTAAAATGGTTTTTCTCTAGTGATAAGTTGTGATATCTGTCCAGATTCCTCTTGAAAAACCAGGGACTTATTTCTCCAGCATCCAGGAGTGCTGCTGTTAGCCTGCAGTTGTCAACTCATCCTAGTCTGGCTAGGTTGTTATAACCAAATACCCGGTAGCTGACAATTTATAAACAACAGAATTTATTGCTCAAAGTTCTGGAGACAGAAAATTCCAACATCAAGATACCAGTAGAATAAGTGTCTAGTGAGAGGCCATCCCTTTACAATGACACCTTGTATGATGGAAGGGGATGGCAGCTGTCTAGAGCCTTTTATATAAAGGCACTAATTCAATTTATGAGGGCTCTATCCTCATGACAGAAACACTTCCTAAAGACTTCAGCTTCTAATATGAGATCAATGATTAGATTTCAATTGAGGAACTTTGGAAGGGCACAAACATTCAGAAATAGTAGCCCTCTTATGGGAATTTCCATAGCCAAAGAGATTCATCTTTCTAAAATTTATTTCGTTCCCTGAGAAGACTGTGATGGTTAAACTTGGTTTTCAACGTGGTTGGTTTAAGAGATGTCTAGGGAATTAGCAAAACACTCTTTTAGGCGTGTCTGGATGGGTCATGGGGGTATGACCTTGGGAACTCTATCTGGTCCCTGGCCCCTTCCTCTCTGATGCGATCCTGTTTTCCTTGCTTCAGTGCCATGAGGTAGATAGCTTTTCTCTGCTATTCCCAGCTGCCATGATGGCCTTACAGTCAGAAACCTCTGGAGTGAATCATTTGAAAATGTGAGACAAAATAAATATTGCTTCCTTGAAATTCTTTTTCTTAGGTATTGGTTACAGCAACAAAGAGCTGACTCATGAAGACTCGCGGTCCAGTGTATGGCTTGATGTGAGGTTACAGAGTTCTAGACTCCTCTCCACCTCTTAAAACTTCAGCAAAGATATTGTGACTTCAGGACTCCCTGCATGAGCAGTTGAGGCATCTGCTGAGATTGTATCAAAGCCCTACTTCTCTTTGTGCCTTATTCTTTAAATCCTCAAAATACTCTCAACTAAGCATTCACCTCCATTTCAGGGACAGCTCCTGAAGAAACTGTGATGCTATCTCCACATAAATAAATCCTAAACATTTGGAATTAACTTCTATCAAGGTCATATTCAAAAAGACTCCAGAGCGCAGGTTTAAATCTTTCCTATAATAGCCTGCATTTTCCCTATTTCTTATTTATCAAGTACTTGGAGACTTAAGATGAGAAACAGTTGAAAAAATAAAAGTGGAGTAAACTCCCTGTATGTCTTCTAGGATTCAAACTCACCTGTATCTTCTGATTGAGTTTCTCAAATCATCTAATCTTTGGCCTTAGGCACGTATCACAATGCTGTCTGAAATCTCTTTCAACAAAAGGAACCCTTCTCACCGTACTGCCAGAGTTTCTTTCTATTCATACTAACATTTATTTTTAATCTATTAAGAAGATGCACATTTTCCAATGCATGTAAAAATAATTAGAGTGAAATATATTTCTTTTTCTTTCATTTGTAGCATGAAATGGAAGGGGCTTGAAACATTATATTACACTGTCCTTTTGATTCCATTTACTTGTGCTGCAAAAGAACCATCAGGATTAATTCTTTTTTCAAGTGTCCTATCATTTTCACCAAAGATAATTGTTGTAATTAGGGAGAGGAACCTCCATACAGATGTATCTAATCATCTAAAATTATTATTTGTTTTTAAGTCTGACTTTAAATTCTTTACTTTGACATATAATGCAAAATGGCACTATTAATTATAGTACAGCAAAAGGAAAATGTGAAAAAAGTAACACAGAAGTTAGCACAACCATCACAGGGAATTCTTAAAGAATATAGAAAAAATTAAACTACAGAGGTGGATTTATTATTTTTTAGGATCTGAAAACATACTTTAAAAATCCTGATAACTATTATATGACCTAGAGTTTGCTAGCCTACTTTTATAGATGAGAAAACTAAAATCACAGAAGGTGTGGTGTTTGCCAATAAAAATAATACACAAAGCAAGGCTTCAGTTGCTCAACATCAGACAAAACTTGTTTTATTTCAATGAATATGAGGAAAAAGAGAAGAACGTCCACACAATATTAAAATTTCCTTCCACTGGGGTAAGGATATTTAGACATGAATGACATAGCAGATCTACCATATAAAAAAGGAAGGGTACCTATTATTGCTGCCCTTGTTGTTGTTGTTTTACAGTTTCTTGAGGCAGAGTTTTGCAGTATAGTTTAGGCTAGCCTGTAACTCGACATGCAGTCTTGTAACTGTTCATGTTTTAAAGACAAAACACATGATTTTTTCAGTTATGTTGTCCTACAACCCCGTTCATCAGTTTGTAGCAGTTTGCTTCTTAAGAGATTTTAAAAGAATTCAACAAAGAGAAGTAAAGAAGTCCAAAGTTGGGGGTCAGGTGTATGAGGTTAGTTCTTACTATGCAGTTAACACAGCTGAGTAGCAAAGGAATTTATCTGTCATAAATTATTAAAGGTAGAATTTTAAAATGTGATAGTATGACTGGGCAATAATATTTTGGACTAAGGAATTACTTTCCTAACAGGAAAACTATTTGCATCTTTATAACTTAGGACAATAAAAAAAACACTTCTCAGCATAGAGAATTTACAGATGAGTTATTTATTCAATTCCCCAAAAGTACTGTAGGCCATCTGATCTTAAAACATATATAAAAATGAGGTGATACAGGGTAGAGGGAAACAAGGTTTTGGGATTCAGATTATACCTCAAAATACAAAACCAGTAAATAGTTGCTTGGAAAATACAATTACCATGATCATGTACAATTCATTGCCACATAAGTAATTCTGAGTAAAGCATCGGTTAAATACTGTGCTGACAGATCAAAAAGATAAAACAATTCAAAACATTTTTAGCCACTGACCTTTCAAAATTTGTAAAATCACGACCATAAAATTATCTGAAAAATCTTCCAAGAGCAAGCAAACTATTATATACTTCTCTTTTAAAGAAACAAATTTATATGTCTAAAGATACATGGATATATAAAAGGACATATTGGTGAAGTTTAATAAGAAGATTTAAAAGAAGATTAGAGATAATTCAGAAGTTGTTTGAGAAGTTGATGTTTCTGATCAATGTACAACTAACTTTTACTTTGAAACCTAACGTCAAGGCTCAGAGAAAGAAAACAAATAAGGTATAATATTTTTCCTCATTTAAAAAATACAATTTAAGGAGAATATGGCTAGGGTACCATCTGTGATTGCAGTCTCTATGAGTTATACAGGAAAAGTAGCTTGCTAATCAGCATGGAAGAGTTAAAGAAAACAACTGGGAAGGCCCGTTACATCAGGTAACTATATAGTATTTTTCATAACATATCACATGTTATTTTGAGGGAACAAGTCATACTACAAACAGAAACACCAGGAGTGCCTAGTTAGAGTCCCAGGACACACAGACAAACAGCACTCTCCAGATTCTTGAAGGCATATACCAAATTGAATCCATGTTTATTCAAATTTTTATGCATGTGCTGTATCATGAACACAGCATTTATTTTGGAAAACAGCAAAATAGAAATATGATAAAAAATAACTGTAAAAAACTTTATGCTCCTCCTACATCTCCCCATCAATCTTCTGTGAAATTAAACAGTGAAAGGAAAACACAAAGCTTTGCATTTCAAGCAGAAGGAAATGCTGTGTGATTTCTGACATTCAGATTTTGTATGGGAAAGTGCTAAAATGTATTCAGGCATTTTAATGACTTTAAATGCTGTCCTATACCTAATGCTGCTCTGGAAAACTGTCATGTGGACTTTAATAATTAATCAATATTTTAAATGTAAATCACTATAATACATTTTTCCAGAGAAAAATGGATTTGTAGACTGTGGTGTTAAATTCTTTCCCTCAGATAATACATTCTACAAAAAGCTTAGTTAGTTGGGTCCCTGGTAGGTACATCCTGGTGAAAGACACAAATGTTACCCTGGTAACAACTTCACAAATTACAGACATAGTGCTAAGAAGAAAGATTTATGAAAGATTAATTTGGTAAAAACATATGTAGAGAAATCAAGTGACTCAAAGACATGCACATCTGACTAAGTTAACATTTTCTAAACTTCATCAAGATGTTCTACAAAAAAGATTTCCATCAAGAAATGCTGAACAAATGCTGACCTAAACAATGCTAACATTCCCAGTGCACTTTTCAGTGACTTTGCTATGGAGTCGTACACAGTAATTTTCTAGGGTAGGCAAAGGGTACAAATATTTCTCAGTTTATTGGCTCTTTGAAAGAAGTCCCCCTTCGAGCACATAATAGATCTGATACTCTGAAGAACAGTCTGGGAATGGTGAAATCAATCACATAGGAATACTAGTACATTTCATAATCAAGATCTTAAATCAAATTTATGATTGATTTACAAAAAGCTGTACATACTTAACCTATGCAACTTGATGAGTTTGGAGATAAGTATACAATACCCCTGTGAAACATCTCTATAATTTGATGCATTCCCTCTAGTTTTTTCCTCTTTATTTAGTGTTATTATTCTGCACGACAGTGACAATCTAAGATCTATCCAACAACAAATTAAGTATGGAATAAAATATTGTTCTATATGGGCCCTGTGTTCTTCAATTGGTCTGTAGGACTTATAATGTATATTTGAAGACCTAGTTCAAATCTTAACATTCAGAGTTTATTCCTCCTGCCTCAGCCTCTGGAAGTGCTGACATTATTATTTTCCTTATTTTTTTTCAGCATAAAACAGATACTTGAGATTAAGTGAGGTAAAACGGATTTTAGCTGCTGGAAAAAGTAGTAATAAAAGAAAAAAAAACTCTAGGAGTTCTGGCCTTTGGGTGGCAATAAAATGAGACCAGGGTACTAAGGAAAAACCAAGGTTTGTTGTGATGGTTCAGGAAACTCAGCTCAAGGAGGAAAAGAGGGGACAAAAATGTCAGCACAGGCAAGAAGAGAAACCTGCCTTGAAAGTATTTTATAATAAATGGTCTTATTATATTCCTGTCTGATTATCATGCTAGAACTTATCATTTTATTGCTTAGTCTGTATTCCCTTGAAGTTAGTGGATGTGTTTGTGTTTTACTAATTCAACATATAAAAACCGATGACCAAAAATCAGGTATATTGACACAAAAGAATCTTTTCAGGTTTGGCAGGCTATTCAAGCCATTAGGAAATTGACTGACTTTTCAAATATTAAATGTTCAGGGTAAAAATAGATAATAGAAATTTTCTTAATTTTAATTCCTTGATATCTGAAATAAATTCAAATGGAGAATTCATAGAGAACCAGGGTCCTGTGGTATTTTTTCAGGGATGGCAATGCCATGTCTAATATAGCAGCCACCAGCCACTGGAGACTACTGAACATCTGTAATGTGGCCAGACAGTTAAATCATCACACGTTGGCCATGGCTACTGCGTTGGATCAGAGAGATTTGCAAAATTATATATAACACATAAGTAGAAAGTTGTTTCTTGACAACAGTGGAGGAAATATAAACAACATATTTCAGTTAGCTTTACTTGTACTGTTTTCACTGACTTTCATATGATATGATTGTAAGGTAAAATAATAGATATCTACCAGTAAATGTTAATTCTATGGTTATTCGTTTATACTTAGATCTCCATGCTGTCTTTGTGATGAGAAATCCGAAAAAATAGGGAAATGATCATATCCTATTTAGCTAAATTAAAATTACATAAGTCCAAAAGAGAAAAAAATATGCATTAGTTATGAGCATCTTGGCAGGCATAGACAATTGCCTACCCAATATCAATTGTTTCCTTGTTAACTAAGACTCCAAATTTTGCTCAGAAGAGCCAGGTTTTAGGATTATGAACAGTTTCCACATTCTGAATTATGAATATAGAAACATACCTACTCTATTAAAACACCCAATGCTCCCAAGATTCCTTGAACCCAGGAGTAGGTTCTGGTCAAGCATACCTCTTGTGTGCCAGAAATGTCTTTGTTTTCACTAAAAACAGAAATGTAGTTGGGAATATTTTCTCTCTCTTCATTTTCCCTTCTTGTATTTTAAAACACAAACATTAGCCATTTGGAATCACAGGAAAGAAAGTCACATATTCAATATGGCTGGGGGCAGGTAAAAGACTTGGGATGCACAATGTTGTGGCTGCTGTACCAACCGTGGAATATGTAACTCTGGAAGCTTTGCTTTATGAGAATAATAAACTGATATATTGATATTACTACAGAGACTATTTTGTTACATGCTGCCAAGGACAATCTTAATAAAATTAATTGGAAATAAATTTTAATTTCTGAAATTCTAGTGACTAAAATTACAAATTTTTTTTGCTTGATGTGGTAGATTTAATTCCTAGGAACTTTTCACTCATCACTGACCAAAAGCAAGCTTACATCATGCTGCATTTAACAGTTAAAGTAAACATAAACACAAATATGGTTCTATAACATATTGTAAAATTCCAAGTGCTTAGTAAACCTACTCATTCACAATGATAAAGCAATGAACAATATTTGTATAGCTGCTAGAGCAAATAGAATACTTTTCCTGCATTCAAGGAAATTTAAACTAATTCTGAGTGATAAAATGTAATCGTTCAAATGACAACAATTTGGAAAGAGAAGTTCAAGACAACAAAAGCAGATTTATAATAAAATCTTTACATATTTGGTGGATAAAATAATTTTTCATTGAATTATCTATTAAAATGACCAATAAAGATTGAAGTTATCAAAACAAATTTCTGAAAGAAATAGATCTTAAAGACTTCTCTTTGGAAATAGAGTTGCTCAATGAGGCAATTCTATATTTCCAATCATTACAACCAACTTCAAGTAGTGTGAACTCTAATAAGTCATTGGTGAGTCAATTCATAATTGGATTTAGTTGACAGTCATGCCTTGAAACGGTTGTGTGATTCTCATCTAAAATGTTTTCTAGTGCAAAAAATAAAGAATATTATCATCTTGACTTTGAGAATAATTCTACTGTAAAATCTCATTACATATAGCTCAATGTGTGTTTGCATTCTTTCCAGCTACTGATACCTGTTCTTGTAACTGGCCTTGTCTAGTGCCTAATACCTAATACATAGGCACATACAAAAAATCGAGCGTTGGTAAGTGTGGTAAAGTGACAGTCTAACATTTTGGTCAAATTTCTCAAAAGGTATTGTTTGTTCAATCTGTGGAAGCTTTTTGTGATTTTAATAAACTATGAAATTACAGAAAAACTTCACCTCAATAAAATAGCTGTAGATTATTTCCATTTCTCCCCATCATTTTGTCCTTAAAATACATTTTTAAAGTACAGATGAGTGAAGTGTAAATTATTCTCTTCTCTACAATATGTAAAGTATAGAAACAATTGAGTTTATCTACTGCAGCACTTCTTTATACATGAGGAAATATTTTCCCAGACCCCCAGTGGAGTCATGAAACCACATATAGTATCAGGTCCTATAATTTTATGCTTTTTTCAAACTTACCAAAGACTTATTATACTGTGGCCATGATTTCTGCAATTTGATATGCAAAAGTAAAACTAGAAATCTTTCTCCTATCTTCAAAATTTTTTAGATAGAGATTTTCTGTTAGGATAGATCTTCAAGATTGAATTTTTTCCATTCTCTAAGTACAGAATTTTTCACCTTTTCAAAAGTAGCACTTGGCTTCTCTTTGACAAATCCAAGTTGCCAACACTACTTGTTCTTGGGGCCATTATTAAAGTAAATTAAAGACTATTTGTATACAAATACAGTGATGCCTTAACAGTTGATCAAAAATGGTATGGCTGCTAAATGATTAACAGGCATAGTGTATATAGTGTGGAAACACCGAACAAAGAGGTGATTCATGTTCTAGGTCTATGGAGCAACAGGGCAGGAGATTTCATTATGCTACTCAGAAAGGTGTGCGGTTCAAATTATGAATTGCTTATTTATGAAATTTTCCATTTAATATCTTTAAACCATGGTTGACTTCACGTAACTGAAATCACAGACACAAAACTGCAAGTTAGGGAATAGGTACTAGTACATATGCTCTTGTTTCCTATATGCCTTGTTAATTTTTTCTAGTTAGAGGGCTTAAAAATAATCCTAGAGTGGAATATAAAATAAATCTCTATGGAAAGTTTAGACCCATCATTATAGACTTTATATTTCTTCTATGCATAAGAGAAAGTATACCAACCAAGTCATTTCTGTTCTTGAGATAAGTAGCACAGAATATAAACTTTCCTTGATCAAGTCATATAGATATATAACTATTTAATATAAAGTTACTTGTTTACACAGAATATAAATTACAAAGAAGTGGGAGTCTGGAAGTATTATCAAATACTAGGAGCATATACAAAGTTACTTTTATTTAAAAATTGATTTATGCAACCCTAAACTCCTTTGGATACTTAGGGAGTTCATAAAGGATTACAAGCACACTATTACATCCTACTGTTTCTCTTTCAAAATTGATGCAGCTATGATCACCTTGGAAATTATTGCTCAATTACCTTAGCTTATAAAATTTAAAACATCAGCTCATGTATAAAAATTAATTTTCACTCCCATATAACCTAGCAAAAATCAACAGTATAACTGGAAAGAGAAATATCCCATAGTTTTCATCTACATGGAAAGGTAGGCACATATTTAGAGGAAAATAAATCACACTGGACTGTTTGAATTATCCATTCTAATGTATGTATAATTGGAACCACCAAGGCACGTTTTTCCCTTGTGGCAGAGTATCTTGCGACTTTTATGCCTCCCTTAAAGAGGATACATTCTAAAGTTGGAGCTTATACCCTTAATTTGAAAGCCTAATAGCAGATAACACTAAGGCCTTTCACTAGCAAGTGTTCAATAAATGAATGAAAATTTAATCTTGTACCAAGAGCTCTTACACAGCAGTCGATATAATATTTTTAAAGAATCTGCTTACCACTGTAAGGAGTCTCCAAAGTATGCATTTAGAGGACAAAAGAAAACACTAGTAGTAGTTATTTTAATTAGAGACTTATTACATACCTGCCTTTTAGAAACTAATTTCATAGATATATCACTTTGATGCAAATCATCATACACAGAAAGTGTGGAGAAATGTGAAAAACCACTTTTGACTAATAGTGACAAGTAATTGCTCATCTCATTCTCAATTATTCATTACCATACAGAAGGAAATCAAATTTAAATCCACACTAACTCCACTGTCTCTTTCTTCCTCATTTCCTAAGATCCTCCCACTTGCCGTGAGTGTGCCTTGTTAACAGAAGGTTTCAAAGACAGTTTGTTGAGTTAAACAATAAAAGAAAAACAACATTGTGCTTAACGTTAACATTAGCCAACGTTCTTCCAACATTAAGCACCACTTACATCATAACACACTGTAATTTGAATCACAGACATAATGACCCAAAATTATGGTAAAATATAAATCCTAAAAGGCAAATACTAAAGTTTAAAGTATAGTAAGTTTTTAAGAAGTAAAAAAGAAACATTTAATAACCTATATTGCTTACTTGTAAAGAATTAAAGATCCCAGATTGCAGGTGTCTCTCTTAAAATATTAAAAATCATTTCACATAAGGGAACCCTAAGTAGATCCAAGCAAGGAAATTTTTAAATAGAATTCATTATTTACAAACAGTATCTAACTTCTTTTTATCAGAATCCCATTGGTATTTCATTTAAAACACACTGTACTGGCTTTTATCAGAATTCACATAAATACTGTGATTCATTTTGAATAAGACATAAATACTGCAATTCATTTTGAATGATAAGACTTTGACAAAGTTTCCCATTGAATTGAAATGAAATGTTGTAATCTATGCACTTCTATTATGACTTTGAAATATGTCATTTAGTAAAGCATATGTTTATCTTTACATTAAAAAGTGTGTGATATCATTTTCCATAAAAAAGGTATTATGAGACTTGGAAAATGGTGTGTGTATTTGTAACTTTCTGCTTTGCTTTCATTTAAAGGAAATTTATTTTTGTCATGAACACAGAGTATAAGCACTAACACTGACATCTTTACATCCTTCAGGAGGATAATAATGAATTTGACTCCTATTAGGTAAGGAAAAAATTTGTATGAATATGGAGCTTTGCTCCACAGGGTAATGTGCTGTGTACTGGAAACATGTTCATTTGTAAGAAGATAACTGAAGCACAAAATTTGCAAATATCTTCAGTCAGACAAATTATGGCACCATTCTTTGTATGATGCAACACACAGGAAAGAGCACGCTCCAGTATGGAGTTTCTTAAGATTGTGCAGAAAGGAAATAATAAAATGATAAGGAATAAGAGTTGTTTTGTAAAAGAAAAAAAAAACAGAGAAACCAATCTTGTGCTGTCATTCAACACTTTAATACGTTGGATGCTCATAGAAATAAACTGAATTTATAGTTTATTATAATTTTGGTGAAGAAAAGAGATGTGTAAACAGGATAGGAGGTAGGTCAGAGGAAAAAGAATAACACATTATCTAGTCCCAAGACGCCTGGATTTGTGTTAGGACAATTATTTTCACTAAATGACCCTAGGCCAATTAACTAAATTGTCTGTAACTCTTCTCATTTGATCAATAAAGGAAACTATCCACTGTCTGCTAGGATCACAGCAATAGAATAATACTAAGAAACACTTTTGTTTCATTTTGCTTTTAGTTTAAACAACTGGTGCCCTTCTAACACCCGATACTTTTCCACCAATACTCCAGGGTCAAATAGACAAGCTATTTTGTCATCAGACTACAAGTGAATTTATTCAACAAAAGTTATCATCAGAATACTTCCGTATTCATTCAAACAATCATTGTGTAGATGGTGCCAAGGTCCTAAAATAAAATACTTTTTATTAAGGATTTTGACACTGAAAACAACAAAATCAAACACATCAAGTGATTTCTCATTTAAATGCACTGTAGCCACTAAAACAGCTCAGGTTTGGATAATGAAATATTCTATGCAACAGTGCAATGTGCAGTTAAAAATTAATCTTTAACAATGCTATCCTGTCCAGCTTGGCCAGTTTGTCTTAAGCCAACCTAGAGAGGCCTTATTAGGGGATAAAATGCTTTCACCAATTCATTTCTTTGTTCAATACAAGCGGCATGTATGGTTCAGATTTAGTGGTGAATTATCCTGAACACCTGGTCAAAATGACTTGAAAAAAGACTATAATTATACCAGTGGTATAAGAATCAGAGAATTTTAGGACTACATAGCTCCTGTTTGTGCATAGCAACACTGGTTCCCCATTGCCATGAACTTCTCCCTAAATTTCCCATCCTTTCCCTCCTTTCTCTTTCTTCTCTTTAATTTTCCTTCCTTCCTCCATTTCTTCCACTCTTTCCATTTTTCCTTTTCTTCTCCCTCATTCCCTCCTTCCTTTCTCTCAAGGTTAGATTTAATAATCATGCTTAGGAAAAACCTGAGAATATATTTTCCCCATCAACTGTTAGATAATGTAAGAGAAAGAAAACTGGTAATCATTATCAAAACTATTTTATTTCAGAGGAATTTAAACGTGATGAAATAGAGTAGCAGGTTTTTTTTTTTTGGCTTTTTGAGACAGGGTCTCACTATGTAGTCCAGGCTGGCCGTTAGCTCACTTTCTAGCCCAGGCTGGTCTTGAACTTGCAATGATCCTCTTGTCTCAGCCTGTTGAGTGTTGGGAAGCAGTAGCATTTCTTAGCCAGACTGTTCTAACAACAAACTATAAATTACATTCCACATTTGTTAATTCATTCAAAAGTCTAGAAAGTAAATTTTGAGTATCATTTGCATTTTACTTTTAAAGGCTTAATTTGAACCTACTATATCTCTATTCCTCTACAAAATAATGGAAATTTAGCAACAGAATTGCTCAATTTTTTAAAAGTTACATTTAAACACTTAAAATTGTAATTTTAATTCCATTTTCTTTTTCTTACTATAATTCACTGAAAAATTTTAATTCCATAACTGTGGAAGTCCCTCAACTTTGAAAGTCAGAATTTAAATTAAAAAATTAAGTTGAAGGAAAATAAACTTTTTACCATATATGTGTTTTTAAAATTCAAAGTCTAAAGAGCCTAAACGTCATCCTCATTCAGAGCTATGTTCTTAAAACCTTTGTGGGGATAATATTTTAATTACTGCATGTCTAACATTTCATCTGAATCTCATACATTCTAAACTAAATTCTTCTTGATTATTATAATGTCTTGTTACATCAACAAGACCTCAGTTTACCCAAACTATGATGCTTTGCAGTTACATTCATAATCCCCAAGTTCCACATTGTGTTTAAAATGGAACTTTCTTCTCACATTTCATTCATAATACCCATCAAGAACTCTATTAAAAATCTATTAAAATTATTAAAAATCAATTATTGAATTTCTGAAGGTTCTGAAAACTTACATTTGAGATTCTAGTATATAAATGGTTGTCATTTGGGGTCTATATATGACAAAGCTGAAGTTGTTAAATCTGTTGCTTAGATCATGATAATAATGGCCTGGAACTCTTTATTTTCTCTGTCTTCTATTCTTCAGAATCTTTCTTTCTGTCTTTCACTTTCAGTGGACATTTATTGCTTATTGGCTATTTAGCATCCATTCTGTCTGCTATCATCAACAGTCTCCTACTACTTTGGGGGAAATTACTCTTTCCTAATGGTGAAGGACTTTGGAAGGAGAAGACTTTAAATCAACTTTTTCTGCTCTTCTCTAGCTAAGAGATGGATGTGACCCAGGAAAGTTCAGTTGCGCCCTCTGTTTTAGATGTTAAATTTTGAAAGGTTACACAGGATGGAAAAAGGAGAGTAAAGAGACTCAAGTAATATCTGCTGTGAGTTACCCAGTGCTTTTCTTGTTTAAAATGCTTGCTCTATTGCCTTCACAATAATTCTGGTAAATTTACTTTTAGTTTAATTTAATCAGAGAGTGATTTAAGTTGTTTGCATCCGGAGAACCCTAACTGATAGACAAACAAATTATGTTTGAATATCATTCTTTTTATTTAAAATTCTTTAAAGGGTGAGCATCACCTACAGGCCATCACGAAGGCTTAGCCTGGTAAGGAAGGATCCCATTTATTTAGCCACATTCCTCTCTATTCAACACTACTAGTTTCTTCCTCATCATACACCTCAACTCCAGCCATATGGAATTATAGTTCCTCTAAAATCATATCTTGGTTCCCACCTCAGTGAAAATTACTGTCTATTCCCTCTGTCTGGATTGTACTTCTCATTTCATCCAGCTGGTTCATTTCAACTCATTCATTAATGCTTGCTTTAAGCTTTGTCTTTTTCAGGAAGATACTCCTAACTTGGTTTTCTTCCCTGGCTTGGTTTTCCCTGAAATAACTCTGATTATCACACAAAGATGCCCAGAAAATTATAAAACCATAATGTATAAGGGTCAGGACTCCACAAATAGACTGATTACATTAAAATCTCATCACTTGTCTCCTTCCTCCTTGGCCTTGGGGGGATAAGAACCTCACTGTGCCTCAGTATTTGCCTTTTGGTGGTGTTGTGAGTGTTAAATAAGAGATGAGATGTATTCAAATCAGTAGATGGACTATCATGGGTACTAAATATATTGTAGCTGTTATTTCAAAATTTTGTCTTTATAGTATTACTATTATATTTTCCCATTCAAACTTTTTAAACCTAAGCATTCCCATCTAGTCTCACTTTATATTTCACATTTACTTAGTAGCATCCAATAAAAGGAATATATGAATAAGTGTCAATAGAGGGTTTTTTTACTGGTTTATAAGACTCTTTTGGAGTGCTCCCTCACTTCTCATACAAAATTTAAAATTGGGATTGTTTTATTTAAAAGGGCACATGAAGGAACTATTTACCACATAATATCCTCCCTAAAGTTACTTCTCCTTATTTTCCTCTATATGCATATGATTGCTTCATAATTATTTAGGGCCATTTTATTGCCTTTCAGTGTTTGAAGCTATTAAAAAACAAGAACTAACAATGTCTCTATAAATTATTTTTAAGACAAGAAAAATAATTAGGAAAAGCATCATTATTTATAGTAAGAGAAGAGAAAAGTAGATATGCATGACCATATATTTATAAATATGAAAACAAATTACATTTACATAAACCTCATTGAAATTCTAGATTTTTTGGTAACACATGTGGCTCTTGAACTCTCCTAAATTAATTCTGGGAATTTTTTGGTAGTGGACATTGAACTCAGGGCCTTTGTAATGAGCTATATCTCTAGCACTTTCTAAAATTTCTTATTTTATGAGAGTCTTGCCACATTGCCCAGGCAGGATTTGAACTTGTGATCCTCCTACGTCAGTCCCCCAAGTGCTGAGATTATAGGCATGTTTCATCACAACCAAATAATTTGGGCATATATTAAAGACTAAATCTATAATCCTTTCTGAAGGAGATTAACTTATTTATGGAACTCTGAGGACTACTGAGTATATCAGTTGCATTTATTCCCTAAATGCAATTCTCACAGACCCATCATGCAGGAGTATGCACTTTTTATTTTAGCATGAAGGAATTTTTACAGGAAGCTATAATGCCAGTAGAAGAACAAGTGGCAGATTGTTTTCATATTCTCAAGGTTCTCATATTCATATATTATTATGTGATATACAATATTATATCTAGATGTTTCCCTGAGCCTCATATGCTCATGAGTGGGTTTTGGGGTGAGTTACTGGATCATGTTTTGTGATACTAGAAATGGGTGTGTGATCCAGGATTAGTTCACTGATTGATTTAGCATTGTTCTGGGTGTAGGTGATGAGTTTACTAAAGAGAAGGGACCCATCCTGGGTGTAGGGGAGATCAGCCAATAGGATTTGTAGCCTGGATGGAATAAAAAGGGAAAGAAGAAGAAAGTCTTGCTGCTTCCTGCCTGTCACACCATAGACTGTTTCTCCTTTGCAATATCCCTCTGATATGCCACCCTCCATTGGAACCAACAGACTATGGACTAAAACATCTACAAACTGTGATCTAAATTGACCCTTTCTCCTTTAATTTGTGAATGTTGGATATTTTGCACCAGAAATGAGAAAGTAACTAAGACTTACAGTATACATGACAAAATTTCCATGAAGTGGTACATTTTCAGAGTTTTCTGTGGAACCTAATATTAATCACTAACATTTGTTGAATACCACATTAAGCAATGGAAAGTAGGAAGCATTTTTCACTTACTACCTAATTTAATCCTCATGGTAACCTATCAGGTAGATGATATAATTATCCACATTTTTTAGACAGAGAAAGTCAGGTTCAAGGAGGTTTGAATAATTCATTCTATGTCACAGCTTTAGAAGTGGAGCCAAACTTTTAACATAGACAATCCAACTACAAACTCTATACCATTGACATTAAAACAAAATCCAACACCCACTCATGATGAAAACTCTAAGAATATTTAATAGATAGTCTTCATCTGGAAGTATATTCTGGAAGTATTGTTATGATGACACAGTGAAAAAATGTCTTTTCTCTATACATAATAGCATGTTGCAATTTTAAATGCTCAGCTTAAAGTCTGATTTAGACAAGGAATACAAAATCATGTATTACTAGCTGATAGCAAAACTTACAATTATTACTTGAAGGCAGAATATGAAGTAAGAACATAGGATTAGGAATCAAACAGATTTCAGTTTGAGTCCTTATTCTATTACCTACTAGAAATGTAATATTTAGATGGGATTCAGTCTTTTTTTTCTCTGAATAATGTTGCTACAAATGCCTCTTATAAAGGGGTAGTACAAAAATCTTTACATATGCTCTCTCTCTCTCTCTCTACATATATATATATATATATATATATATATCCACCATATCCATCAATATATAGTAAATGTTAATGTCATATGCATGCTCTGTATCCAGAAAAGAGACCAGAGGTCTAGAGAAAGACTTGACCACAGTTATGCTATGTGCAAATGACAGATAAATCATTTAATGAAGAGCTTCTCAGTCCAAGCTCAGGGTACTTTAAAAGTAAGATTTTAAAAATATTATAAACTTATCTTTCTTCCAAAAGCATGCTCTAGTTCACTTATAAAGAATCCCTCCGTCTGCCTTGCCCCTTGTTTTTTCAAAAGGTAATTCTATAACATCTAAATATCTTCAGCACATTTCCTTAGTTTTTAAGAAATTTTTAAAGTGTTTGTAAGTGAAATGATTACAGTATATAAAATGTTACAAATTACCTTTATTATCCTTTCAGAAATATTAAAGATACATAGTATATTTGTTGTAGCTAGGCAAACCACATTTATATCAATATATTCTTAAGTTTATAGTTCATGCTTTAATTTTAACAAATGGATTTCAATGTGGCTGAGAAATGGAACATTGTATTAGAAACATGTTTATTTGAATATGGCATTGCACTAATATCAATATTGAGATCTAGAGTATTTTTAAATGTCTTTCATTTTGTTACTTTTCATTTTTATTTATAGCCAACTTTCAATTATCTTTATCATTGGAGGAGGAAAATTGGCAGAGATAACTCAGAAGAGTGGGTAATAAATGAGTCCCAGATTATAATGTTTCATTCTACAATACACTATGGCTGCAGAGTGCCAACACAGTTTCAATATAAACAACTCAATTGAGCTAATTATTTGGTATCAAATAGATTTTAAAATACCAGTTGTTTAGTGAATTTAACTAAGCCTGCTATACATGTAAGGTTATTCTTTTTTTCTTGCATTTTCTCTTTTTAATTCACAACTAATTTGAGAGAGTGCATTAATTCATATTCTTTCTTATACTCAGGTTGAACAGAATGGAGTGTGTTGTGCTTGTTGATTTAGGGGAAAAGATGTCTAAAACCTTGATGGGAAATGGTCTAGGACAGTGAAGTGACCAGAAAAACACATACATTTTAAGAAAAGCCTCTGCCAACTTTTATGTTTGGCACCCATACCTTCTGTTTGATGATCATCTCGTTGATGTCTTCAAGATCACCCACCATCACCCTTTGTGATTTTATAACTTGATCAAGCAGAGAAAGCCAATCGGTAAGTTCTGTCCAAGCCCGGTTGAAATCTGCCAGAGCAGGTACCTCCAACAGCAAGGAAGATGGCATTTCTAGTTTGGAGATGGTAGTTTCCTTGGTAACCACAGGTTGTGTCACTAGAGTAACAGTCTGACTAGCAGCTAAAATATTTTTTTGAAAAAAGAAAAAAAGAAAAAAATGAACAATTAGAAACACAAACTATTAGAGCTAATTTGAATAACAATAAATCACCTTCAGTTGAAGGGTAATGATTTGAGCCAAACAATTATTTATGGTATGAAATCCATTTCTAATATAAAACATACATCATAGGAAATTTGAAGACAAGCTATAATATACATTTAGCAATCATTCAAAATAATTTAGTTTTTTCTCATATTGGGACAAATTACTTAAATAATCCTTCTGAATAATAACTCTATAGAAAAAGAAATTAGTAAACAAAATATTGAGATATTTCTAGGTGAATAAGATGTAGTTACTAATTTCCATAGATCATAAATAAATTATTTTTGAGGAGGGCACTAGGGAAATCAAAGTCAATGAAATATTTTTATCTCAACTCTGTATTTTGTGCTGAAACAATTAATCATGTTTTCTGTTTTATTCTAGGTTGATACTGAAGTGTCTACCAGTGAAGAGAAACCAAGGTACATTGTTTTTTGGAAAATGAGAGCCAGTGAAATTTTTTTACATGGATGTGAGACACTGTTTAAAGGTTTTTAAAGAAAACTTAATTTAATTAAAAACTATAATATAAGGTAGCAAGCAGCACATAGTGATGACTAACTTGCTTATGTTGAAGGTTGTGCATTTTTTAATTCTTGCATGAAATTCATGTTTGTTGCCTGGAAAAATTCAAGGAAAAAGAATTTGAGGACAAAAATTTCTATTATGTTCCATTGTTACGGGTGTTCCATAAATGGAACATTACACATAAATGAGTTAAGATGTAAAGCCTTAGAGTGAAAACACATGGAAGAGAATCCTGCCTTCAAGGTTCTCTGCATTAGGAATGATGGGACCTTGGTTATTTCACATTTCCAAACTTCAATTTTTTCTCCTCAGTAAAGGAAAAGCAATAGCAGAAATGTCACAGAGACAGTTGTGTGGATTCAGTGACTAACAGAAACAATGTACATGCAGCAGTGCCAAAGACAGATCAACATCATTGTCATTGCCACAATATTAGCACAGTGTCTGATACTGGCAGGTACTCAATAATATTATCTATTACTATTTTATAAATATATGCATAATAAAAATACTCTATGAGCAAAAAGTGAGAAGCTGGAGGTACTGGTTAGAAATGTGAGGTAGTGGGGAAAATTAAGACAACGTATGCTGTAGAGCCCCACATAGGCTGATGGGGTCTGAACTTGCAGGCGTGAGGTGATACTAAATAACACACAGGTGGATTTTCAGAGATGAGTGGTGAAAAGAAGCAACAGTTAATCTAGTCCAGTGATGGTAAATGTTTTAGAGCTTTCAATGATACAAACAGCCCACTGAGGCACGTGTTCCATAGGTTCACCACCACTGAATGGACAATAGCTTCATAAGCATATAAAACCAGGAGACCAGCACCAAAGGAATGATTGACTGTGTAATTCAGAAAGAAAGCTTTTAGGGAAAGGTGGAAAAGACACTTCGGTGGGAGACCTCAGTCCCATGGACAAAGGAACTAATCTAAGATCATAAAACAAATGTGCCACATTGGAGTTTGATTTTCAGGTGGCCACATATCAACTTTCATGGCTGTATTACACTTTGCACTTTAGAGCTGTTTCCTCATTAGAGAAGATGATGAAAAGGGTAGAGAAATTTATTTTGCCTTTCAAATATTCTTAGTTTCTCTCAGTTATACCATGAATCTCCTACAGATGGAAGAACTAATCTTGAACAAGGCAGAAAGAAAAAAAAGTGTCATATATATATATATATATATATATATATATATATGAATAAAAATCTAATGCCAAAAAGTAATGACTAAAAGAAATTATACTGAGGAGAAGCCAAAACTTTTTTTCTTGAAGCTATCTCAGTACTTTGAGGCTTTTTCTACAAAGAAGGAAACATCAGTAGAAGTAGTAATATCATCCTGTGATTTACTATGTAGGCAGACTGTCCATGGCAGCCAACAAGATCTGGAAGCATTAGGAGTCCTGTAAGAACTTCATTCCTGCAGTGGTGCACGTGTAAAGACACTAAGTAGCTGGCATTATGACCCATTCAAGTAATCTCAGCATGCAGGAGGATCATAAGATCAAACCCAGCCAAGGTAATTTAGGAAGTCCTTGTTTTGAAAATAAAATGAAAAAAAATGACTAAGGAATATAGCTCCAATTGAATGCCCCAAGTTCATCCCCAGTACTAAAGAAGCAAAATGTCAAAACAGAAAAAAAAACACAACTAAAAAAAATCACATAGGAGAGTACTGAAGAATACCAGAACAATAGACTGACGGGAAAATTTTAGAAAATTGCTTCTAAAAAAGAGGCACAATAAATACTAAGGCAACATAAAACCAAATGGGAAGATTTCAAGATTATACAAAGTGTCTAAATTTTTTAAAACACTTATTAAACACTTAACCCTGAGATGAGAGGGAAAACAGATTTATTTTCTTCTCTAGATTTATATTCAACCTCTAGACTTATATCCAACCAACAAAGAAGTACTTAATGAAGTGGAAATGATTAAGTCAGTTTCAATACAGTGAAGGATGAGAATTACTAAAGTTCACTGAGCAGACTATATCCTTCTGTAAAGGACCTTGTGTGGGGGGGAAGTCTTTTCAAAAAGATAGGCCAGAGTTTGAGATTCAAAAAAGGAAATGACTCAAGACAATTAAAACATATAGGAAGGGTCATTGCAATAATAATGTCACAAACTTCTCCACTGAGGAAAAGGGAATCAGTATCAGAAAAATATCAACTGTGGCAGACTGAAAATTCAACAATGCTGCCATTTCTGTACCAGTCCAGAGCAGGAATCCTGACTATATAGCCGTTAGGCCTTTCCTTTCTGGTCTCCTCTCTCAATACTCGTATCTGAACCTATCATTTTGATGTGGTGAGTTTAATATACAAAAACTACTACACAGAGTTTTTAACAGGTCATTTTGTTAGGCATCTCTAGCTCTCCTTAAGGGGAATGAGAAATGGCTTCTCCATCAACTGGTAAGGATTCTTTTCTTTGTTCCCCATTTAATCCCCTCCCCAAACCTGACTAGCATGGCTGCAAATCTACCCCCTGCTTTAGGCTTCCATCTAAAGTTACAAGGTGTTGGCCTTGGGAGTCACTGCTCCACATATCAACTTCTTTAACCACTGTGGAGACAAAATATACTCTTTTCAAGCCCATTAGTTATTCTTTTCAAGTTTCATGGAGTCCTAAAGAAAATAATCTTTCTGGGGCCATGTCATTAACTGTCATTCCTTCCAGAAACAGACCCTCATGTCTTTCCTGCTCAAACATGTTTTTCCAGAATTATATTTTAAAAACTTACCAGCCAGATATATAGATACACACATCATACATATACACACATCTGTGTGTGTGACAGAGAGAGGGGGGGAGAGAGAGAGAATGTGCATACTTGGATAGTCTGTTAATGATTGTAGCATAGTCATGAATTCATTAGAATATTTAAATTGCTCTACCAAAAATTGTGGGTTTTCTACCATAGGTAAACAGACAGATAGTCAAGCTCAAAACTGCTAAACTGAACTGCATTTGACACACTGCAACAGTAGCATGAATAACAGTAGGAGTAATATACTATCGTAAACCATAGATTTGCCTTGAGTATTTTGTTAATTAAAAGGTGTTGGCTTTAGGAAGGAACTCTTATTTTTTCATAAGTGTTTGAAGAACATTTCTATAGTCTAAAATTTAATTGGTTTCGGGGGTACATGATTAGTCAGACTAACAGCTACTCAGAGCTTTAAAGGAGCTACTAAATCTTTCAAAAAAACACAGACACAATGTGTTTGGAATATTTCCTTTGATGTAGTCACTCACGATTTTTCTGTAATTCACAGGTCTCCTTTGGTTGATAAGAATGCAAGAAGCACATAATCTATTTCTAGCTTTGTTTTATGAATATGTGTAACTTTTACTTTTCCATGTGAAAAATCAGTCATAACAAAATTATGTGACTATTCTCACCTTAACTTTTGTATGAAGAAATATCTAAAAAGTGGTAAGTATCACTTTTTCTTCAGCACTCCATGTCAACAGAAAATAATATGTGTAGTCCAATTACATTACACTTTAGTACTGTGGTGTATAGAAAAGATTGTTAGCTACTTTTAATAGGTAAAACAACAATAAGCAATATTGGGGAATATTTTCTTCCTGAATATTTTAAAGGATGGCATGAGGCTTAAGGAAATATATGAGTTCATGAGTACTTAGTATGAAAAATAGAAATCACCTATGTTTCCAAGAAAGAATAATCTGTTATATGTAAGTAAGTACCTCACTTCTTTCCTATAAATATTTGCAGTCTATATGAACAAATGATAGCTAGATGATCATGCAGTTTAGACAAAAAACTTCACAATTTGTACACTATATAGAAAAACTGAAACAAATGTAAACACATAAATTCATTTTTGTTTGGATTTTTTGTTGGTTTTTTGAGACAAGTTTTTGCTATGTATCCCAGCCTGGTCTTGAACTTTTGGTGACCTTCCTGCCTCAGCCTCCTGAGGGCTGGGATTACAGGCATTTGCCAACACACCTGGCTTGTCTGTATTTTTATGTCAAAGTAAAGATTAAACAAATGATATGACTCAGTAATCATCACTTATTGATATTTTATCACACTAAGTGCTTATGTTGTACACAGGTAAGGCAAAAAGAACTACAATGGATGTATTATTGACAACTAATTATATTTCTAGATTTTAGGGAAAAATGGTAAATGTGGATACCATGGACTTTTAAAGCTTAGTAATGTTATCTATCTCATTTTTTTTCTAAGACTATAACCCAAAAATACGTACTATACTTAGAAGGAAGACATACCACCAACAATATCATAACCACCATCATATACCCTGAGCTGATTTGAGCCAGGAAAGGTTCTTTATAAATCTTATTCATACCTCAAATACTTCAGACTTCAAAAGTTATAGTTTGCCATACATACTACCGAAAAACCATACTTAATATTCTAATTTTGGAGACATGATCATTTGATCAAGCCATAAACACACATGTAAAAATGAAGTGTATTAGGTTTCCTCTCACAACTAAAATACTCTTCTTGAGAAGCATCTCCAACTTGCCTTCACCCAAACATACATCTGTCACTAATTTAGGAGAGAAATAATCATTGCCTTTTCAGTTTCTTTTAAGTGGATTCTGTAACCTGCATTATATAAATTCACCCTCCATGCAATCAACGAAAAGCAGTGTTTCTCAACATCAGCACTTTTAACATTTTGGTCTTGATAATTCTTTGCTCTGTATAGTTGTCCTGTATATTGCATGATCAGGCTCACTTGTGAATATTCCAGGTAGAGCATCACCAAATTTTAATGAGCAAAATTGATTCCAAACATTACTAAATGATCTGATGCCAGAAAAATACTATTTGAGAACAATTTAATTAAAAAGAATTTTAATTTTCCTCTCTCCGCTTCTCTTTATGTATAGCTTATATAAATTTTAACATTTGTGCTATATATGCTTTATTTCTACGTGTCACAGTTTAAATTTAAATAGTGTGCCCCAAACATCTCCTGTGTTTGGAAGATGAACAGGATTGTGAGGGTGTTATATTCATCAGTGGATTCACCCACTGATGAATGCAGTAGCTGAATGTGCTGTCAGAATGTGGGTCCCTGAGGTTTGACCCGGAAGGGTGTCTCTCCCTCTTCAGCTTCTCCACTTGTTCTCAGATTCCTGCTTGTCATGGGGTGAGTGACTGTCTTTTCCCTAGGCCCTTCCTCAGTGTTGTTTCTGCCTTAGAGACTGATGAACATGGACTGAAACTTCTGAAACAGTGAGTCACAATATACTGCTCTTCTTTTAAACTGGGTATTAGGTATTGTGACTCAGTAATGAGGGAAGTGACAAAAACAAGTTTCTGCTTTCTTCCTCTTCAGAATAATTAAGTGATATTAAGTGCTTCTCTTACCCACCTGATGTTGAGCAGGCATTAGAGAAACAGTAAAACCATAAACTTATTGCTGCCAGTCAATATTATACAACATTACATAGGAAATATCTCTATGTTAAAAATCACAGCATATGGGGCTGGGGATTTAGCTCAGTGGCATAAGTGCCTGCCTTGCAAGTATGCAGTCGTGAGTTCGATCCCTGGTACCGATTAAAAATAAAAGGAAATTTAAAAATGACAGCATATCTGGAGAATAAATGTCCATGTATTTTTTTTTCATTTCATGCACATAAACCCTTGTAATGGAATATTCTTGGGTGTTTCACTAAGGTCTGTATTATATTTCTCTAATTTTCAAATATGGATAGGGCTAGTGACTTGTTTTGGCCAATGGAGTATCAGCAAACATAAAACAAGCGTGACAAATACATGAGCACTAGGCACTGCTGGGAACTCATCTACCATGTTAAATATGCTGACTACTAAATAATGACAGACTAATGAGTATGTCATTCACATTGTTTCAGACAATAACCAGTAAGTATCAGATATATGAGTGAGGCCATCAACTACTAGCTGACTTGGAATACATGAATGAGCTAGCTGACATCAGTAAAAGAACCACTCATTGGAATTCTAAGGTGATTCAAGAATCATGAACTACATAAATGACTCTCATTTTAAGCCACTGTATTTCAGGGTATATTCCAATAAATAACTGATACAGTATCCATTGTTACATATTATAAATATGCATCCAAAATAGGATTTACTATTTCTCTTCCACTGTCATGGGTAAGTGTGTGATCCAGCAGAGAGAAAACAGCTGGAAAAGAATCTTCAAGTTAAAATACAAAGGGCACAATAGTATTTGTTCTGAAATCTGAACAATATAAAAATGACTTGCCATTTTCTCCATTGGTTTCTCACCATGACACTGTTATATGAACAGGGAGAACACTATTACCAATTTATAGAGTAGGAAGTTAAATTTGCATCTATTAATTTAGCAACAAGTTTTAAGTAATCTGCATTTTAAAATGAAATACTTTTAGATGAATAATTAAGAAATTCTTGTAAAACAGCCTGATTTAAATAATGGTCAATGACCAGTGCTTCAGTGAACATACACAAATGGCTAAAAACACTTTAGAGAGTGCACAACTTCATTGTCAGTGAAATACAAATCAAAACTACAATTAAATGCCACTTCATACCCATTAGGATGGTCACTATAAGAAAAAAGTAAAGCATACACTAGCAGGTGTTAAGGAGGTTATTAAGATATTCAAATACTTGTACACTCTTGTTGGGAGAGCAAAATGGTACAATTATTATGGGTCACTGTATGGGGATTGTTCAAAACATTAAAAATACAATCACTATATAGTCCAGCAATCTGACTTCTGAGTATATGTCCCAAAGAATTGAAAGCAGGATTTTGAAGAGATGTGCACACTTATATTCATTGTAACATCATTCACAATAGCCAAGATACTGAGGTAACTGAAATGTCTACTGATGGCTGCATGGATCTAAAAATGTAGTAAACAATGTAACATCACTCTTAAAAAGAATTTTTTACATTTTTTTTCAGTACAACTTGAAGACATTGTGCTGAATGAAATAAAATAGTCACGAAAAGAGAAATACATGTTTCTACTTACATGGGATACTTAAAGTGGTCCACCTCTTAGAGATAACACAAAGTAGAATAGTTATTACCAGGGCCTAGGGTAAGTGGGAAAATAGGAACTATTCAATGGGTAGAATTTTAGTTGAGAAAGATGAAAAACTTCTAGAACTCTGCTGCATAATTCAGTGCACATACTTAACAGGACTGTACTGTATATCCTTAAAAGGATAAATAGGAAATATTTGTCGGAAAATAGATGGATCTTGAGACCATAATGTTAAGTGAAACAAATAAAATACAGAAAATTAAATATTGTGTGACTTATATGAAAAACACAAAATTTAAACAGCAATATAAGGGACATACGATGGGAAGCAGGAAGGTAGAATTTTTGGAGATGGGAGGGGACCTGGGAAAGAGGAGAAAGGGCAGAGTAAGAGGAAGGAGGCAAAATTAGAAGGAAGATTTGACATATAATGTGCCAATTCCCCAAATTGAATTTATTATGTATTACAAACATACAAATTAAAAATGGTTGAGATGGCTTGTGTCATGTGTTCTATTCAACATTTACATTAAAAATTCAGAGATGACGCAAAATGTAGTGTTTTAATCTTTCTGGGGTAAGGAGATATAAATGTGATCCTTCAATACCGCAATAAATATTATCCTGTAAATCACAGTGGTAAGACTCAGTGAAAAGTTATCAATTTATGGTATATCTTTACTACTGCTTTGTATCCCTCTTGAAAGTTTCGTGCAGCAAGCAGAATATGCCAACAGCTCTTGGTAGCTGATACACTGTTACTCCCCTGAGGTTCTCTTCTGGAGTTTATGGTTCACTCTGATGGTGTCAATAATGAAATAATGACTGCAATTTTGGTGGTGGGGAGGGGGCTGTTCTTGGATACTGCAGAATGCAAGTCCCAGCTAACACGCCTCAAATTGGGAAAACTGAAGGACCACCATAGCTCTAGGGCTGTGTCAGATTGTCTGAGATTTGAAGAGCAACAACATTGCGGCTCAGTCATGCCATCTACCTTACTGCCTCCCTCACTTCTTACATACAAATCTACTGAGAGCACTTCCCAGTAAACAACTGCACAGTTTTTGTCTCTGAGTCTGTTCTCAAGCTGTATAGTATATTGCATTGTTCCTTTGACTGATGTATAAATTTTGCTAATGCATAAATCAACATGGTGGTTCAAACTCTTTAATCCTGAAATAATGTCATTTAAAATTAATTGTTTATTGGTATAACTGGTTGAGCTTAATACTCAACTGAATGATCTAGAAAATTTCAAAAAGTGTTCAAAGGATTGGCAGCATATTTATTGTTTAAGGGCTTAGAAAGCAGTTTTTTGCTACTTGGTTGTACTTGAGTTTCAATTCATTATCTGAGTAGTTCTTTCTCAAGTGAACTCTGAACTCATCCTGTAACTAAAACACCAACAAGTTTCACAAACCCAAACACTAAAGTCTTGAACTCTGTCTCCATGATGGCATTGGAAATGTAACCCCTATCCTATGTTGGTTTGAACTGATTGTGTTAGGCTAAGCTTGGCTTTTAAAGTTCTGGGTCAGTAAACACATTATCAACTGCAGGATTGGAACAGGCACTAACTGAAGAAGTGAAATGAGCTACATCAAAATCAATTTATGTTTTCATTTAACTTGTAGAAAAGCAAACCAAGTCTATGAGTGCAATAACTATCAACTATACAACAAAAAAACAAAATCAAAGGTAGAAAGCAAGACTGAATGAAAATTCTTATACAAGCAAATAAGTAAATAAATTTATGATTTTTTAAGACATGACCACCAAACCATCTCAAATTCCTTTCTGAAAGTAGGAGAGGTAATCATAAGAAAAATATGCTGTTTGAAGATTATTAATTATGGTATGAAATGGCAATGCTTTCAGGAGCATTAGCAGGTTAGCTTTGATGCTCATGTTTCCTATTGTTTCAGACTTGAATCTCACTGTATTAATTCTTTTGATGAATGGGTCTAAAATTAAGAGTGTAAAGCGAGTCTGGGAAAGCTGTGAGTCTACAGTTTACAGTTTCTGAGATAAGAACACAGCCTACTTTGTTTATTCAAAACAGATCTGTGAAGTTGTACTGTTGTCAAGTTCATTCATTGTCATCTTATTCTTGGTGCTTAAGAAGGGGAAATTGCATCAGATCAGGGCTCATGGTAATTCCCTTTAAAAAAAAATCAGTAAGACATACCTAAGTCCTAGTTAGTTTGGTACTTTTTCCATGATGGCATTATTTTACATAAAAGTTGTATATGGTTTCAATCTTCTTAAATTTGTTAGGATGTTTTTGGTCTATGATCTTTTCTGGAAAATGTTTTTTGTACATTTGAGAAAGACCTGTAATTATTTATTATTGAGTAGAATGTTCTGTGTAAATCTGTTAAGTCTATTTGGCTTCAAAGTGTAGGTAAGCCCAGTGCTTCCTTACTGATCTTTTGTCTGTCCATTGTTCAAAGTGTGGCACTGAATTACAGTAGTGTGATTATATTGTACTCTATCTCTCTCTATTATATTTTCTTCATATTTGCCCCATATATTTAGGTACTCCAATGCTGGGCACATATACACATGTGTGTACTGTAGGTTTTTACAATGTGATTACCATGATGGTTATCACATGTCTTATAAAAGGCTAAGTTGTTAACAACCTTAATTACTTATGCAAACGCTACCCTTTACTCTCAACACTCTACACTAAAGTTTTTAATGTCACAATTTGCATCCTTTTATAAGTTTTACCTTTTACCAAATTATTTTAGCTAATTGTTTCTAATAAGAATTAACAAAATGTTGCATTCATATTACTTGATAATACATTTTTGAATGAAGCTATATTTAAGATTCGGATAGTCTAAGGTACATTTAATTACAGTCTAGAATATAAAATCATATTACTTTTTCATTAAAAGTAATAGTCCTTAAAATTAATGTTTCCTTTATTGTAAGATACTTAGAAGTAGAAATAAAATACTTATCTCCTACTGTTAAAATTATAGTCCTCATTTATCCATTATTTTGAAATAGAATTATTGCATGAAAGTAAGCCACATGAAAGAAGTCAAATAAACATTACTGAAACATTAAATCCTATCTAGTGTTATCTAATTGGAGTAAACAGAAAGAAAATGAAGCATGCATCTTTGAGAAATATAATCATTATATATTGATGGAAATTATGTATGTAGATTTTAATTGGTAAAATTCTTCATTTTATCCTATAATTTAGTGGAAACAATGAGAAAAACTCACCAAAACTGTGTTTCCTATTTTTATTATATCTCAAAATCATGGTCACACTGTATTTTACTAGCTATTTTTATTAAGGATTGTTAATTTCTACAGCTTAACACATAAACTATACTTCTTCTGAACAGTAAGAACTTGAAGAGAAACAAAGAGCTAGGCAGAAAGACCAATTTTCAAAAAAAATTGGCAATTTATTCACCAAGGCCTGATGCTCCCATTCAATCTGATATAAAAATGTAACATAGGGCAGGGGCTGAGTTATTTGGACACTATATTGCTGAAATGAATAATCTCTCCTTACTGAATGTGGGATTACTACAATTTTATGACTTCAATAGAGGAAACAGTAGCAAGTTCCATGTGGTAAAAGCTGGGGTACCAGAGTGGTGCTATTGGGAGATGGTGGAACCTTTAAGAAGTGAGGCCCAGTTGGACATCTTTTAAGTCATTGAAGGAATACCCTTGAGGGGGACAGTGGAATCTCAGACCCCTTCCTTTTTTCTTTTTGTTCTCCAGCAAGAAGGTGAGCAGTCTCCAACCATCTTGAGAAGACACAAGATCAACAGATCATGAACTGAAACCTCTAAAACAGTGAGCGAAAAAGAAATTTTTCTCCTTATGAGGGGATTATCTCAGGTATTTCCTTAATGATGGAAAGCTGACTAATACATTGGCTAATGGTAAAAATGAATAAGTAAACTACTCTGTAAAAAATTTCAGCAACATAATTTTCAATGCCCACATAAATATGTTGATCATTTGAAAAGATCTTTAACTTACAATTATACATCAAAAATCATAGATGTTACATTTGGTTGCATTTTCAAAAGTCTCATTTAGATATCTACACATTTAACAGTTAAGGAAATCAAGGCCTAAGTGTTGATCATTTTGCCCAAGACAGAAAGTAAGATAAAAAATGAGGGCCATATCCTAGGTCTATTGAGTTCTAATTTTAGTGTTCTTTAAATTTGGTAGTGGTTTGCTGTATGACACAAATGCTTCTATAATCTCAAATGTTTACTAACTTTACATAATAATGGTGCTACTGTCATGCATATATTGATGAAAATAGTGACAATGTCACATAACTGTAAAATGTTATCAGTGTTACATTTTATTTATTTGTGGTGTTGGGGATGGACTCTTTGGACTTCATACTGAGTTACACTCAGCTACATTCCCAACCATTTTTATTAAATTTTCTTTATTTATTTTTATTATTTGTAAAACAGGGTGCCATCAAGTTGCCCAAGCTGGGAAACTTGCAACATGCGATCCGTCTGCCTCAGCCTCCCGGAATGGTGAGATTACAGTTGTATGTCACCACACATGGCTATAGCTTTATATTTTATTACTTGTCTTATAAAATCCATTATTTTTGGTCACTCCTCACTTATTTGATCTATCAACAACACTTGAAAAGCCCATGTACTCAAGTATTGTTTTCAACAATTCTGGGAAATCTCAGCTATCTGCAGCATACACATTAAGAATTTCTAGTGTTAGTATTTGCTGCTACGATAACACTCTGATCAAATATCTTCAGAAATCACAGTTTCATTCTGACAAATAATGTTATCTCAATCGTTTAAAAATGAACTGTGTCACAGTGCAAAAATTTGAATTCTATAAATGGTTATTTCTCAAAGTAAATTAGAACAAATTAAAGATTGTCCATGTAACAGCACTCTCACTTCCAACCTTAAATGCTTTTCTGAGTGAGAGAATGCAGCCAGAGCGCAGTACACTTCCATTTGACTATCCTACTTCATTCATTCTTACGTATCTATAGTTGAATGCATGAATGCTTTCACCGGAATAAGTGAATCTCACTATCATGTGTGATAAGTTTGAGAAATACCACAAGACAATAACCAAATGCCTGAAATAGCCGCCACACTATTTACAGAAAATGAATTGTTTCTTTTTAACACAAACATTGTCTCAGACTAGCCAGTCTTCTTCATTCACTACTAAAAATACCTGACTTTTTATTTGGTACCAGGAATTGAACTCAGGTCTTCACATTTGCCAGGCAGACACTGTGTCACTGAGCTAAATCCCCAGCCCAAAAATTTCTGTCTGTAAAACAATAAATTTTTCCAAGCTGTTCTCCAAATGTATCTTCTTCCACTTTTTGTAATCCTTCCTATTTTTTATTATCAGAGTGTCACTTTAACTTTTGCGCACCTTTTGTTGACAATTCCAGTTATCTCTGATATACCTTTCTATGAACCCGTATGGTGAGTAGTCTCATGGAGAGTCTTTCTTACTGGATTATTTATTTTTATATTATTCTCCATTGACTCAATTATAACATTCTAGAATTGGAAGGAAATTTGGGAAATTTCAACATTGAACTTTAAATTGCCACCTTTGAGCCCTGTAAATCTTAGACTGAAAAGCTTTGCATGTAATTCAGTACATCCTTGGTATCATCAATAGGTATGTCCAAGAGTCTTTGAAAATCAAAAGCAAACTTGTGTGATCAGCTAAGCTTACTTAGTAGTTAAGATATTTATCACTATCCATTAGTTTCCCATGAAACTAATGGATATGAGTTTAGTGCTAGAAGCTTTACATATTACAGCCACTCATCCAACCAACAGGGTAGATAGATATCATTAAACTCATGGGAAATCAGTACATATCATGTTCCTTAAAGCAATTTTCTACCACTTTATAGCAGGCATTTAGCTCAGGACAACACTTCCTTCTTAAATTACGAAAAATGTCAACAATTATATTTAAAAAGTTTTCTTAATCTATTAAGACATTATCTGCACTAAAGCAAATTTTTAAAACATAAAAGGAGTTTTCAAGATGTTCTCTACTGTTAAAAGTCAACAGATTGCAATTTCATTTGATAAGCTTTTCCAAAAAGAAATAATAGGCTTATCTTAGCGCTCTGGGATATTGTTAACTACAAGTTAAATGAGAAGAGATTCATTTTTGGCCCAAGTTTCTGTCCTTTATCACTGGTTCCAAAGCTATACAGTATTGCAGAGCAGCAGGGTAGGGGAGAGTTGCTCACCTCAGGGCTGGCAGAAAGCAGAGACAGTGTGAAGGGTGGAGCAGAGAAGGGATATACTCTCTTTGAGGCCATACTCCCAGTGACCAGCCTCTTCCAATCAGCCCCCACTTCCTAACAGCCAGCCCCAGCACTAATATACTTGTAATTCAATCACTGTACAAGGTCCCACCTATGATCCATGAGGCTGTGGGGGAGGATATTTAGATACAAGCCACTACATTTATGAATGAGAAAACTTTTCTGTTGTGACTTTAGCAGTCTGAGTTTAGTCTATTGCAATCATTTTCATTAAATACTATCATTTTGACAACTTGAAGTCTATGTTATGTGGTAAAAGGCAAATATAGGTGAAATCATTGATATATTTCTTTGTTTCCAGGCCTTTTAAGAAATAAATGTTGTTTTTATTTCATTAAAATGTAAACATGTGTGGTAACAAAAGAAATTTAAATTTTACATAAATTAGCACTTTCTCTGCATTACACAGGAAATGCTAAAAGGTTTCCTCTTTAAGACTAAATGTTGAGGAACATGTAGGTGTGATGGGGCTGCATGCTTGTAATCATAGCTGCTCAGGAGGCTGTGGCAAGAGTATCACAAGACTTATTGACTAGCCTGGGCAATTTGGAACCTACCTCAATTAAAAGTGTACAAATGAGGAGGGCTAGGAAAATAGTTGAGGATGCCCCGGGTTTAAGCCCCAATACCACAAAGAAATGCTGAGGAAGTTAGATAAATATAGGTTACATACACATTTTTCTGACATTTTTTTTCAAACAAAAATATCCTAACATTCTATTGAGACAAAAACAGAGTTGAACTGGTTTTGACTAAAACCTAAGGTAGGGGAAATGATGTTAAAATTGATTGAAGGTTATAGCATATGTCCAAAATCTTGGGCATCATTAATAAAGCTCATTCTACCGGGACATACTCCTCTACTCATATCCTTTCTGGAAGATAAACTACTTCAAAATTTCATACCCAATAGCAATATACTGTTATGGCAGAGTTGCCATGAAATATTCCTGGGGCTGTGATCAGGAAGATTGAGAGGTCTAGTAAATGCTGAAAAGTGGATGTGACCAGGGAATGGCTTGACTGTTTGCCAGCGTAAGAAATAACTTCGTATCAACTTTCAGCAGCAGCTGAAGAATCTTTTAATAGTTTGGGCATTTTTTTCTAAATCCTCCAGTTATGCTTCACTGATTAAATTATTAAGAACCTCTGATTTAGCTGTTTCATATTTTAGATGGGAGTGAAGATATTTTGAAATAATTTCCATTATTCATGGTTTCTTGTTTCTCAAAATTAAACTTATAGGATGCTGAGATAATCCCTTTTTATTAGGCCTGCAGAAATTGAGAATACACCAAAAAAGCTAAATAGCAGCATGAAAGTATCATTTTCCTTGACAATCTCATAATATGATGGGTTAGCTTTTTTTTCCCTTAGTTGAGCTATATACATTCCAAATAAAGTTGTTAGGCCAGTTGTTGTAAAAAAAATGCTACAGGCACCCACTAACCTTCAGATCTAACCTAAGATATGATTGACTCAAAGTTCAAAGGAAGACAAGACCACATTTAAGAAAAGCCCCACAATGTGAATTATTAATTTGCATATTATTAACTCCTGCAAAAATATTTTTCATTGTTATCTAGCATATATATTTTTGCACATAAGATTCTTTTTTCTAGGCCAACTGAACAAGTATCGACTCAATATCTTTGAGTCCAACATCATACCAAAGGAGTGAATATTGTTAGTGACTTAAACAACATTCATTCTCTGATACTCTTACACCCAGTTTGCAATTTTACTTCCTAAGAGAATCCTAAATCACTTCAAGTTTCTGTGGATTCCATCCCTAGTTGAGAATCTCTTCAAGTTTCGGTGGACTCCATCCCCAGTTTATATTGATGAGAACCTTGCATTCTAAGCCAGCAAAATAATCTCATTATTTTCCACTCTAGATCAGGAATATCAGTCAATTAGCTTATGGTCATAGTTTTAGTATGGTAATACCAACACACGGCCTTAACAGATATGATATATAATGCACATTGTCTTAGTCTATTTCATGGTGCTGTAACATAACATGTGAGTCTTGGCACTTAATAAAGAACAGAAGTTTATTTAGCTCACAGTTTTGTAGGTCCAAAAACATGGCATCAGCAGGGATTCTGATGAAGGTCTGATGTTAGACAGCATCGCATGGTAAGAACACTCATGAACAAGGGTTATACGCAAGAGGAAGCAGGAGCAGAGGTGAACAGGCTTGCTCTTCTACAACACTTTGCTCTCAAGGGAGCTAACTTATTCCTGCTGGACCTAATCTACTCTATGGATGCATCATTAATCCTTTCAAAGTGTCAGTCATGACCTAGTCACCTCCCACTAAGTTCCACCTCTTAAAAGTCCCACTATCTTTCAATATCATCACACTAAAGACCAAGATTTATAGTACATGAAACTTTGAGGACAAACCATACCCAAACCATGGCATACATCACTAGCCTTCCAGCAGATATACAATCTAGATTAGTCTGTTTAGACCAAAGGAAAAAGATTCTGTAAACTTGAGGTCAGAGGTTCTCTTTCTTTTCCAGTAACAGGAAGTTATCTTGGCCTATTTGCTGGCAGAAGTCACCTTGAAACCTAAAGGGCGCATGTAGCGAAGAGTTGGCAAAGCAGGAAAATCAGCACAAAGAAAATTGCAGTAAAATACAGCCAAAGTTCTGTTAGTGTTTTCTTGAAGCCTGATTTTACCACTTAACTTCCAATCATTTGAGTTGAATTTATCTGATTGTTGAAGGTGTTTTGGATATGTATTCTTTCTTGCATTCCACAGATATTTAAGTATTCACCATGCCACCAGGGTTACAAAAATGAATAAGGCACCATTCCTGCACTTAATAAATTTTTTTCTAGTGGAAGACACATGAAAATAATAAATGTCTGTAAAATTTTAGAATTCTTGATTAAATGGAAGTAAATGGTAAGATGAAGTATCCAAAGAGAAATACTTTCACTTCCTGGGGACCCAGGCAGGAAAGATGGTACTCATACAAGTAGTATTTTGAAATGAAGATAATAAGAATGGATTTATCAAAGAATCACTGATGAGAAATATATTTCTAGCAGAGGAAATGGTACATGTTAAACTAACAAAATAGCAGTTTTGGTTGGGAACTATAAATAGTTTCTTATTATTTGATTTATTAAGATAGAGGGGGTAGCTGGGGAGGGTTGCACAAGTCCATAATACCAACACTGGGAGGCTGAGGCAGGAAGCTTCTAGTCCAGCCTGGGAAATTTAGTCACTTTAGGACAGCATGTTTCAGAAATGAAAAGTTAAAAGGAGGGAGAAGAGAGATGGGGATGTAGCTCAATATGAAGACCCTGGATTTAATACCCAGTATAAAAAAAAGAAAACCTGGAAGGGATAAAAAAATCTAGACTGGTTAGTGGATGCCAAATTGTTACAGATTTTTTGTGCCAAGCTAATGGAATTAGGTTTTATCCTAGAGAAGATAACCAGTATAAACCTTTACTAATATAATATGGCATGTTAAAAAGTATATTTTAGTGGGTTTGCAGTGTGCAAGATAAGTCCATAGAGATAGGGAAAGCAATCAAAATGCTTCGTAGAAGATAATACCTGAATAAATGAAAGAAAAAAAAATAGCTAAATAAGAGAGAACAAATTCCAGGCTGGGAACAAGAGCACATGCCTACAATTTCAACTACAGTATTCAGGAGGCCAAGGCAGGAAGATCACGAGTTCAAGACTAGCTGGGGCAATTTAATGAGCCTCTTTATCAAAACAGAATACATTTTTAAAACATGTCTAAGGCCATGTTGGACCTCGGGGCGCTGGGAAAACAGGCAGCTGCCAGCATGCTGCTCTGATAAGTGGCTGTGGCCTGGCAAGCCGCGGCTGCCCCAGGGCGAGAACCACATCAGCGTTTCCTTAGATGCAAGATGCGCCATGTTGGACCTTGGGGCCCTGGGAAAACGGGCAGCCAGTTCACCCCTCTAGTGGGCAGCTGTGAGCGGGTTAAGAATCAAACATAAAAAAAAAATAAAGAAGGATGATCTTGAGGCCGTCATAGGTAAATGGAGACAACTTGAGACTATCATTAGTGAAATAAATAAGAATCATATTTATAAATATCACACTGTGTCTCTAGTGTAAAAAGTAATAAGAACTATAAGAGTAATAAAACCCAAAATGTGTAATTGCTATTGTAAAAAAGAGAAGAAAAGAAAGGGCTCTAAGGGATATAACTGCTTGTGTTTGAGTGTGTAAAATAGATGACCATATTACTGAATCTTTGTTGGATCTTTGAGCAGAACTGTTTGCAGTCTCACAGTTTGATTGTCTACTATGTATCCTTTAACTTTGTAACTTGAACATACATCCAAGATGAAAATATGCAATTTATAAACTAGTGATTTCTATTGTTTGTTTTCTTTTAGAATTCTCTATTGTTGGTACCCTTTTTTCTTTTGCTTTTTTTTCTATTTAAATAAAATTTAAAAAAAAGAATCAAACATCCCCCACCCCGTAGCAAGAGAGAGCCAGTGATCAGAGCATGTCTTTGACCATATGCAATATAGCAAATAAGGGGGATTTTCTTCTGCCATCTCCTTGAGGGCAAATACTTTTATCTCTGTTTTGCTCTGTTTTGATCAATGGTATTGCTCTATTCAATATTCTGTTCTTGTAATTTTGGTATTTCCTTCGATATTGCTCTGCCTGATTAAAGGAACAACGATTGTGAAGAAAACCAGATGTACTATTGGGCCTATTGCTGTTGTCCCCGTGGCCTGCTGTGAGGTTCTGTTGCCAATTTCACCGCACTGCCTCAGTTGGCTATGTCCTGTCTTGTTCTGCTGTATTTTACTACCTTAAAAATAAAATAAATAAATAAATAAAATAGAAAATAATAACAAGAAAAAATTTTAAAAAACAAAACAGATCAGCAAGGTACTGAACAACCTGAAACATGATATAACTATACAGAAATGGACTTAAAAAGCAAAAGGAGGAAAAGCAAGTGCTCTAAAGGATATAAGTGCATGTATATTTAAGGGTGTAGGATTGATAATTATGTTGCTAAGTTTTTGTTGGATCAGAGAACGGAGCTGTTTGCAGCCTCATTGTTTGAATGTCCACTTTGTATGCTTTGATTTTGTAACTTGAGCAACTACATCCAGGAAGACAATATGTAATGTATCAACTAGTGATTTCTTACAGTTCATTTTTTTGAAATTCTGTATTGTTTCTACCCTTTTTTCTGTTTTGCTTTACTTTTCCCCCTCTCTTTAAATAATTTTTTTTAAAAAAGCAAAAAAAAAAAAAACATGTCTGAGAATGTAGCACTCTTGTCTACCACAAGCAAGGCCCTGGGTGCAATCCCAAATAAAACAAAAGATAGATAAGTAAAGAATGAATAAAACAAATTCTGGAGTCACTTGACATTTGGTTTACCAGATTGATAGGAAAGTAATAAATTATGGGAATTAATATAAAACTGCCAGAATGAATTCCCAATTTTTAACTTGACAATTTATTAGATAATGTTATCCATCAAAATAGGAAATTTAGTCAAAGGAACAGATTTATAAAATACAACAATGATATCAGTTTAGGGTACTTTGAATTAGAAATATTTGTGGAACATTACTGAAGCAGTTGGTTGGCAGGTGAAATTTTGAATATGAAGTGAAAGAAAGACATCCTACCTAGAAGTAACCACTGGCATAGTTTTGGTAGTCACTACCTTAGATTTTCTGATACAGTGAATAGGTGTAGAAATTATCTGAGTTAAGGTGGTAAATTTCTGGTTTTTTGTTTCTATCACACACAATAAAAAATGGAAAACTACTTGACAGTAAGTACATCATGGATAATGACAAACTAACCAGGATGTTGCTCATAAAGAGATGCTGTCAGTATTGGATGACTGAAGAAAGAGGCCAACTAATTGGGAATAGCAGAAGTGATGAAAGACGTCATTGAAAATAAATTTAAACAAAATAAAACAAATCAAGAGAACACACAGTGTCAGAAACTAAGGAAACAGGTGAATGGTAGGAACAGCAAAGGGAGTAAGATTACAGAACAACAGCAAAGGGCATGATTATTCAAAATGTGCCTAGAGGTTAATGCAAATTGTACCTTATATTACTATTCAAGGTCTGATGCAACTTCAAAAAACATTAAAATTGAACCCTAATTCTGGGTAAAACATTCATAAAATAGACTTAACTGGCCTAATATATTCATAACACAAAACTCGAGAAACAAACTATAAGGTAAGGAAGATAGTAGAGATACTTTGTATATCGATTCATTTCTTAAGAGTACATATGACAGGAAAATAAATGCTGGTAGACAAATATATTACAGGATTTGAGGTGGTAGATTTTTTTCTGATGTACAGGATAACAAAGGAAATAAGAAATGAAGGACTGAGAGCAAATCAAAGGAGACAGGGGACATGTTTCAGTGGAATACAAAGAATTGAAAAGACTTTTCTATGGGAAGAATGGAAAGTGGCCAATTTGTTTCAAGGAAACAAAAACTGTTCAGTGCAGAGAATTGAAGACAGGGCTAATGTGGCAACTTCCAAGGAAAGATTTTTAGATGAATTTTTATGCTACTGCAATATTTATGATTCTCAAATATTTTTGCTCTTACTGTGGAAATATTGAGGGTAATATATTGGAAAGTTACTTCATGCATTCAAAATATAAAATGTTTAAACTTAGGTTTAATGATAAAAATACTTCAAAACTTTCCACCTCTTTAAAAATATCCTATCATACTGTAAATCAGTAAATCATGGAAGGTAAATAATTATAATGGATAGTTTAGATTCTACAGGATTTGTCTTTTTCTGAGCATAAAGTGGCTTGCTGGATTTAAGAAGAAAATGAAATGTTTCTCTGCTTTCTTCTTTAAAAAATATTTTGAAGTGCTTGGTCTAGAACTCAGAGCCTCATATATGCTAGTAAGTGAGCTGTATCTGCAGCCCAACCAGCAGTAGGTTCAAAGTTGACCACATAGAGTTGTCATTTAAAATACTGAAATCAAAAATCAATGAAAACTGGCTCCAGTCTTGTGCTGACTATAATTTGTAATAGAGAGGAAGTTGGGGAGATGGAGTAAGGAAAAAGACATGAGAAAAACAGGTAAACACATAGGCAGGAAAAACACTGAAATGTTGGCAAAATTGAAAAGATTCCATATGGAATTAACGAAAAATGAAACAAAACAAAAATAAACAAACAAACAAAAATGCAGGTAGTACCATGCAGTATAAAGCTTCCATCGCTAGACTGAGAATCATTGACCACACATTTTTTGGGAGCCTACTTGGTCTCATGTTCTAGACACTGGCAATAAGTAAACTGCATGGCTGGTGGCCTCATATAATTTATGCTGTCATAGAGAAAATACAGAAAATAAGTACATGTTCAACATCATTTGAGAGAATGGCAATAGGAATAAAGGAAAATAGAGCTTGGTTCAAAGAGTGCTGTAAATTAGGCTAGAGTCCAGTAGAAATTAGCATTCTGCACATTATGAAGATTTGAACCAGACTTTTAATGCCTCTTAAGTTTTCTAGGGTCCTCTAGCTAGCTACATCTCTGGAGTAAAGAACAGTGTATCACATCTTTATTTGCATTTCTTTACATAGCTTTTGTCTCACCACCACTACACATTCTCCACTTCTTTTGTCCCTCCCCGTCTGACACTCACTGTTTTTTTCTGGCTGGACATTCCTGGCTCGAGGACTCTCTCTTTGGAGTCTTGACTGCAATTATGTTGTTTAATTTTCAGGATCTCTGTACTGAATAATACTCAGGTCTCTAATTCTGATTTACTCATTTATTCTAAGGCAGTGAGATTCAAAGATAAGAAAAACTATGTTGGTCAGTGTGTATAAACTTTGTTATGCATAAACTCTAACAATTTATAATGCATAAAGTGGAGACTACAATTAATGGTACTATATTATACACCTAAACTTTTCCAAGAGAGTAGATATTAATGTGTCCATATGCCCCTTTACAAAAACAATGTCAAGTATTTGTTGTGAAGAATATAGTAATTACTTTGATTCTGGTCATTATTTCAAAATGTATATATGAATAAAACCATAAGATTTTATACCATGAATATATGTAAGTTTTGTGAATTATACCCCAATAAATCTATGGGGACAAAGGAAGCAGTGAGTGTTTTCAAGAAGTCCATGGTCAAGTAGAGGCAAAAAAGTAAGTTCAAATGCTTTCACAAATGTATACACAACTTGGTATGTATTCTGGGAGAGAAATATGAGTGATGCTATTACACCAACTTTCTTTAGGAGGTTAGGAATGGCTTGCCTGAGCAGGACATTTGAGCTGAGACTTAAAAAAGAAAGATCAGGTGGGGAAACAAATAGACTGTCATGAGCAAAGAGACTAGTATGTGTAACAAAGAAAACCAGGCATTTCTCGAAAGAGGGCAAAACAAAAACTAGAATGTAGGTCCATGTGGAGATAAGGTAGCAAGAAATCCATGGTACCTGGTATAAGGGAGATGACACAGAAGGGTCACAGTAGACAAGGCTCCATAATCATCAATTTTTAAGAATTATTTTATTTTGAGGACAATGGGAAGGGAACAGAGGGTTTTTATAGTGTGTTACAATCCCATTTATATTTTGAAAGGATCATTCAGATGTACTGTATAGAAGAGAAGGAATGAATGAGGGGAAATCAGTTTGGGTTCATATAACTATCTTATTTAAAACAAAATCCTAATAATGTTAAGAGAGAAAGGGACAATACCAATACCATGGATGCTATAGACATGAACCATGTCTTGCCCTGAGCAAGCCAGGTCTATGGCCATCCTAACATAAAGCTAGGAAATGTTTTACAATTCGGGAAAGAGATGATGAGAGAACGGTCAAAGGCATGCAGGATAAGCCTAGAAAATGGAGTTAAGCCACAAAGTACAGCACTTAGGGGAGAAAATCAACTGAGTTGAGTGGTAGACGTCCAAAGCAGTAAGTTGAAAAGATGTTGAGGCCAACCTCTGAGGATTTATTAATGGTCAGTTGATAATACAAGGACTGAAAAAAAAGGATAGTAGAGAAATTACCTTCATTTGATGACAGGGGACAGGGATGGGATTATTTTTGAGTCACTATAGGTAGCAATTAAATGTGCATTCTGGTATAGAGGAAATTTCTTCACGTTTTTTAGCTATTTTTCCTCAAATTAATTCCAGTTTTCTTATTTTTTTTTCTCTTTAGGAAGCAGGATTTTATCAAGGACTTGTATGTTGACAGTTTCTTTGGGAGCTGATCCTCAGAAAGTAAGAATAAAGGGCCCAAAGTGTGAGACAGAGGAGGAAGAAATGCAAAATAAATGTGCATTATCTAGGTCATAACTCTGGAACACAGGGCCTGGATTTTCTAGAATATTTTTACGTGCATCTAAATATAGGGAACACTTCCCTGAGTTGTCTTCCTAAAGTAATAGAGGTTAGAAAAACCTTCTCACGGACTTGCATTACTATGATTTCAGGTATACAGTAACCACCTCTTCTAAGCTAGCTCTCAGAATTTTTATGCTCCTGGTAAGCCAGCGAATTCTTTTAGACCAAAAGTGGACAATAGGTGACATTCTCCTGATGGGGCCTGCTGTCAGCTAAGGGTAAGGCTGAACTCATTCAAGAATGCCCACTGTGGCAACAGTCACAGCTAGAGTTAGATCAAGGCCATATGTCTCCATGCATCAAAGACATCTGCTACAATTGTGATGAAAATGTTTTGGAAGCTTTTTATTCCTTTATAGTGATTTTTTCTTGACTTAAAAATGATTAAATAGAACATATACATGAAGCTTAAAGAAAAATTATAAAGATATACACCACATACTACTACCCCAGTCAAGAAATAGCATATTTCCTGGACTTCAAAACACACTTTTGTTAAGCCAGTGGTACAATCTCCCTAGCAGTAACTAGTCTCTTGATTTTTTCACTTTTTCTTTGTACCTGCTTCCCTCTCTAGTTCATATGCTATAGTCCACCACTTTGGCCAACTCCATAGCCATTATATACTAGTATATTTCCATCATGTGTATGGTGCCACAGACTGAATTTAGGGCCTCACACCTGCTAGGAAGTGCTCTACCTCTGAGTTATATCCTCAACCCCTGACTATAGTCTTTAGTTCTCACTGATTTTCTAAATCCAACATATTTTCATAGTAACTGCCTAATAAAACAACTAAAGGATGTATGGATTAGAAAGAAAGGGGACTAGAAAGGAATTTTACTCTATAACCCCTGCATCATTTTCTACCCATGTAGAAACAAACTTTTTGAAGGTTTGACTTCATTCTCCCATTGGTTTTCTGTTTCTGATTATGGCCATTCCTTCTTAGTCTCTTTAGCTGACTCATTTTGCTCTAGATATCAAATGTAAGAATTCATTGGAGTTCTAGATTAAATCTCTCTTCTTACTCTGTGCATAGTTGCCAGGTGATCTCATTGTTGAGTCTTCTGTTATGTATGCCGATAACTCTGGAATCCCCATGTTTAGTCTAAACCTCTCTCCTGACTCATGCATCTAGTCAGAAGATATTCAGACAGCTCAAACTCAGCATGTCTGAAATTGAAATCATGGTGTATTTGAATTTTAGTAATCTTTAGTGCCATCCACCCAGTTTTTCAAGCCAGAAACCTAGGTATTTTGTTTGAATTCTCCACATTTCTTCTCACCCTGTCTAATTCATTACTAGATCTCACTGTTTCCACAAGCCAAGTATCTGCTGAATTTGCCCATGTTGTCTCTGCTTCTTTCCTCGCATCCCTAGTTCAGGTCATTATTATCTTTTGCCTGAACCAAAACAAAAGTGTTGCTCTTAGCCAGACCATTCTCTATGCTTTAGCCAGATCAACTCCCCCAAAGCCCAAACACAGCCATGTCACTAGCTTCTGTAAAATGCTTTAATAGCTTTCAGTCACCCTTCAAATAGAATGTGATGGATTCCTCTAATGCATCTTAAAAAGTGATCTAAGAATATGATTTTTCTGCCTCATCCAGTACTTTCTCCATGACATCCTTCCCACTCCTGATCCCAATTCAATGATTCAGGCATACTGATATTGTTTAGGTAGCTTCTGTCTCCTTTTAAACCCCAACCTCTATTCGCTCAGGTTCTGCTTGGACTCTCCTCTTGATGGTTTGCCTATGCACAACTATTTACCCTTTCAATCTTGAATGCTCTATTTTTTCAGAAACCTCTCTCTGACATCTCTTTGCTTCACCACTTCAGAATGGGTTAACTGAGTCTTCCTGGCTCTTCCAAAGCACTCTGTATGCTAGTATCAATCATATAGTTACTAAATTTTCTTACTTTCTGTAAGTTGTGGAGCCATGTATCTCAATCAATATTGTACCCCAGGCACGTGACACACAGAAGGGTACACCATAAGCCTGGATGGACTATTTTCTTAATTTAGTATACTGACACATAGATAACTCACAATTGGAGAAGGAACTTCACCAATAAGTAAAAAAGAGTACTGAAAATGGATGTTCATCCCGCTGATAATGACAGCTATTGCTAGCAACTATATATTTTTCTTTCCAACTAGTTCTTAATTTAAGAGCTATTCAGTTGAAGTTGCGTTATCGTAATTCTTTTCTGTTCATTTATGATTCTACTTAGGTAGACCATTCCACTTTTGTAGACTTGTGTTAACCTTCAAGCTCAAAGAGAGCTCAGATATGATATATAACATTGTCATCATCTCTAGAACTGTTAGTAGTGATTTCCACATAATAAATTATTACCTCTTTGTAAGTATACCTAAAGGTGCCACAATAATTAAATATGTGGAATAATTATAAGAATAAAAATAGCTAAAGTCTAGTTGTCTTCTTGCTTGTGCTTTACTATTAAAATAGGAGAAATGTGTTAGGCTTAAATTCATTTATGTAACTATTACTCATCTTTTCTTGCAAATGATAGTGGAACATTCTTAATAGTGGTACCAAGTATTTCCCACATCTTGTTATTTTTACCTTAAGTTGATTTATAAATTTCTGTCCTATGGTAGGAGTAAATAACATTCTGGTTTCTGAATAATTATTGAAAGTATTGTGAATTGGAATAATTTTCTCCATAATGGAAGCCTTATGCCTATTAGAGAAATCTTTTAATAATATATATCCCATTTAATATATAATGTGAATCAATCAACAAATATTTACCTAGAGTTTGGTGATCTACAGTTTGTAGGCCCAATGTGTCCCACTGATATTTATATAAACAAGATTTTTAATGGAACATTGCTACATTTCTTTTTTTATATAATGTTCATTGCTGCTTTTGTATCTCAGTAGTCGCACTGAGTGACTTACAGACTTTCTGATCTGCAAGGACAACAATATTTATCTGGTTCTTTACAGAAAAAATATGCACATTCCTGATCTAAAATTTTGAAATGATTTAAATATTAACCTATATGTCTTGTTAAAACAGTAAATTCCATAATCTAGTAGCTTACTGTATAAAATAAGGATTTTAAAATTTTCCTCAAATTATATTTTCCAGGATTCACAACACATCCTCTGGTTGAAGTTTGTTATGATTTGGGAATTCCCAATCCGCCTGCTGTAAGTTAAATGAACAATGGACTAGAAATAGGATGAGAAAAACTTCTGTCTTGAGTCTTTTCTTGTTCAGTTTCTCCAATTAAAATAAAATGATGAGCTTCATTCTTCAGGGATTTTTTCAAGATCATGATAAGTTATATGCATATGTAAGATTTTTGTTATGTATGATTTTTACAGATTTTAGTGTACTGCTTTTCTCCATTTCTGTTTCGTTAACCATAGTTATTTCTTTTGGTTGAAATTTATGTTGTAGTCTGAACAATCTTATCCTCCACTTAGTTTTTCTGCAGCCTTCTATTTATTCCTGGAGTATGCATCCCTTGGCAAGGTGTATTTTGATCCTCATTTTGTCTGTCCACTCAGATCTGCCTACTTATTCATCTCAATCCACTTGTACCCACTGCCTTGATCACAATGGCTTCCATTACAGTGCTTCAGATTTATCTTGATATGAAAACAAATTTTAGTATAGAGGCATGTTTAAGTGTGACACTGCCTATTTGAGAGATCAATAAACTCCATACTGATAAGTTTTAACACTGCTATTAATTTTGTCCCCTTGTATTTTCATAGAAATTTCAGTATCATCTAACCTAGTAACTTTTTGTAATTTAAAAAATATTATAATCCTTTCATCAAGTGAAGTTCTAAGAAGCACACTGTGAAAAACAAAAGTAGAGAGGGCAGATGACTGATTAAAATTGGAAATGGGAGGCAAAGAGAAGTTTAGGGACATATTGAAGGAGCAGCTACCCTTTCAAGAGCAGAGGAGCAGACTTTTCAGAATAGGTAATGAACTCTAGGTTACTGGTTTGTTTGCTTGGTTGGATGAAGTCCCGGCCAATATTCACTTCTGTGATCTCATAATGTATAAACAATGGGGCCTGGCTTTTCATCATAGCCACTGAACAAAGAAAACATGAGAGAATACATTGAAAATCAGGCCCAAACACAAAACAGGTTACCAAAGAGGTTGTGAAAATTTTCAAGAAGAGATGAAAAGAGTACATTTTAGACAAAACTGATTTTGAATTGCAGAAGGGGCATGGGCTATGGCACTTAATGGTCTTCTCCAGGTCTACTTTTTATAATTCTGCTTGCTGTTTGACCTTGCACTGACAGATATAAAACTAGGAGAATAAATAAAGCTAAGCAGTAACCTAATGGGAGAATCAGGCCCATCATCTCACTGTCTTTTCTGTCCCAATGGCCTCTTCCAGTGGAGGAGGCAGAAAAAAAAAGAAAGCAAAGAAATAAAAAAGAAACATTACTTCTTTTTTAGTGAAATCATTTTCATGGTTTTGAGGTTGGCCATAAGCTTTAAAGTACAACTATTTAAGACCAAAACCTACCCAAATTGCCTTAAGGTAAGATTTGCTTGTCATTAAAGAAAGGACAAGGAAGAGAGAATACTGCTGTTACATTTGTTTAGAAAATATATTTTTAAAATGAACAATATAATGGAATTGATTTTACAGGGTATGAGAACCTATATTCACAGACTGCATAACCAAGTGCAGGAAGAGAGAAAGGTCAAAAACAGGCATAAATTTTAGAAAGATAAGAGTTCACGGACATGCTGGGCCCACTTACTAACTGAGTGTTTTGGGGATGATCATTCTCTATAGGGTTTAGTTTCCTCTCATTATTAACAAAATGAAAATACCGTAATATGGTAGCTATCTAGTAAGGTGGTTGTAAGATTAAACAAAAGCATATGCAAAGAAGTTTTAGCCAAATGCCTGGTATAGAGCAAGGTATTAATGCACGTTAGTTCTAAAATAAATATTATGTATGTTTGGGTCAATGTAAAATCTAAGGGAATAATTGGAATGAAAGTTGGTGTTATTTTTAAAAACAGCTATGATATGTCTATGAATTATTGGAATAGAAACAGACTGTGAGACCTTAGAGACCCTCTAACAGAGTTAAACATGAAGTAACAATGTTGTTTCGCCTGATTTACATCAGGCCTCTGTTGTTAAAACACAGTTTCTTCAATACCCTCAATATGAAGCATTTATTCATCCAGATAATAGATACAAATCCATGCATTCAAATGTTCCTTGGAGTCAGAGATCAAGATGGAAATCCCCAGAACCACAGAGATTTGTGTCTATAAACTTGCTTATTATATTCACATTCAAGGAAATTAGAAGGGGTAGTGTCAGCTTTTTAACTAGAATCTTTTCATTACTTTTCCCTGTTGGGGTTGCAGCACATGCTGTGAGTGACCTCCAGAGATTCCTCAAGCTGTATGCAGACAGCAAATTGAATCTGAAAGCTTTATTAGACAAGTTTGTCTTTCAGCTGGTGGATTGGATGTCAGCTGTACTGGAAAAAATAAAATTTCTTGTGAAACTGGGTCCTGACCTTGAAAAAAAATTCAAATCAAAGTGCACATTTCAATTCTGAGTTATGTCCTTATTTGTTAAACAGAATGCAGGCTCAAAAGAGAGGCAAATTTTACCTTAGGAGTATTAGCAAAAAAAATAATAGAACTTGTCTTTTGATCAGGCTGTAGACAGGAAAGTAAAAATGCCTATCACTGAATCATAGGATTTGAAAATATACTAATAATCAAGATAACTATTTTTTTCAGTTCAATATAAGAAGGAACACAATCTTGTCCACTTACAATGTGTTGCTAACATAAAGAAAGTGTACATATTTTATCTATGAATTCCTTGAAGAATAAAGAATAATCCTAGGAAACTGAGGTGACATCAAAGATTGTTTTATTTCAATACTGTCTCTTACGTTTAGTTTCTCCTTTCTGATATTGGCAACAATGACATTTGGAGGGCATGGTAATCATTCCAGAAGTAGAACTTGAAGAGTTTACAATTTAGACATTTTCCCCTCTCGTAGGTCTACGATGTAAAACTAGCCACTGATATAGCTGGTGTTCTTAGAAATTTTTCCTAAAATTTAGGATACCTAGATTGTCTGTTGGATGAACTTACCATGGACTGGAAAGTGCCTTGGAAATGAGATTGGAAAATGTTAAAGATGAGAGAAGAAATTAAGTATATGAATTTTAAGAAGAAGTTAGCATACAAAGCAGAGGTTCTAAAGTTGTACATTATGAAGCATAAAGTTAAGGAATGAGACAGGGTTAGATCTGATCTGAAGATTTGCATCAAATCCACAGAACATCCCTATTTGATGAGTACAAAAGTCTTTAAATATATATATATATATATATATATATATATATATATATATATGAATGCTAAAGAACACTGAAATCAAACTTGAGAGATGCAAGTTTGTGTTCAGATTCTGTTACTCAGCAGCAAGAAAAGTGTATTGTCATTTAATTTCCCTGGGATTGTAACTATATGAGAAGGCTGACTTATATGATCAAACTCTAATATAAATAAATATTTATTTACTCAAAAAGTATTATTTGAATGGCTTCTATATGATGGTCATTAAATAAAGCTAGACATACATGGTAGCAACATATAAAGATAGGAAAAGGGTATATATATGTAGTCTTTGTGTTATGACTGAGTCATGAATTGGCCAGCAAATATGGAACAAGGTTCAACTCTGAAGACTACAGCAGTAAAACAATATAGAAAACACACTTGGGAGGGTAGGGGGAAAGCCACAGAGTTTAAAAATAAACATTTTAGACTACTAGTTTCTATTAGTTCATTGAAAACAATTGTTTGTTCTGATATTGTTTGGTCATTTTTTCATGCCTATCTTTTAATCTGAGCAACTACTTTGAAGATAAAATATATGCTAAATATTAATCATTGTTAATCTCCTATTTTCTTGTTTCATTATTCTGTATCATTGTTTTTATAGTTTTTTCTCTTAAAAAACGTTTCACAGGCACCTTTTTTACTGACAGGCTATGGGGACTCACTGATTTAAACTAGAAAATGGAAGATTGAAGCAAGATTAAATAACAAACTTGAAAGAATTAGGGAACACAGCCTAAAACAACAGTGAACAGAAATGGCCTATTCTTACTCAAAAATTAATTTAGACAGCAACTGGAGTTTAGATTAGGCAGCTGAAAGACAGACCAACATAAAACAGTGTGGAACTCTATCTACTCTTCATTATTTAAGAAAAGGGTGGGCAATTTAACCTTTGAAGATTGCTTCTAAGAAAGATGAAGTCTTTCCTGAGATAGTAAGGGGGATGAATAACCTCTCAAATGCCATTCCAACTACAATCTTAAAATCTACAGTTTAAGTGTAAGACTGCTACAATTTCCTTTTAAAATCCTCTTTCTTTAAAGGTAAAGTTATATTCAAATTTAAAACCACTAGGCGATGTTTTAGGAAATATTATGAATCCGTGTTGTAGCCTTCTTCTATAAACTACCCTGTACCTATTCTTGTAAAGACATTTAAATAGCTCTAATTTCACCTCAACAATGTGATATTCAATATTATCACATAGTCTAGTCATTTCAGGCAAAGTTTGTTTCTTGGAAGAGGTTAAATAATATAAGAAAGTTAAGGTAATTTTACCATAGTCAACATTATTTCTGTTAAAATGCAGCACATGGGCAATTGAAAAACCTCTAATCACAATACTTTATTTAGCTATCAGAATTAGTTTCCCTCTTCACCACACCCACACCCACATGCACACACACGTACATGGGCACATGTGTGCACATGCAGATGTGCACACAAACACACACCAAAATTCCAGGAAAGTTTCCAACAAGCATTAGAAAAGATGGATTAGAGCGCTTCTTTTCCTTTGCCAGTTCAGACCCCAAAGCTCAGCCCCATGGTACCAAGCAATAAGACTGCCAAAAGGTTAAGAGAGGGAGAAGAAAGGGGGAACTCTATCAACACCAAATGGATAATTAACGTCTAAATACTGGAGCTTTCACAGTCTATCACTGTCTTGAATGCTAACAATGTTGCCACTGTTGTGCTTTTCCTGTTAATCAGGGAGCATTGTTGAAGAACTTGGCCCAGGACCAGGATCTAACATAGATTTCCTTCTGACAAATGGGAACAATACTGTGTGTCCCCAGCCAGGGATCACTGAAGTTACTTCTCTTTGTACACATCTCATTACATTTCAAGCACCCTCATTTTACTGATGCAAAAAGATATGATTATTAAATTACATTTTAGTAAAAAATTTTGCTCTTAATGTATTAGACTTTGAGGGAATTTTCAAGATTTAGAGGTTGTACGTATAAAACCAACAGTGGCGTGGCTGTTATCAATGTTTTCAGCAAAGCAAGTATCCTTTCATAAGAAGGACACAGATTTGGTTTCACTGAAGCTGATTTTCCTTATTTGAAAGAATCAACCAAAGCAGAATCAACAGTGCGAATGTAGCAGAAAATGCACCCCCTCCCTAGCCGGTGTACTTCAGTTGCCCAGCTGATAGTTCCTGTTACAAGTTCCTGTTACTTCTCTCTCTTAGAAACAGGTAGTCACTGTGATACATAGCTGATCACTCTCATGCATGTTGTAAGAACCAATCAAAGACAGCCAAGTATTCTACCTCTGTACTTCCCCTTTGCAATCCAATAAAAACCTCCCTCTCTGAGCCTTTAGGGCCTGATATTTTGTGAATAATCCCCATCAGTGCCTGTTGAAGTAAATAAATCTGCCTCCCAAATCCTAGGTGTTTGGTGTTTCTGCTTGCAGTTGCAGAAAAGTAACCAAAAGAGATGATATGGGTGGCACCTCTCCCAAGGTTTCTGAGAGGTATCTATAAAGATGAAGGAAAGAAAAGAGAGAACTGTAAGGCTTGATTTAGATATAGCTCTCCTAATATCCAACCTGTCTGCCTGCAGAGACATAGTTCTCAGCTTACCACTGACGCACTTGGCAAATGCAGAATGTAGTAAAAGAGATAAGATGGAGCATGGAATCTTCAAATCATTGGGACATCTGAAGACACTCAAACAGTTACACCACACACCTCAAGGACTCTGCCCACTGAGACACACAACATCCAGCCAACTTTGACTACAGATCTTTACTAAGATCTCCCTGTCTAATGTCCCTAGCCTTCTTTCAAGACCTATAAAAAAGCCTGCTTCTCTTTGTTCCACACAGATGGGTTTTTGCTTCTGTCTGCCTGCATCTAGGCACAATAAATTCCATGCCATGTTGCCTTTACATAAGTCTTGTGGTCTCAGCTGCTGTCTCCCTCGTACTGTTCCTTACAAGAACTAATTGACAACTCCTTTCTTTCCCTTATAGTCACTGCAGATAAATAAAGGCTAAGATTACATTTAAACTGCAATTAACCCTGTGTTTTCATTCTATTGCCCAAATGTTTAAAATTTTATTAAAATGACACTGGCATGCTCTATTCATTTCTGGTAAGGTGAGTGAAATTCAAATAATAAATACAGAAATAAGCTTCTGCTATTTGATATTTAATTTAAACATAACCTTTAGAGTCAAAAAGAAATAAATCACTGCTTAAGATATGTTGTACTAGTTAGCAGTACAATCTTTGAAATCGGAGATTTATCTTTGAAAATTACTCTGCCTAACTAAATTTATTACCTTGAACCAATCACTTAATCTTTCTAACCCTTGTTTTTCTCACCTGTAAAAAGGAAATCACAACATAATTCATTCAAAAGGTACAAATGTGACACTGATTCTAATACTGATTCTAATTTAGCTCCACCCAGAAGTAGATCTGGAAACAAAGATGTACATAGGCACAGGTTAGCTGCGAAGTCGACCTTGGAAATTCATCGTAGAGGAGGAGGGAAATGAATAGAATGGGAAACACAGCTTTGAAATACAGTGGGATAATAAACAGGCTGTTGTGCTCAATGCAATGGACACTTTTGGTGTGGAGCACACATTAGAGGTATCCTTCCTAACGGTGAGAAGAACTTCCCTCCATTCTTGATTAAATGCTGTACCAGTGGTGTTTCCTCCTCATCTTTTCCTGTCTTCTCTGTAAATGGGAGAGCTTCTCCTGTTGCAGGAGTCATAGACACTTGGCATTAGGAGTCTCAAGTCTAGAGGAATGCTAAACACTAAAGGTATGAGTGGGACACTATGGACCCAACCTAATCTATCCGCTCTGTATCTGTACCTACAGTGCTATTGAAATAGAGATACTCCTTTATATATTGTTTTTGGGATGGTAGGATTTGATGTGAGTTGCCATATAACCCATAAAACTGAAAATACTTAGCATTTGGCCCTTAAGGAATGTGTTGCTCTCTCATCCAGTGGCAGAACAACTGAGATTAAAACATAAGATGCTTGACCTCCCATACTGCACTTCCCTGATTACACTTGAGAATTGCTCTCTGGAAATTAATTGCAGAAAGACATGGTTTCACAGGTGTTTAATCAGCTAGAAACCTCTATTAACTGGTACTTCTATATATCTGTGTACAATGGTCAATTCATTTCATAGTTATTACCCCAGCACATTTGAATCAAATCAAGATTTGCAGTATTTACATTAAACATGTTATATATGTAATTTTTTTTCAAAAATGCTAAATGGGGTATGGCAGAACATGAATGTTCTCAGGCCCAGCAGCTTGCGTATAAGAAAGGATTCACATTGATATTGACCACCAGATTTACTGGCTTTTTGCCTCCATCTGAGATGTAAGCCTTTAGACTCATGCAAAGTCCTATCTAGCTAAATGATTAGCTTTTCTAGAGAAACTTCATAGAAGCTTCCCAGAGCTCTCTGCTAGGAACACTGAACAGCAGTGTCAGGCAAACACTGCCTGGCTTATGAGTGCTCTGCTTCCTTGAACTTCTAAGCTCCAACATCCTTGGTGAAGAGGGTCAGGAAATAAAGGTGCTGGAGTAATATGGGACTCCCGTTGTTTTCCACAGCACTAGATTACACTGCAATCCCACTCTCTTATACTCAGCAGCATGGATGAAGTGCTTTCTATTCACCATAGACTTGTGGTCAGAATTTTCACTGTGCAGTCCCAAGATGGGCATCATTTGGGAACTTTTGAATGATGCAAATTTCACCTCACACGAATTAGAGATTCTGGGACTAAAGTCCAGCAATTTGCATTATCAAAAAATGGGTGGTTTTAATCCATGGTAAGGTTTGACAAACAACAACATAGGGTGTTACATGGAGACTAACATATTTTATCCACTTTTTTCTCTTTTTCTCAAAGTAGTGGTTTGTGTATAAATACAGCTCTTGCAAGGTTACCAATCCCAGTATCCATACCCTTTGCAAGGTAATATCCCAGCTCTTCCCTTCAAGAAATGAAGGGAAATGCCTCACCTCTGGACTCTGGCCTACAGTTTAAACTTACTTTGAGCAAAAGAATGTAGTAGAAGTGAGATATATCTTTCCAAATTTGAGCATCAAGGAATCTAGCTTTTCCCCTGCCCCTCTTGGAAGACTGCCTTAAGATCATCATAAAATGAAGCCCTAGTCTAACCACCAGAGGCTGAGGGGTTGATTCTTCATCCAACAGCCTGCTGTCAGATACCCAAGTGAAATCACTTCAAGCAGCTAGCTCCTGTGCACTTGAATTTGAACTGCATTCACAATGGTTATCAACTAGGAGCATTACAATAACTATCCAGCTAATGGCAGGGCAAGCTGTAGAGCACCAGATTCATAAATACGTAAATTGCTCTTATTTTAGGCCATTAAGTTTGAGGGTGGTTTTATGCAACAGCAGCTGCCTGATACAACAGGTATCTGAGGAAAGATAATTGTAGAAGTTTATTTCCAACATACCCATTTGTCCTGTAAATTAAAAAAAATGTACACAGCTCAGGGGTAGTCTCTGCATCATATTATATAATTTATATAAACAGCCATAAGAGAGCTTGGTTTGGTGCTTTTAAAAAAGCCTCTCTGGGCCTAAATTTCTACGCATATAAAATGTTCATTCAGGTGATAATATCAATGATTATTCCAAGTTCACAATTCTAGTTTCCTAAGAAATTGAGAGTGAATGGATTTTCCTACTTGTAAAGTGGAAAAGATGGAGAAATATATATCACTTTTAGGCCCTGTAGATTGAAGAGTGAGTTAAATTGCATTAACTACTGGTTAGCTGCCTCTAAATGTGGAATTTCTATTAGGTACTTGGACAGAGAGTGAGCACATGACAAAACCACAGTACAACACAACTCAGGCTTTGGAGACTGACACACTTGGATTGGAATCCTGGCTCATTTTCTTTCCAGCTGTGTGCCCTTAATCTAGCTATTTCCCTTTGAAACTTTGGGTTTCTTGCCTTTTAAAAAGTTGTGTTTACCTATGTGTACTTTTGCAATTATTTTGAGGATAAAAAGATAAATGCAAAAGCAATTATACATGCAATAGTAGGATTTCAAAGAAAAACATCACGATGAATTATAAATTATTCTGCATAATATAGCACATGAAATGTAATCACAGGACAAATTAGATTTTTAAAATATTTTAACTTATTTCATATTAATTTCATGACATAAGTAATATAAAAATAGTAATACAAATGTTTTAAACACCACATACAGATTTTTAAAAGAGTTTTATTTGAATAAAAGCAGCTCCGGACCTAGCTGACCTCCTATTGATTCTTTTCCTTCAACATTTGTGTGTTTAACATTTTGACTTTATGCCCAGCTCTGTGACAGTTTTGCTAAAGGGGATGAAAAGCCCCTGCTTTTGAGAAAATTCCTCTCTTGGTTCTTCAGCTCTGGGCCCAGCTCTACCAGCTACCACCAATAAGTTGGAGCTGAGGACTTGCCCACATTCCCTACTGGCAACAAGGAGGAGGGAGTGGAGAAGAAGATAGGCACCAGGGAGGAAAAAAGAGGCCCTCACTGGGGGAGTAAAGGAAATGGGGCAGCCCACTGCCTCCTGTGCTCTTCTCCTGGCCCTGTGCTGGAGTCTCCCTGGTCTTACTGACATTTCTCTGTCTCACTGCTATTTCAACATCTTCATTTTGACTGTTCTCTCTCTGCCTGGAATATATTCCTCAGTTATACATATAGCTCACCGTCTCAAATCAACTTTCTCCTAATGAAACAGCCTGCCTGATCACACTTTAGACAATAATGGTCTTCATCCCCACTCTCTGTGCTTGTACCTTGTTGCCTTGTTCCCTGGAACTAGGCTTCTCAAACTGCAGAGTGCACGTGGACCTGTGGGGAATTCGTTAGCACACTGGTTGTTATTAGGTGCATCTGAGTTGGGGCTTGCATTTCTAACCAAGACCACTTGACATCAATTTGTAATCTACATTCCATAGCATATATATTCAAGATAATATATATTTTTCTTTATTAGTCAATTGTCTGTTTATTCCAATTAGAATGTTTCATGAAAAGGACTTTACCTTATTTGATACTGAATGTTCAGCACCTAGTCTGATGCTTGATATATAGAAGTTACTCCATAAACATTTACTAGAGTGGATGAATACATGTTGCTGAAAATTAAAACTGGAACTTTGAGTACATTTTCCATTCCAAATATTATCATTATATTTAGGGATATTACATGTTAAATAGATTTCTGTGTCTTGGTTTGGGAATCTTCCTACCACTTATAGAATGGCTTAAATGAGGATGTAAACCCATAAATTCAGTTCAATAAGCTTATAGAAGAATCACTGGACTAAAATCTCTTCTCAGGCTTACGGAGTCTGAGGCTAAACATGTAAGAGACAGACAACAAATGCCAATAAATGATTATATAGGAACAAACTGTGCACATGTGCTGAGGGAAACAAAACATTACAGCTCATAAAAAGAAATGAACCTGACATAATTAGTTGAATATAAATCCTGACATAAAGCAATTTCATTGTCCCAGGTTGAAACATGACACTTGCACATCTTTTTCAATTCTCCAGTGCCATTAAGTCTAACCCTGATGACTGTCCAGAAATCCCTGGAGTCTCTTGAGATGTACTGTATCCAGTCTTTATGGTCTGCTTTAACCCAAACCCTATGACTCTATTGATTTATGATCATGCCACCCTGGCTGTGATGCTTCCAATTCAGTACATTTCTACTTGATATAAACAAAAATCAGCTTTATGTGAATTTGTCACCATGCAAAATACTTCAATGTTTGATCTCTGAAAAATAGACAAGGGGAAAAAAACACAGTGATGCTTTTATTTCTGCCTAATTATAGAATTGGTAGAGCGAAGTTTTCTGGGTTTTTTTCCCGTGAGAGTGAAAGCCAGCATTGAGACTTCTGTGAGATATTTTATATACCTTCTCTCAACTAAATAGAAAGTGAAATAAAACAGACTGAAAATATGCAGTAACAACAAAAGTTACAGCTATGGCCAAATGAAGACACATTAGTCCCCCAAGTCAGCTCTTGCTAATCATAGTTCGTTTTCTTCGTTTGAACTCAAAATGAAAGAACTCTTAAAATTGCTTTCATAGGGGACAGGGAGAGATAGAAAGATTGGGTTTCTGTGGTTTCTGTAAACATATTTCATTCAAGTAAAATATTGTCTAAATGATATATGACTTGGAGATTGAACTCCCATGGGTATAGCATTAATGAATACTCTGTTCCTTCACCTTGATTAGAAAGTGACCCATTTATGGATGTGGAGAATATTGGTGGTTTATTGTCTTCCTTACAAAGAATTGCTTCCAGCCCCAGAAAACAAACAAACAACAACACCAAAAAATAAAAACCCAGCAAAACACTTGCAAGTTCCCTCTACTTGGGGGCAGCCCACAGGCAAGGGCTGGCTGAAGTCAGGCCCTCTCCCAGTCACTTGAGAGAGCTCTGCAAAGCCAACCCAGCCCAGGGCTCCTGTGAAATCAGCTCTTGGGAAAGAAAGCATCTGCTGAAGTCAAACAGCATTTCAGTCACTGGTACTCTGTCCTGCCTTCCTCTCTTGCTCCTAGTTGTATCTTCAGAGAGCCCTCTTCAATAAGTCTTTGGCATGCAATTCTTTGAATCACAGCCAATTTGCAAAGAGCCCATTCCAAGACATTTTGCATAGTAAATACCACAAAGGTTTATTCCTAGCTGCAGAATGGGGTGGGGTGAAGGGCAAATTCTTTCTTCTTACTCAGATATCACCTCATTGTTAAGCTTCTGAGCAAATAGGCAGTGGAAAAAAATGGATGCAGTATACTTACAGGCTCCAACAGTGGTCAGTCCAGGAGTCAGGTGAGGCTGCTTTGCTCTCAGCTCTTGAAGTAAGTGGTTTACCGCTGCCCACTCAGAGCTCAGGTCTTCTAACTTCCTCTTTAATAGAAAAGTGCATGTGTTACTTACTTGATTAATACCTTGAAGATAACTTAATTCATGAAGTTATTAATTTGTTTTGTGAATATGTTATTGGATTTCTATTATATTTTACTTCTACATTAATTTTCTGAGTAGAATTCTTCTCAATGGAATTATAATTATTTTAGCCAACTACCCGACAAATATTTATTGATTGTTTGCTCCAAATAAAGCCTTCCTCCAGGCACAATTTCATTTAGAAAAAACTGTAGAGTACAAACATTAGTGAAAGCAAAACAAACAGAAAACAGCCCCCTCTCAACCTTCAGCTCCACTCTTTTAAATAGTATCTATTGTGGCTGCATACTGGGATTATCTGGAGTATTTTTTTTTTAAATTCCCAATGCCCTGCCTCACTCCAGATTAGTGATGTGAGACTCTCTTGGAGAGAGAGTGATAGAGACCAGGATGCATCACCCAGGGGCCCTTCAAGGAAACATTCTTGGTGATGAGGTAGATGACACAGGTGAACACGCTTCAGGTATCACTGCTTCCAGGTACTGCTTAGGCTGCATAGTAGTCCTCCCTGGGCAAGCCGTAGCCACATCTCTTGGGTGATCAAATATCTATATACAGATATAAATATCTACATCTCCAGGTGGAGCCAGTTTGGCTCAGAGTTAGACTACTATGAAAGGCCATTTCAGCTACAGTGTCCAGTGGATCCAGCCAGCCAGCTGTATGTATGGGGGAGAACTGAATCCTGTTTCCTTCCTGTAGTGATTCTGCTCCTTTGCAATCCACAGAATCACCTGGAAGCCCTGTTAAAACACTGGTGGATTCAATAGGGCTCATGTGGGGCCTAGTTTTTTCTTTCAAAAAAATTTCCAGGTGATACTGATTGTCCATGACTAAAGCCAAAGGTATCCATTGTACTTAATGAGTTACCGAAGTACTGTGCAATGTGTTAGCCATGTATCATTCGGAATAAAATAAAATAGATTCGAATTGAGTAAAGCTACCAAAGGAGTGACATACCTAAATATGGACAGAACCTAGGCTTCTGTAATAATTTTAAGGCAGAAAACTTGCTTAGCTAGAAACATATACACTGTTCTGACATAAGAGCAAGAAAAATACTACTAGTGTGAAATTTTTATTTGTTACAATTAGCAACACCTGATTCTTAAAAACTAAGTAGTAAGAGTCTTAAAAACTTTATCAGCACAAACTGACCATTTTGATATAGTTGTAAATTCTTATGCAGATGTTGTAGGGAACACAAATAATTTTACTGACACTAGACTTAGTTAAAATGAATACTTTAGCAGAAATTGAATTCTGTTAAAGTAATGAACCATCAGAGTTGGAAGAGCCAGAAACTACAAACTCTTTAAAGAGGTGTTGAGTAAATAGGAATGGTAATGAACCCATGCTAACAACTGGAATGTTTTATATATATGTTGCAGTTTAGTGCTTATCATTAATTTAATGCTAATCATTTCAATAAAAAACATTCATTTGTTTATTTATCCTAGGAAATAAATGTTCAGCTGCTACTCTGTGCTAGTTCTCATGCCAATTACAAAGCTTATAAAATGAAGATACTCTCTAAGCACTCACAGCCATGGGAAGAAAATAGAAATGTAAACAAATGACCCAGAGTTTTGAGGAAAGACACCGGAGGAACAGCTTAATTCAGCCTGTGGAGGTCAACAGGTTGCCTAAGAAAGCAAACACATGCATTGGTTGTGCGAAAAGACCAGAGATTGTTCAGGAAGGTGACAGTGGAGAGCCAGGTGGAAAGAGGGCATTCCAGATGGAGGGAACAGTATGTCCAAAGGCATAGGGACAATAAATATTGAGCCCATTCGAGAAAATGCAGTTTTTACTGATTATCTACACTAAAAGTTCATAAAAATGATATGGAACTGCTAGCTCAGACCAAATAGTAATTTATTAAGTTCTTATAATTTGAGATTAAAGGGTTCTCTTCTAATAGTAGGGGTGGAAGTGTTTGGAGCAGAAGAATGAGCCAATAGGATTTATAGTTTTCAGTGTGGAATCTTTACCAGAAGGGAGCAGAGCTATAAGCTGAGACACTAGTGTGGTTATGGGAGTGAGCAGTTGTGCTGACTTGACCTCAGGCTTTGGTCATGCAGAGAAAGGTGGACTGAGGGAGGGAGAGCGGGAGGGGGCTTTGTCTGAGCCAGGAAGCACTGAAGAGGAACTTTCTTTTTTTTATTTAAAGAGAAAAAAAAACAGGCAAAAGGTAGATATATTACAGAATTTCAAGAAAAGAAGATAAATAGTAAGAAATCACTAGTTGATACATTACACATTGTTCTTTTAGAAATAGTTATTCAAGTTACAGGATTAAAGCACACAAAGTAGGCACTAAAGCAGTGAGAGTGAAAACAGATCTGTTCAACAATCCAACAAAAACCTAGAGATATGGTCATCTATCTCACACGTCTAAACATACATGCTGAAGAGGAACTTTCTGACCAGGGGCTTTCTCAAGCCCCCTCATTCATTGTGTGTCTTTGCAGTTAAACTCTGTGTGCTTCAGAAGACAGCTAGTAAGTCTTTTGTTTCTTGTGTGCTATTTTCTTCACACTGAAACCAGTGCTTCCCAATAATAGGTGCTCTGTAAATATTTCTGAATTGAATACAAGTTCATAAAAATAGCTACTTGAATAAGAAAAAAAGTGTTTACTTTAATGTTCCTCTTTGCTACTTGACCACAATATGAATTACAATTTCAGTGGCAACTGGTTATTGCCAATAGAAACATGGATATATATTGTCCATATGAATATGGCTATACATATATATTTTCAACAAAAACTCTACTGGTCAGAGAAGTATGCCAGAGAAGACTTATTCATCCTCTCAATGACATAGGGAAACATAAGAAATTTTGTCATTGCATTTTGGGAAGCTAGGCCAATATGAATGCATATGTGAAGGAAATGTGTAATTGAATATGATGTGTCCATGCTAAGTGAAAGTATGTAATTGTCAAAATCAACAAACTAAGCTAGAAGAACATAGATGGATCTTTAAAACATAACTTTTTTATAAAGGTAAGAAAAGATTTATACAATAACATAGTTTTAAAATTTAAAATGTACTTATAGTTAATACTGTATGTTTTGTGAGAATAAAGTAGATAAGAAAAAAAAATTGTCATATCTCAGGAATTTTGTGAATTGGTTGTTAGAACAAACATTAGAAATTAAACTACAAAACAGGCATAGTGGCACACACCTATAATCCCAGCATTTGGGAGGCTGAGGCAGGAGGATGGTTTGAGTTTGAGGCCAGCCTGTGTTACAAAGTGAGTTCAAGTGTAGTCTGAACTGCAGGAACTGCATAGTGAAAACTTGCCCATATATAAATATAAATATATATATATATATATATATATATTCCAACTCAGACACTTTTTGAGACTAGCTCTTGCTTTGTATTCTAGGATGGCCTTGAACTCAACTGTGTAGTTCAGACTGGTCATGACCTTGTGAGTTTTCTACCTCAGCCTCTCAAGTTTTAGGATTACAAGCATGCATCACTACATCTGGCTAAAATTGAACTAAAATCTATTTTTTAAATATACCTATCATCTACTCTCTTCGGGTTGTTTGTAAGCAATGAGTCTGATATTATATCAAATTAGAACTTTTACTACTTTTGCCCAAAATGCATGTTGTTAAACATTTCTTAACATATCAAATTTAACTTCTTAACATATAAAATTTTTTATTTATTAAAATGTCAGCCTTAAAACTCCAAACAAGCAAAAATGTCTTTCATCAGTATGGAAGACTGCCATCGATTATCATGACGTGTGGAAGATATTTTTCAGTCTTGACATCAGAACCTAAATAATTAAATATTGTGAGAGTTTAGTGAATAATATATTTGGTCTCTTGGTTCCCATGTGAAGTTTTAGTAACTTTACAAAGACAGAATGATAACAGAAAGTGGTAACAAAGAACAGAGAAGAAACAATAGACATATAAGTTTATGACTAAGAAATGTAGTAATCTTGGTCATTTAACCAAGAGATAATATTTTAACATTGTTTAGCTTATACTAAGGAAATCGCTATGTAATGAGAGAGAAAAAGAGATGAAGGGGAGAGGGAGAGAAAGGAGAACAAGAAATGAGGTAGAGGAGAGACAATGGAGTTAGAGACTGATTCATTATTTCTGGGGGTCTGCCTATTCTTTCACGCCTTAAGCATATGACCTTAGAGAGAGTGGCTAAAGAGATTTGAAGGTTTGCTTTTCCTACAGTTGCCTTAGGTTCTAATTTCTCCTTCTAGTGTATCTCTCTACATTGAGTTTGATGTTAGTATTTACAGATTAGTATTTATTTTACAGCCTGGCTTCTGGAAGCAAATTGACCACTGCCTCTGAGCTTTAGCTGAAGAAAGATCTGCACTGAAATTCATCATGTTCTAAGTGTATCACTATATAAATTAACAGAACCATTGATATTTTAATGAATCCCTGAAAAGTAAAAGAAAAAGTTGAAATTACATTGTGATTTAGAATCAGAAGTCTTGAATTCATTATTACTGATTGCATAATCCTTGGCAAATCAGAGAGGTCACTCAGATTTATCATCCTTGAAAAATGGATATAATACTACCACCTAACTCATAGCTTTGTTGGAGAAACTAAATGAGATGTTTTATGTGAAAGAACTCTGTGAACTGTAAAGTATTATAAAATTGTTGGTTAGATATTATGCAGAGCTTAATGAAGCAAAACAGTAGATAGTCAATAAAAGTTTTCATTAAAATAGTTACAATAAAATATTTCAATCCTTAAAGGAATATGTTTTGGTTATCTGAAAAATAATATGTGTGTATTCATTTCTCATTTAATTAATATGTAAACTCGGAACATGCTCGCCCTTTATTCAGATGTTACCTTGCCCACTGTTACTCTCAAATGAATAAATGGGGAGCTAAGAATTTCAAACACAGAGGCAGAAATAAAACATTATTACCTCGATGTTCCAGAAACATCTGAGGATATCACAAAGGGTCAAAAGTACAATAAACTCAGGATTGAATATTTTCAAATTTTTAGTAATTATAAGCCAGTGATATCAATTATGAAATGGTTATAGATTTCTATTTGTCTCATCACAAAAATACTCTTGTAAATTCAAGACTTCATTGTACTTTAGAGTAGAAATTGATTATATCTTTTGCAAGTTCTTTTCTGATTTGTTTCATTTTGCTTTCTACTTTTATGACACGTTCCCATATTTTCTATTTCTCAACTTTTCTATGTGGCTATAAAATTCTTTTAGGTAACAAAAAATATTTGGCTACAGCAAACAGTGCAGCTTTCTTCACATAATAAACTTTAAGCAATGTTCAATAAAATTCTATAAAAGGTAACAATTGGCTATACATGATAGCCATCTGTAAGCACATTGAAGGTAACCAAATATGTGTTTAAATTCTCACCTTTTTAAATATGAAATCACTGAGAAAAGAGTTTTCACATCCTACTTTTGACTACCTTTCCAAACATTTAAAATTTTGAATATGCTAGTGAAAATGCAGGTCTCAGCCATTCCTTGGATGAGCTCCAGATTCAACAGTGCATTCATGTTTTACCCAAAGGGAGAAATTTACAGAGCATTTTAAATGGTAAATTTAGTTTCATTAAAGGCCATTTTGCAGATAAGCATTATTTTTCATTGTAGATATTTTGCTTTGATGCATTCATTAAATGTTAAGACAATTATAACAAATGACAGGAAATTTCTTCTTTATGAAGAGCAAGAATTAATTAGAAGCAAAAGTGATTTCTTAATATAATTGCCTTTTCAAATTTGAAATGAAACACAGCTATTTAAGTTAGAAGTTTTCAAATTTTAAAAAATATACCTTTCTCTCATGTCAACTCTTTGCATGCAATTAATATCCATTGAATAATAAAAGAATCCACCTGTGGTTTTATAAATCAGACATGCATATGAATATTGTGACTGAAACATCTGCATCTCTATGCCTGTCCCTGTAAATGCACTTAATACATGTGAGGACCAGAGGTGAAATTCAAATCTCAAAAGTGTTCATTTCCTTATAGTTATTGAGTAAGCCTAAACTGAGACCTTCACTCAAATGTGTCCTCAGCGTCAGCTTAGATTAGAGCTTTTATAATTTCTTCTGTGGATCAACTGTTTTCTTTGAACAGTTAATGTTGTACATTAATCTAAAGTAATCACAAGAGAATGCATTGAGGTATTTGTAGAACTATTCTGTCAGAATTTGTTTCAGTAGTAACATAAAAAATGTGAAAAAAGCTGACAAACCACTACCAGCTATTCCTACTTTATAAATCTCAGGCTCACCAGTGGTGGAGACAAATGTAAATGAGTATTTTAAAGATAATTTTAAAAAGAAAAAGTTAATCTATTGCCAAAATGAAGAATATGCATTTAAGAAGAAAAAAAAAGGTCAGTCTTTCTAATATTTTGTGAATTGGAGTGGGCATTTGACACACAAAAAAATCCAGGGATAGCACACAGAAATGCACCCTGCTGGTAGCTTAAAGCTAGATATATCATAATGATTCCAGAAGATCGAAAAACAAACAAAAACAAAAGTACTTAGAGAAAATAAACTAGATAGAGGCAAGGACACCCCAAAGCCATGTTTAGAAAAACACGGAGACAATGCTACTGAATGGAATAACATGAAGCATTGTTGTTCCTTTAACTCGGACAGAGTTTAGTTCCATTTCAGTCTTTTCACCTTCTTGAGAAAATTTGCTAAGATACATGATCATCACAGTGACTTTCCTGATAGCATCTCATCCAGACAGTTTCAACTTCTCTAATTCTTCAGCCAGGGGAACTTGTGACAGTCTCTTTCTAATGTTCTCTTACTGAGATGCCCTACAATTTTTCTGGGGTGCTTTCTCCCCTACTGAAATAAACTAAATAGTCCTAATATTTTTTTATTATAGGTGTGTTTCTAGCATTCTTATTTGGAGAGCTTTAGTGGCACCGTATGGGGAGGCCAACAGCACCATACTGAAAATCATTTAGAAGACAGAGGGTAAATTCTGGAATTCTGGAATGTATACACGAACATTTTGTATGAAATTGTTTCATTAAAAGTAAACATGGCAAGAGAAATACTTATAAATGAGTGTATTATTGTGTAAAATGTAAGAGAGCAAATACGGATGTACTACACAATTAAGAAATTAAATATAATTAGATATTTGACAATCTTATCCATATCATTAAAAGTTTACTTGAATTATTTTTCTCAAGTCTCATACAAATTTTACCTTCAAAGTGTGAAAGTGTTTAAACTGATGATTAGTATTTATTTAATCTCTTGTGGTCTAAGATTTTCTCCTCAATTATAAAGCAAGTTTGAATTTAAAAAATAAAATACTGCTGCTCATGTATTAATAAATCATAAAACATCTCTAATATTATTATGTTCCTTCTACATGTTCTCTCCCTATATTTCCTATTGTCATTTTGCTCATGCAAAGAGTCAGTCAAAATGAACTTGATCATTTATGGGGACAGGTTATATCTGCCATCTCTATTAATTTTTGACATTATAAAAAACATAATACTAGGTAAATGAGATTCTACACGTTACATGATTCACAAAATCTAAATATTTTCATAAGTCCAAAAATATATAATTGGACAACAGTTTGACCAACAAAACAAAAACTAACTCCAGATATTATTGTAATCATAATAATATTCAATTGAGCCTGTTATATATAACATATAAACTGTCAGGCCACATCTGTTGTAATAGATTGAAAATTGGCAGAACAACAACAACAAAAAACCCTTAGGAAGTTCTTGGGAATGCTAAGCTATAGATATTGGCAGGAGAACAAATTTGTTGAGATAAAACAAAGCACCCAACTTAATCGAGTTAATTAAGAACAAAACAGCTGGGAAAATTAAACATCCCTGGTTGTGATTGACTGTAATTGAAAATGACTAATGAGTCTGTCATTTTGCAGCTTACATATGAGGAAATGATGTCTAGAAGATTATCATTGTCCTCTTGGCCATTTGTCTACAGCAATTATTTTGTGTTGAAGTTTAGGATGCATTCCTTTGGCCAGATGTGTAAGATTCCTTAAACCTTACTTTTACTGTTATATTTAAAATTAATTCAAAATAAGTAAGTAAAATATATTGCAAAGATCATCTAAACAAGATTTCTTTTGATAATATAAAAAGCTAACAATCAAAACAGTTGGCTGCATCTTACCACTTTGACAAGTAACTAAGACATTTAAAATTCCATTAATGCTCTCATTTCTAATATATGGAAGGCAATATAATAATTTTTAAAGATATAAATTTTTAACATTTTAATGGAAAATTAAATTAACATAAGTATAAATAGAAGAAAATGGCAGCTAAATGCTTAAATAGTACAACAGAGTTAAAAATACAATATAAGGAACAACATAACTAGTTTATTTCTTATGGGACCATTGGTATTATTGTCAATGGTGACAGTTGTTTTGTGGCTTTTTAACTGCTAAATGTGCTTTGATGGAAAACCTAAGTGTTATTCCCTGGAAAATGGAATGGAGCAAAATTGAGCCAATCAATTTGCATTATCATAAAATGCAATTGCCAAATACATAAATTCAGCAAAAATTTAAACAATTTATGTAAGTTAAACAATTAATGCTATGTGAGTTTAAGAGGAAGAAACCACACACAAATGAAATAGAAATGTGTGTGTGTGTGTGTGTCTGTGTGTGTAGTGCTTGTGCACGGAGTAGGAGGAGACAAAAAAAAGTAGGTACTGGGAGTGAGAGACAGGGAGAAGGAAAGGGAGAGAGGGAGAGAGAGAACGTGAAGCTGCTTCTTTAATCACAGTCTTGTAAGATTGTTCAGGTAATTTTGCACCAGAGATCTAGTACTGTATTTGTGTCATTAGAACAGTCTCATGATGTGTTTTTAAGCTTTTAAAAGGAAATCCTCAAAGAAAATAAGAAAACCAGTTAATTAGACAGGAATTTAAAAAAAAAGAGAAACAAAAGTGAACCATCTTGAGAAGGCTACAAAATCCTACAGAATGTGGAGAAACAAAGAGAAGAAAAAGCAAAGAAGCTGAACGGGGATGAAGCCAGATTACAGTCAGCACTCTGCTTGGGAGCTGAATACAGGAGCCAGAAAGATTGGTTGTCTCATTCTGAATGTGGAGGTGCCAATAGACAGTCAATTTCTAAGAAAAATAAACCATACTCTGATGTGACATTAATTAGAATATCTGCAAGTGGATGACATATTAATTATCCATTAATACTGGATCTTACATACACCTCAGCAGGATTCACATTTTCTTTTTTAAGAATATCACTTCTTTCTTCACAATTGTCATGCTTTTCAAATGCTTTTCTCCCCAATAGGAAAATCAGTAACAAACTTCCTTATGACAATGTACAGCAGGCTGCTCAGACCTGATTCTCCTTCTGCTACTGAGAGATGAGAAAGCTCAGAGTTAAGGAAAGAGGTGTTAGAAATAGCATGATTGAAAATTTTGGATATGTGGACTCAGTGTTGAAAAAAGGTTTGTTCATGTACTATTAGAGCAATGGATCATCCTTCAAAAATCATCCTTAACCTTTAAAAAAGAAGCTTCTGATCCATGCAGAGATTTTAACAGCTGCCCTCACAGCTTTCTGCCTTATGTTGTTGAGTGCCATGTTCTGCACTGTGAGGTCGTTTTTCTGAGCCTCTAGTGTTTCAAGCTGTGACAAACCCCAGCTAATCTTCAGGTATTTCCAAGGGCAGAGAGCATATCAAAAGTTGTGGGGCTGGGAAAAGCAGTTCAGTGGCAGAGCCATGGGTTCCATTCCCAGCACCCGAAAATAAAGATAATAATAAAGGTATAGGTCAAATATTTCTCCCCACTCCTTAGCTCCCAAATTAATTTCACCTGTTTGCCCTTATCAACCTGAAATGTTGATTCTTTTCCAAACTCAAGAGAGAAGTAGTAGTACAGGATGGAGCTTTCAACTATGTTGTACCTTTTCTAAATGAGCTGAATCAAGATTTAAGGGGAAAAGAAGGACACTGACCATAACAAAATGGGTTTAAGGGATGTGAAAGAGAACAGTGATATAGCCATAGTGTTCTTTCTTCTATTTCAGAACAGTAATTCTCCTTTCACATCACCAATTTGCAGCAGAAAGTCTGTATGCTCAGACTGGACAGATCCCTCTTCTGATATTAAAGTGGCCCAGGAGTTAAGGCTGTGGGTAGAGGTATGATTAAGATACCACCGATTGCTTGGATTGTTTTACATCTAATGAAAACAAAATCTGTCCCTACTTTCAGTTAAAAATTTTCCTTTCTGTTTTGGTTTTTAATAAAGGCACACAATAAAGCCAACTTTGTACAAATTTGTACATATAGGTAATTCTTACATTGGTCCTAATTCCTGGGTCATTATCATAAACATACAGCACTAAATGTTTGAGGATCGAACAAGGGTATATAGAATCGACTTATGCAATGGTCCATTTGTCCATTTTATGGCTTGCTAAAATGAGAGCTATTCTGCCTGGGGACTTGGTTTCTTTAAAGTATCAGTAGAAACCCAGAAATTTACCGGTTTTAGGATTGTCTCTTACTCTCCAATCTAAATACTGAATATACTATTAGTTTTTAAAGATGATTATACTGATCTTGAGCTTGGGTGCAAGCTATTTTTCTGGATTATATTTTATTCATTTTTGGTAACAGGGATCAAACTCACAACCCTGCACTTGCTAGGCAGGCACATATGCAACTAAGCTAAATCCCAGCCATATTTTTCTGGATTTTAAGAGTGGAGAAAAATGTATTCCTGAATAAATATATGTTACTACCTACTGAGAAACCTGTGCCTTTTATCATCTAGCATTTGGACATTATGGCCAGGCCCAAACTTTTAGTTACCTAAGAAAAATCCCCTTGTTAGCTATAGAAAAACTAAACAATTTTGTAGAAATGAAGCTTTGGCCAAGCACAAGGGAAACTAAGCAGTGACCTCAGAGACAAGAGTCTGTGTCCTAGTAATGTTGTTTGCAAGGACAAACTGGTTCTGTATAATGAGGTTATTGACCTGCACAGTTTTAGTGCAGTTTTAAACATGAGGGTGAGGTTCACTAAATCTCAGCCTGCAACATTAGCTGAGAAACCAAGACTGATCAATAAATAGCCACCATCACAGGCTCCCAGAAACCTTCATCATAATGGGAGCCATTGTAATTTTGGTCAGGTACAGAGAATAAGGTAACCTATGCCTAACGTCTATTTATCATTGGACACTCTTTTGCAAATGGAAGCCATTGATTAGCTGTTTTTTGAAAACTAATCAGGCTTTCCATCTTTCCTCACGTAATAGCCTGTGAATAAATGTGCCCTACACTTCAAAATGCACACAGAGAAGGGAAAGAAGTAGAACACATTCTTTCACTCATGCCAGCTTTTTACTAAAGATAGAAGCAATTACATGACATTTCACTAAAAATTCTTGACCCAATAAAATAGTAAAACCCGAGTGATGGTTTTCCTTTTTCATAAGAAAGAGCAACAGAGAAAGGAAAGGTCACAGACCATATTGAGATTCTTTACAGCTGTTGGAGACAGACAGTATGATGCCGTAGCTTGATTTGAATTAAGCCAAACAATATGAAAAGCATCAAGCCTGGCAAGCAATGCAATAAAGCCCCAAAGAATTTAATCTACCTTGAAGGTGGGACTACTTTTTGCATTGATGGCAGCACACCAGGACAGAAATGATTCCTCTGAAGCAATGACTTGTTAATAGTCTTAAGATCACAATATATAAATAGGAAATGTTGGTCAAAAAGACAACTTTGCCTCTGCTGTTGCAGTACGGCCAATATTTCCTTACAGGTTATTTCATCGATTATAAATAGACCACGTCAATGGCAAATGTACAACAGGGGAAGCATAACCCATTATGAAGTAATGAATATTGCTAGAGGTTGCTTCATTACCTTCACTGGCTGAGTGGCTGGTTTTTCCTTGTACAAATGCTGCCCTTTAGACAAAATCTTTTCCACATCCGGTTGTTTAGCTTGAACTGCTACTTCAGTTTCCTGGGGAAAAGAACCCATACAGTGCAGATTAACTTCACAGTTAGCAATAAAATTACTAAATTTAAATATACCCTTGGAGACTCCACATGTATTGCAGATCAATTTCTGCACAGTACAGAGAGGCACAAAAATGTAGCTTTTGGTGCAGAAAAAAGAAAATAGAGGTCTCTGTAAAGCACCCTGAGGTAAAAAAAGATTTGCTTCATTATATCAGAATACTAACATAGAAATACAAACACTAACTTTCTATTTTTCAAAAAAGAATGAAGCAATATGAGGTATAATTTGTTAATAGAATTTATGTATATCAATACTAGTTTTAGCTTAAGTAATATAATCTTAATATTTATTTTGCTCTAACTTTTATTTTACAAGACTCTGATTGGGGTTTTGAATCTGAATTCTTTTTTGAAATGGAAATCAAATAACGTTTTCCACATCATTGTCAAAATGAAGTTTCTTTCCAAGAGTAAACACTTAAAAGCACAGTATCAAAGTTTATTATACATTAAGCAGTCAAACTAAATAGGCCTTTTAAGGAAAGATTAAATTAATTTTTTGCTGTTTGTTTTTCTTTAGCCCAGAGAAGACTGAAGCACGACAGGAAAAAAAAAGTTCCTTTAGATGTATGAATATAAAGTGATTTTTACTGACTGCTGTCTAGGGTTCTTGAAGAAAGAACAAAAGAAATATGCATAAATTGAAGCTGAAGGAAGTGAAGTTGAATATTACAGAAGGCTTTTTGGAAGGGACACTTGTTAAACAGTAGGATTGAATATTGATTAATCAATGTGCGGCATCAGCCAGGGCCTGAGCAATCTTCCCCAGGGAGTGGCTCCTGATTAACCCGAATTTGTCTTCCTCCTGCTTCTACCCTGGAGCCTCTCCACACTGCTGGGCGTACAATGTCTTCATGCCACTGTTTCCTTTCTACACTTTTCTCGCTCAGCCCAGGAGAGCAGGAAAGCCCGGAACCCATATTACTATAATCTTATACTGCACATTAGTGTGTCTTCTCATTTACAGGTGCTCAGCACAGGCTCTTAAGAGAATTGATCTCTCCAGTTCTTATAATGACTACCAGTGAGAGAAAGATGCTTTGGTCAAAAGTGTCTGTCACATTAAGCCCAATCCTAGGTGTTCATAGGTATGTGTGCAAATCTCAATTACTTCAGAATAGGAGCCTAGCTACTTCATTTTCTAGAACTGCAGATTGATGGTCTCACAGCCCATTGCCAAGAGACAGTATTCCTTCAAAGCACAGTACTGTATCTGACTGTAACCCTTTGCAAGAAGAGGAAATAGATCTGATATGTCAAATCAAGAATGGGACACATCCATTCTAGGCACTGAAATCCTAAAAGGTGCAAAGCCATTATCAGTTCACCCTTACATGCTTTAATTGCAAAACTTTTGAGTGTACTGAATGGTGACATGATGTCAAAGTACTTGCAGACAGAAAAATAAGGCAAGCTGTTTAAATGAAGTTGACAAAAGAACATATGTTTAGCAAGGTAAAATTATTTATGGACAAAAGTGACCAAAATTTTCCACTTATATATGCTTGATTTATCTATATCATGAATTATCAAGCCAAGTCCATGTATGATAGCCAAAGTATACATTGAAAATTATATATGCATTGTATACCAAACCAAGGTAACATGAAACTGTGTCATCATCATTCATATGATATGTATTTACCTAAGATAAAGTACATTTTTTAATTTTTTACTGACCATCAGGGACTTTCCTTGTGAATTGATATTTGGCAATTACTGGTAATAGGTGAGGTGTTACAATTAGCTTCACCATGGTCACAGAGTATGTCCTTGATGATAATAAAGTTACCATTTATATAATGACTGCCATACTCCCTTCCTGAAATTCTGAATGAAAAACATTAGTACTTTACAGATGAGAGAACTAAGCCTGGATAAGAAGGCTAGTGGTGGTGGTGGTAACAGTGATGCAAATACTTTGCCCTTGGCCCCCTGGAAAAAAGAGAGTATTCAAACACAATTCCATCTGAATACCAAATTGATTCTGTTTCCACTAGTATAAGTCACCTCCCCACATATTATTAAGACCTGTATCATCTGATTTGATCTAACTAACATTATTACTCAGAATGAGTAGATTTCATTTTCATCATCTATCTCTATTTAGTATTGTGATATATACCAACAAAATGTCATATTTATCTGATAATAAAAGACAGTCAAACTTGGCCTGTAAAGTTATCAGACTTGTATAGTATAACTAAGGTTTTCAGATAAACTCTGTGGCCAAACCATTCAAGATTAGTCACTCTGGAAAGTACAGGAGGATGCCAACTTGCTGTAGAAGTCCTTCCCTTTCTTTGGGATTTTCTAAAAATGAAACCAAAGACCATTATTCCTATTCCCCCATAGTCTTATTTACCCTTTTTAAGTTCCTTTGTATTATCCTTCATAATATGCCACAATTATTCAAACTACCTGTGTGTATTAAGTTGACCGTTTCTATGGAATTATCGTCTATGCGAACCAGTCTTGTAGCTCTCTTGCTCAGCCATTCTATTTCTGTCAGTACCTATCACATACCTATCAATATTTTTAAACTTGGAGCCTGAAGGGTTTGAATTAGGTTGTATATTATTAGAAACATTTGTTCATGGACAGTTGAATATTTTAGTGGTATTGGTAACTTTCTAAATAATTTGCTAGACTTAAATACATAATCTAATTTTCTAATTATGAACATACTTTATTTTTAAAAAAATTATATCTTCATATTATTGATTATAAGACATAAAAACAATTCTTATGGTACACTAAAATAGTTATTTTATGCTTTGTCTTTTCATTGACTTCTTTTTAACCAAAATTTCATTTCTTTGGCATTTTCCTTCTTTGTCAAAATATTTACACGATTTAATTTTCACCTAGGGAATCAAGGAAAGACTATAAATATAAATGTTTTAGCAAACATGACTATTTTACATAACAGATGCAACAACATGAGGCCTCAAAGCAGGTACTTTATAATTATTGCACTAGAAGCACAATATATATTTAAAAAATTTTTTGCTTTATAATTTCTGAGGATTAGTAAACTTGGTGTGGCTGCAGGATTGTGCTTCTTACAGAAGCTAGCACCTTATGTGAGCATTAAATCCTGTCCTACCAGAGCAGGGAAAGTCTTAGCCTTCCTTCAAAACTCTTCTACTGCCATTTTCTTCACTCACTGAGCATAATATGATAGCATTCTCTTTCAATTCCTTTAAAATTAAATCTCTGTCCTCAAATATCAATTAGTAATTCATATCAGTCAAATTTGACATGATTTTTATCTTTCATAGTATTTATACAGTGCCATCTTTTGCATGAGATGCACATCTACATGTAACTCCTCCACTTTTAATAAATGTTTTGGGGTGGCATTGAGGGTTGAACCTAGGCTTTTGTACTGAGCTATATGCTCAAGGCTTGGTTACTTATTTTGAAGTCACTAAACTTCCCAGTCTAGGTTTGAGTTTTCAGTCACTAAACTTCCCAGTCTAGGTTTGAATTTGCAGTCCTTCTACATCAGACTCGCAGAGTGCTGGGATTACAGATGTTCACCATCACTCCCATCTCAAAATGGGTTTCCTAAAATGATCTCACTGAGCCAGGGCTTTAGCTCAGTGGCCCAAGCACCTGTTTGGTAGTGCAAGGTTGTGAGTCCGATCCCCAGTACAAAAAAGAAAAGAAAATTGTCACTGATCCACTGTGCCATCTGTTCAATGCATTTATCAAATGACTTTGAAGATCAACCATACACTACATCCTGGTATATTTTATGAGACAAATTTCCAGTCCTTCTTCACACATGTGGCTATGTACTTGAGATATATGTATACTTCCATGGGTGTGCATGATGTGTGCGTATGGAGTACATATATAAGCAGACAGTTGAGCCTGTTCATGGAAACATGCTAATGTGCTTGGGTTGTGCATGTGAATCAAGATGGTCATCATAATATTGATGCATCAGCCCAGTGAGCTACTGAAAAAACAAGGTCAATGTCTAAGTAACCCATGTGTTACTTAGTTCTGCAAGTTCTAAGCAGGTGTTTTCTGAAAAGATTGAGGAATGGTTGGCAGTTCAAATGTACTCAAGGGCTAGCAAGTACAGGAATTGGAATGCAGCTGAGCCCCTGTGTCCTTAGATTCCTCTGTGTTCATGGATTGAAAACATTTTTAAAACTATGTCTGCACTCAATAGCACTCTACATGTATAGATATTTTCTTCTTGTTATTCTCTAAGCAATAAAGTAATTTAGACAGCATTTACAGTGTGTTAGGCATTTCAAGTAATCTAGAGAAGATTTAAAATACACAGAAAAATGTGGATAGTTTATATGGAAATGCTGTATCTTTTTGTAAAAGGGACTTAAGTATCTATGGATTGTATTATCCACAAGGGATCCTGAAACCTATCCTCTGTGGATGCCGAGGGACAACTGCATTTCCTCTCCTCAGATCCTGAAAGTAGCCCTAGGTTTGTCTTCAAGGGAATGGACATTGTAAAGTCACATTATTTATCTCTCTAGAAGTTTTTTTTTCTGTCATCATGCCTGTCATTCAGCATGTCCTTCTATCATCGCTGTTGTCAACTCCTCATTCTTCAAGTACCTGGGTGAGATTTATATTTTTTTTGAAATAGAGTAATAAGTGATACAAATCATGGTCAGCTCTAAATTCTCTGTGGTTGCATCTCCTTGGCATATTTTTGGAGAACTAGATGTCTAATTGCATACGCCTTAGATAAGTCACTTGAGAAAGATCATTTTGAAGATGAATTTCTATGATTTACCTCACATTTATTTGACATGTGGATTTATTAGTTAAAAAGATAATTCAATTATTCAGGGCAAGACGCTGCTGGGAGGGCCAGCTGTAGTACATCCAATTAAATTCACTTAAAATGTTCTTTTCTATATTTGTCTTAATGAGTGTAAGAAATTGCATTAGGAAAAGCAGATAATCATCCTAAAAATGGAAGAATAAGTGAAAACAATATAATGTTATCTTCCCTCCATAGAAATAAAATGACATGAAAAAGCTAAAATGAAAAGAAAAAAAATAACCTCAGGGAAAGTGTGTCTATAAAATGATAAGCAAATACTAAAAATGGCAACTAATGGCTATGATGACATAGACTATTATAAATTTTTTAATGTAATGTCTTGCTATGTAGTCCAGGTTGGCATGAAACTCACAGCAATCCACCTGCCCCAGCCTCATGAGTGCTGAAGTTATAGGTGTGAGCTATTATGCCTGGCTTCGGTTATAATAACATAAAAGCTCGGTTTCTGAATGCTTATCATGTCTCAAAAAGTATGTATTTCATATATGTTTGCCCTACAAAACAGATTTGTATCTAATTTCACAATGCTGAAGTTGAGAGAGATTAGGTCTATTTGTCTAAAACTATTAAACTTGCAGAGTTGAAATTACTGTATATGCAGGAAAAATGTGTCACCAAATCCTTCCTTCCTTTCTTACTCTGCTGTAGACAACTGTGTGTGTGTGTGTGTGTGTGTGTGTGTGTGTGTGTGTGTACATGTGCTTCTTATGGCTTTCTACTGATCTTGGCTGACGTGATGTTTAATATCATGTTAATTCTTTGTCCTCCACTTTAACTTCAATATATTCCATGATATTTGTACAGAATACAAATGAGAGAAAAGCCTGTCTCTTCCCCAGAAAGGGATCAGATCATCACATAGCCTTGAAAATGCTGTGAGGGCTCCTCTTTGAGGGTTTGTGATTGCCAGACCTCTGATATTTGGGTCCGAGTACTGGTTGGAGTAAACCTTTCATCTCACAAATGGCCTCACATCTTTATATGATTTCAGATAAGGAGAAGAAGGCCACTACTAAAATAGAACCAGCGCTAATTATAGTGGACAGTTTTTGTAAGTAGAAAGTGTTCGACTTCAAAGAACATTCAGACAAGAAAGTCTTCAAGGGATTTCAACAAACAAATTCATTTCTAATAATAGAACATTTCCATTTAGGCTTTCTCCTCCTCACTTATTCTTAATGTTCCCTACAATGCAAGGCAGTGAACAGGAGTTGTGACCCTTATGATCTAACAAGAGTTTTATTTTCATCACAGTTTCGACAATTTGTTACAAGCATAATTAATGTGCACTAATTAGGTCACAGGGAGTAACTATTAATACTTCCTAGGAGAATAGCATGGTCTATTTTTAAATCTTGCCTTGATAGGTGATTCGAATGCACTAACTCTAAATAAACATCTTCAGTTTTAGTTAATTATTATTAAACAGTTTCAGTTATATTGTACAGTTGCTGATTTGACAAACTGTGAAGAAAAATTAATGATAAAAATACTAAAAAAATGCTGAAGGTGATACCAGCAATTCATATACATAGTAATATGTTCTTAGCCTGGGATTTAGCTCAGCAGCATAAGTGCCTGCCTTGCAAGCATGAGGTTGTGAGTTCAATCCTCAGTAGAAAGAAAGGGAAAAAAAGTAGTATGTTCTTGCCTTTCCTTTACTTTGCATTTTGAGACAAGGTCTTACTATGTAGGTCAAGCTAGCCTTGAATTTGCTGAATAGCTCAGGGTAGCCTGAAACTTGTAGTGACCCTCCTGCCTCAGCATTCTGAATGCTGGGAATGCAGGTATGTAACACCACACTGGCTATGTTCTCACATTTTCTAAGAATTGAGTTTTGAACCCTCATTTTTCTTTTTTTTGACTAACAAAATTTATTCAATTAATTTTAGGAGAAATGTACACCTTCACAATTTAAGTTTTTTCTGCATTCAGGAATATGTTATGTTCCTCCAATTTCAGCATATATTTCTACAATTGTAATTCAACATTAAGTTCATTTTGGGTGTGGGGTTGTGTGTATGTGCATTTGTATATGTTTCCCCAGGATTTTGGTGTTTCTAAGAATAATATTACATGGATAAATTTTGACTTGTTTTTGTATTTTAATTTTAGTTTTCTTCATTTATCGCCACCTAAGAATATATGAATATATAATGAATATATACTTAGGATACTACAAAGGGGGTATAAATAGCCCTCACATAATTTAAACATTCATTTATTTGTTCACTTGACAACCATCTATGAAATGTTTACTCTGTTTCAGTATATGGGCTAAGGATTAGAAATACAAGAATACTGACACACAACTACATACTCTACGCATGTAACAACTGGCAAAGTGCAATGTGCAATGGATCACAGAATAAGAATTGGCAGTACTATGTTTGATGGACAAGATGGTAGGATGAGGAGGCTTGAGAAAAGCCTCAGAACAAATATAGCTCATGCACCAGGTTCAAAAATGGAAGAAAGAAAATATCCTAGAGAAAATGTAACATACACAGCAACCAGAGGCAATATGGAGAGACATATGAAAGGATGGAAAAAATGGTACAGAAAGAAAAGACAAAAGCCAGAGGAAAGAGGTATCTTTTCTACTCCTCTCATAAGCTTAGTGTGGAAGCCATAAAATGCTTTCAAACAAGAGACAGATATTTTTGCACTCCAATTTATTTTCAACAAATGAATATACTATATGTAAATGTATAAATGGATGGGAAAACATAAGGTCTACTGTTAATGTACAGTTTTTTTATTCAAACATACTTATCTGAATGAAAGGTGGATACTGCTCCTGAAAAGCAAATTCAAGATAAAAGTGATAACCTTTTCTTTGGCAAACATAGATGTCCATTTGCTTATACTTTTATCATTTATTTATAAAGAATATCTCCTGATATTTGGCTATCTTGCCAACCACTAAAATCAAAGGCTTTTCTATTATGACATTGTGTCAATTTCTAAGAAAGTTTAAAAAACTTGTCTTTGCAGACAATATCTACTGCATGGTATATCTCACTTTTACAAATGTTAAAATGTCAAAATATTATTGTCTAATCAATGAAAGTCTGATACTATAATTGACTTATTAGCTGTTCAGTATCCATTTAGTCTCCTGATATGGGTGGCTTAAGGATGAATATGCTTCCCTCTTCATTGATTTTGGCTTGACTATTTGCCTTGTTTTGATCAATGGACTATGGACAAAAGTGATTTTATGGCAGGTGTGAGCTGCAACTTTAATTGGTAATTCACAATTTGTCAGTTCCTCTTGCCTTCAACCATGAAAGAATATTAAAATATGTAATAGCTGTACTTTCAGCTCGGTTGCTGGAAGAAGATATTTGGAGCAGACCCACAGTTCCGAATGACAGGACCATAACCTGACCTATAGCAAAGCAGCCAATCTTCAAATATATAAGAGAATAATAAATATTTATTATATGCCATTATAATTTGGGGGTTCTTTGTTACTACAGTGACAACTGACAATTACAATATTATAGTACAACCAACCAACCAACCAACCAAAAATATACGGCTTTCTGGGATGAAAAGATTACAGTAAGCCCTTAGAATAAACATGCCGTGATCACATATATTAATTCCACCATCACTCATTCCACATACAAGCTATTTGCTAAAAAGGGTAGCAAGAAACAAAAATGAAATGGGATCAATATTGTGTTAGAGCTTGACTTCTTCAGCCTAGATTGTCAAGCAGACTCTGACAAATGAAGGCTGATCGATGGAAAAACACAACAGTGTATAGTTGAGTTTCTTTCTATTTTCCCTCATGCTGGGTGACTGTTCTTTTATTTATCTACAATTAGGTTTGCTCGACCACTGCAACTCAGCTCTCTTTCACTGTAACTACATGCTGTCGAGTATGTGCCAAGATGATTGACAAAGAATGACAGGTTCTCTCTTTCCATTCTGGGCTAATCAAGGCCAGCCCACCAAAGGGAGGCTCTTTTTATGAGTTAGAGATTTATGGATTTCAAAAACATTCTGTCCAAATATACAAAGTATAATACAGTATTGATTTTTAATGTGACAAGTGCAGTGAAACTGGGGAGATATTATCTACTAAGCTTCATAGCTGAGAATATTTGAGGCCAACAAAAGAATGGACATAGTAGTGATCATCAAGCAATGAAAACTGAGATCTTAAAGCAAATGTTTCAAAGTCATTTTGCCATAGAGTTTTTTTTTTACAACTGAAATCATACTAAAACTGCCCTAACAAATTATTTCATTCACTTAATAAACAATTTATTCTGTGCAAGACTTTGGTTTGTTTACTAGATATGTAACAGTCAGTAAAATAGACAAAATTTTCCTATCTTCATTATGCTTACATTCTAATGGGATGGTGAACTGTGGAAGATAAATTATGATGGGCTGGAGGGTGAAAAGTTCTAAAGAACAAAAAATAAAGTTTTCAATTTAGGTAGAAGTTGCGTGTGTGGAGTAATGAGCAGTTGGACGTAGATACTTCAGAAAGTACCTCCAAGGAAAGCATCATGGAGAAGATAAAGTGTGAATAATGCAGATATCACAGAGGGAAACAACTGATGGGTAGAAGAATGTATCTGGAATGTTCAGTAGAAAAATAAGAATCAAAGATTAATGGGGACATTCTGGTAAATAACGGGAGAGCTGTAGGAAGCATAGACAGAGAAGGTGTAGAGGAGGATAGGTCCTGTATTACATACTTCTGAGGACTTATGAGTTTCTGAACCATAGGAGGGTTTTCCGTAGAGGACAGATGTGAGGTGAATTATACCTTAATAGCTCACTCTAGATTCTGAGTTAAGGCTAGACTTAGGAAATTCAGAAAGCACACAGTAGGTATGAACAGATGTTTAAGGAACTTAAATTTATACTGAGAAGTAGTACTTGTCTATGGAAATCTTAAGCCTTTATTTTGACAACATTTTTACATATAGTCCTTAAATGCAGGCCAAAATTGCAACTTGGTTTAATAGAAATATGTGACATGGTTTACAAGGGCACTCATTCAAACTGATGGTCCCCAATTACCACTACCTTAATGAAACTTTGTTGATGAACTGAGAATTTGCAAAAGAGACATTATATCCCACAGAGCCTCAACTATAGATGAAAATATTTGCTATCTGGCAACTTATAAGAAAAAAAAAACAATGGAGTTACTGATTCAGGCAAATGTTTAGGTACAGATTCACTCTATAACATAAAGGTACATCAAAATACTACATCGTATCCATCTTAGTCACTTTAGTCACGATACCCAGTACCTACAATTTACAAGAAGAAACGTTTATATTGGCTCACATTTCAGTCCATAGTCAGCCGACTTCAATGCAGAATGTCAAGGCACAGGCTTATTGTATAGAAGAACTAAGGAGAGCTGCTTTGAAAATTTCAATGGGGAAGCAGAGAATGTGAAGAGGGGCAGCCCAAAGTTCCAGCTACCTACCTACTCTGACCACCTGCCAACCTCATATTTACCTATAAACTCATCAGTGGGCTAATGCACTGATGAGTTTAGTGCTCCCCATGTTCTAATCACCTCCCAAAGCCTTATCTATGGGCTCATGAGGCTTTTAGGGGGCATGTAGACATAAACCATAACAACTCCATAAATATATAGATTTGTTATCAATGAAAAACTTATGAGTGAATATATATAAGGGTGAGTATGTTTAATGATACTACATTGGAAACATTTTTCTTTTTATCTCCTTACATAGATTTTTAGCTATAAACAATTTATAATTTTACTTGAGAGCAGTGATCTGTAAACATTTTCTATAAAGAATCAGACATCAAATTTCTAGGTTTTGGGGATTGTATGAACATAGCCAGGGATAACACATAGGCAAGTGACTGTGTTCCAATAGAATTTTATTTACAAAACAAGGTAGAGGGCTGAATATTGTCCATAGATCATAGTTTGCTGACTCCTGTTTTATGATATTATAGTGTGGCTGTAAATAATCAGACTAGAGATAAAACATTTGGGCTTCATGAGTTAGAGAAAATCACTTAAATCTACTGAGTTTCAGTATTGTTAATTATAAAATGAGTGAAAAGATAAATAGTATTATGAGTAAATGGTTAATATCCTTACATAATTGGGAAGATAAAACTTGGATAAAGATTTAGAGGAAGTGAGGAAATGACTAAAGCAGATATCTCAGAGGGGAACAACTGATGGGTAGGAGATAGCAAATAGAAAGCCCTCTGGAAAGAATGAATTTGGAATGTTCAAATATATGAGTTTTGATTAATTTTCTAGCTTTAGTCTCTCTGCAAAACTGATAAAGTTGGAATGTAGAATATACTAGTGGGCATCCTTGCTTTTAAAATGACCCTGATAGGTAGATTCCATCTTGCTTAAGTATTCTATGAGGTATGAAGTATAAATGCCCAATAGAAAAAACAATATTTCTAGTGGCTCCCCATTTGTAGAAATTTTTGTAACTGAGCATGTTCTTTTTGTGCACCTTGGAAATTCTAGCTATGGTCTAAGACTTTGGATCCTGGGTACATAATGCTTTCATCCTAGGGTTCACACTTTATCTTCTCTGTGTGAGTCTCCTATTTTCTCAACTGAGCTGCCATGTGGGAGCAGGTAGGTGCTACAAGTAAGTGGCTCTTAGATGACTAGAGAAGCTGCAGATTGCTGTGAATTATAATTCTTCTAAAAAGAGATAATTAATACTGCTCTTACTTGTAAGCTGTACTCCTATTTCTAAGTGTATTTGATGGTGCATATGGTCAGTGGTAGTTTTGTTCAGTTGTACCGAAGAAAAGGAAACTTCCTGCTTGGTTTTATAGTAATGATTTCTAAGATTCACATTTTGTTTTCATAGATGAATTGCTCTGAAACTGGAATGCATTTTATAATTGATGGTGTGTCATAGTTTAATTGGCAGCACTTTTTTCTTAATGACAAATAACATAATGAGGCATAGTCAAATCAATGGTGGCTGAGAAATAATGAAATACAGTATGTGACCAGGCTTTTCATAGTAGGTCAGGATTAAATGGTTTAGTATATGCAAAAGTATTATTAACTGCTGCCACTTATTGAAAACTTACTAAATGCAAACATTTAACTATCTACTTAGCATAAATCATTTCAATTAATCTTACTCAATCTGTACCACTGAACCTTTCAGCAGGGAGTGCTATCATTTTTCAAGTTTAAAAAATACAGTCACAAAAGGTTAGAAAATTCACCTAAGACATGAAATGGCAAGTGGTGGATCTCAGAAATTTGAGTCATGTTCTGTCTGATGTTAAACCTGCATAATAACTGTACTGTAAGTTCTATGACCTTGTTTCAACATGGTACTGATGTAAAATTAGATTTTATTTGATGAATCCCAGGGAATAGAATCTGAACAGTTTTGTTTAGTGTGTAATTTTACTCTCAGTTAGAGCTTATCAATCTCAGACTTTCTACCATTTCAGGCTGGGCCTTTCTTTCCTGTAAGGGGCTGAGCTGACAGGCTCATGTCTGTTCACCATTAACAATATGCCAGTAGTATTTCCTCTGCCCTCATGTGTGCCAACTGAAAATTCCCAGGAAATGCCTAATTACTCCAGAGGGTGAAGCCATCTGTAGTTGAGAATCACTGCGTTATTGAATATCTGAATGAACTAATTGAATAAATGTCTATACGTGATATATTTTCATATGACAAAGTAAGTACTTTTCCTTCCTTTTTCTTATAAACAACATTCTGTGCAATATCATCTGTTAATATATTCTTTCAAATATAGTACTACTAAACACATAATGAGTCTCAAAATTGATTAGAATGTAGTTCTGATGAACTCTACCCAAAATCACATATTTTCAATCATTAGTTAAATTGTTCTGGATTTAAATATATTAACGGGATTAGAAAACACAATGCATTCAGTAAAATAGAGAGCTATACATAACAGAAAGGGATGTTGACATGTTTCTACAATGGCCTGTAATATTTGCACTATTTCAAATTAATGTACAATCAATATCTCTAAGTTATTATACATATGGTAATCGGAAATATCTTTTGCAGATTTGGCAGACAATATTTATGTAAAATGTGGCTGTGTCTAAACAATAGAAGTTTCTCTTTAAATATTAAGCAGTAGAAGGCTAATTTTCATTAAAAGCAAACAAAAGAGCAATTCAATTTTAACATCAAGATTGACATGCATTTCATATAAAAGTAAAAATGATTTGTTTTTTACTATTAGGTGCCAAACTTAAATTACAGTCACTATCTAATGCATCTCTTTATAAATTCTCCTATAGCTTATAAACTAATGCCACCAATAGGGAATCTGAATTAAAGTCATATTCATAAATGTCTCAGGTTCCTCCCCTGAACAGCCTTTCTTTAAACTTGTACAGGGAACAAGGAAATATAAAAAGTTTTTGAAATCAAGGAAAAATATATGACAGAATAATCTCCCTCCTTTGGTTCACTCAACATACGAGTTTCATCTTGGATACCAGGTCTTCATCTAGCCTGCAATACTTTTGATTTCAATGTCTTCCATAAAAACACCATTTTTAACTTGTCTCTTGAAAAGTCAGTGATAAATTTTTGGAGAAGGAATTATGAACCAGAATTTTAGACACTTATAACCAAGAGTTCATTTGACCTAATTAACCAAGAAAGAAAAGTAAACAGTCCAGTGGAAAATTGGAGTATGTGAAGTCAACTCACAAAAGAAAATAAATTGTGTGTCCCCCAAACATGAAAACCTGTTCAACCAGGGACACTAAAATTAAGATAATAAATTAATATAATTTCCTTCTGTTTTCTGTGAAAGCAATATAGAATATATATTAAAATTAAAGATGTGGATACTATAATGAATCGGCAATACACATCTAGGTCGTCTCATATGGCTATATATGAAGAGAGCTTCAATAAATATTCTTCTTTTTGGCACCATTATTCTCCAAATATATTTATTTTAAATTAAAATTTATTGGTACATTTTGGACATACTGATCACATTCATCATAGGGAATTCATACCTGGACATAGTGTATGTTAATTCTTTTTTCTTCCCATGGTCATTCCTTCTCTTCAAACCTCATTCCTCTCCCTATGTACAAAACTTTGTTATCATTGTTTTCCTACTGTTTAAAAAATTCCTATTCCCTTTCTTATGTTCTGGTAAATGAATGAACATTGAGAACATAATTTTAAGTGAAATAAATCAGTCATACATATCGAAATAGCACATTTTTTTTCTTGTGTGAAAAACCCAAAGGGCAAATAAGGAGCAAATGGAGGATTGATTTTGTGAAGTAGGAAAAAGAATGTTCGTTTAGCAATGTTTACCTTAGTAAAAGACTGAAAACACCCTAAGTGATAATTCATGGTTAATGCAATTGTTTTATTCCTATTAAAATTGAGAATAATCTTAATTCTATCTCTCTTCTAAAGCCATTTAAAATCTATGTTCTTATTTTTATGTTCTCCATAATTCTATTTAACCAGTCATTACTAAAGTTAATTCCTCTATTCATAACTGACTTATTGGAGATATTAAAAAAATAAAATAATAATGCTATCTTTACCAAACCTGACTTCAGCTATAATGGCATATATTCAGCACAATGTCCAAATCTGTTTAGTTTTGGGTGAAGCATAATAGTGTATATATGTATATGGTGTGCATAAAACTTTGTATTATCCAATTATGTAAATCCCTAACACTTATTACTATGCTAATACTAGATGATATATTGTAATAAAGGTTGCCATGAATTATTAATTTTGTTTCTTATCACCTTTCACCAATTAATTTAAAAGACAGAAATGCCTATCTATCCATATATTGTCTACATGTTATTCACAAGATTTCATATAAAAATCTCAAAACTTAAAAGTATGCACACATGACTTTCTAAATTCATGGGTCAACAAACAGAATTTTAGTTGTATCTTACATATATTTGTGCTACAATGCTTTGCATTGTGAATGCTTAACAGAATTTTTAATTTCAAGAACATCAATCTCATTGCAATGCCTGCCAAAATCAATTATTACCATAAATGCATTTTGAAATATTAAACCTTCAAATTAAAACTTTTATTAAAACAGTCCAAGTTAAACAATTATGGCTGCTTTTATTAATTGTGCCCTTTATATCTTCTCCTGATTAGTAATTGATGAATATTCATTATGTCTAGAGGAGGTACTGAGATGTTCAGAAGTCGGAAACCATTTCTTCAGGTATACTAAATATGTAAGCACTATTTTTATATGTATTGTTTTGTAACTACAGAGCAAGTTAAATGCATTTATAGTAGGTAATAATTTAAGCAGCTAACTTTCTACTAGGATGTTGCTTTTTCAAAATATATATCAGCTGTATATTTACATGCTTGGTATCCTTTATGATATGGATTTCTCCATATAATATATATATATATATAATATAATGTAATTATATACTATACATAATTATATACATATATAATTCCAGGATATGAATATATGTGTCTATTCACACTAATATAATGACTTAAATGAAAGTCAGTAAAATTGAAAATTACAAATAAGAAAACAGTAGATATATGGCAATTTAGAATTATTTGTACTATAATGGTTATTTTAAGTCAAGTACAACTGTCATAAAAATAGTAACATCAACTAATTTTGCCTATTAAATGCTAGGTGTACTTATATAACAGAATTGTACTTGTTAATTAGATTAATTATGTACTGTTCTATAACATAGAAAATAAGTGAAGTCTCAGGATACAGATGGCATATTGAAGAGGAGATTTCACCATGGTATTTGAAAGCTGCAAATTTGGGCTACAAGTTTGTTATCTTTATTGAAAAGAATTATGTGATTTTATGGTGTATTTTCACATTAATAAAATATAAGCATATTCTGAATTTCAATATATCAAATAGTCCTTAAAACTTTCTTCAGATTGCTTTAGTGTTTTATTGTGTATTTTTATCTTGAATTTTCACCCATTATTTTGATAATTTTTAACTTTTAAATATGAGTGAAATTTTAACTTGGTGTCAGTTCTCAAAGTGTCAACTGAATAGTAAAATTACAACAAATATTTTTTAGAGTATTCTTTTTAGCATTAAATGAGATATATATATATATATGTTTACATATTTTATAAATGATTTATATGTATGGCTTTTCCTCCCTTTTACAAAAAAAAGTTGCTAAGTTATAACAATAACTTCTCTTGTTTTTGTTTTATCCCACAGCACAGAAATGTTCTTCCTGTAAGCCCCAAGTGCACCGCCCACCCACCAACATGAAATAAAAATGTAATGAGTGTCTTTATGTAGCTGTAACTTCTTGGCAGACATTCTTACGCATAATGATAGTCATGCTTACTTTTAGAGGTGTCATAATTATGCATTTAGAATTTTAAGTGCTCTTCAGTGGTAACTTCCAGATTTAAAAAGCCCTTCAGTAACCAATAGAGTTTAGTGAGCAAAGCACTGAATTTGCTGACAAATACACAGGTTCACAGCTGTATGGTCATCAGAACAGGCACTCAGCAGGTTGATAAAGGGCACTGTTGCAGAGAGCAGAGGGTCAGAGGAGAGTATAGTACAAGGACCTGTATGGGAACATTAAGTCCTATATTTCCATGTAATTTCCCTTAATTTTCAACTCAGTAACCATCTTGGAGAAGAGCAGGAGGAAATCAATGGAACCTGAAATGCCAGCCTTTATCCAAGAGATATCAATTCAAAAAGACTGGTTAAATTATTGTTTCAGAGTGAGGCAATGTTCTCCCACTACCCAATAAATGGGAGGGTTGTAAGAATCACTACAGAATAGAGAAGCTGCCTATAGAATATAGAATCTGCCTTCGTGTGACTATTTGACACCAAGACATATCCATATAAGTATACCTCCGTATTTAATATAGGGATGACTATTTGCATGCTTAGAAACTCATAACACTGTTTTCCAAGTGTGGTTCCTTAAATCAACTGCATCAAGGTCAACAAAGAACTACATTGAATGCCCTTAGCTTTTTGTATGTGCATTAAAGACTGAACGGCATGGCTCCACATAGTGTATAATAGACATGGGAATCTTATTTCTGAATTTTAGACTCTAATTTTAATTCTTTCCTTTAATTAAGAATATAACATTTACCTTTTAATGATACAGATTTATGAGTGAACAGAATCATGGATAAAGCCTTGAGACAGACAATCATGAAAGGCAGCTTATTTTTTTAAATTTTTGATTAAAAAATTTCTACTGTCTTGAATATTGCAAATTGCAAGTGAACAGCATTTTCTAGTGTATATGAAGTCCCAGCCTGCTATTTTACACCAATACTCAATGCCACCAAGGGTGGCATCTTGCAAGCTCAAAATCTTCCTAATTTAACTACCCTGTACTCTGCCAATCAGAACCACCCCTTGGGCAACGCAGTTGTTAAACTAGGTGGTCCATTCATCTACTTAACAGAAGTAGTTTGAAAATTCTTTAAAATGGCCCGGTCTTTCTCCTCCACACATACTCAGAAAGGGATGGCACCCATGTTCAGGGCAGAGCTTTCTTTAGTGTACATTAAAAATAATGCTTCTGCTGTTCCTACATAACTGCCTTTGAAGTATCATTATCTACATTTTCTTTTTAATGGAGTGGTGGAAGACTGCTAAGAATTTAAAATTCTACTATGCAGTAAAAGCATGATATCATGAAAGTATAAAAACTTTTAGGGTGATAAAATGAATATTTAAGGTAGATCTGGCAGCAAGAGTATAATCCAGACTGGGATAGATCTATTTTATGAGAAAATGGCACAATAGTGATGTGAAAAATTAAAAATGGGGCCATTTAAATTTCCATTGGGACTGTTTCTTGTACGTCAAGAGGAGTGATATTCTAACTGCAAAGAACAGAACAAATAGTAATAAGATGGAACTAGTGTCCAAGATGAGTAAAGAGATTAGAAGCTCCCAGCTGCTCAGAATTAACTCCCTTGATCTAGACAAATTACATCTCAGGATACTAATAAAACTGGCAAGCCAAATGGCAAACCACTATGGGTGTTCCTGAAAATTAGGAAAGTGAAGTTTTAATTTTCGTAAGGAAAAATAAGGTGTGGAAATAAAATTAAAAGCTTCCAAATAGTTATTTCAGACTTGGCTAGAAAATGAAATGTAGGGCAAAGCAATAAGCTTTTTCAGTTAATGAATTTTGAAAGAATCTTAGCCAGTTGACACATGGCCTTTGCAAAAACAAACTCTGTTCTAGCCACTATATGTTGCTAAATAGATAAGAAAAAGAAAACAAATATTTACACATCAGTCCAAATTTTCAAATCTGTAATTATTCTATAATTTCTCAACACACCAAATTTATGTCCAGGATTGTTTGCTCAGAAGGGCAAAAAAACAATTTCTATGCAATTTAAAGGTTAGGTTTTATATTTTCAGGTCATAATCTTAAAACTCGAGTCTATTTGTCATAACGAACACTCATTAAAGCCTTTGTTTGTAGAAAACCATGTTTTATTCCAAGTGGAACACTGTATTCATCTCAGTAGGAAAAAGATCAACAACGCAGGAGAAAAAACTGGTAAAGAATGTAGCAAAGAGTGCATAGGAAGGGAATTAAAAATGATTCTGAAACACATGAAAAAAGTTTATCCTACTCAAAAAAAAATAGAACTCAAATTTAAAAGGCAAGGATATATATATATATATATATATATATATATATATATATATAGTTTTTCTTGGCAAATCAAAAAGATTGATAACACGTTGAGTAGGCAAAGATTTGTGAGTGTGGTGCAAACCCTTTGTACTACTGATGAGAATATTCTATGAAAAACAATTTGGGCATGTTTCCTAAAAGGACGAATGGTCATTTTGACTTACCATTAAAATTCTAGGAACTTATCCTATAGATATGCTTGCAATGTGTGAAACGCTATATATACAAAGTTTTTTTGTCCAATTTTACTAGTAGTGAAAATTGAAAATAATGTTCATTAATTCAAGTCCTGGCTAAATAAAGTTCATACACCCTTAGAAAGAAATAATGTGTAATCTTAAAAAGAGATTGTTTGAAGTACTAATAAGGAAAATAGTTGCCAGTGTATATATTTAAACTGAAACAAGCACAGTTTAGAAATTGTTCATAGCATTTAACTTATTAAAAAGAGGACAGGAAGAAAATGAATAAACACACACACACACACACACACATGCACAGAAACACACAAACACATAGTCCATTGTTGGAAATCTAAGCCAGGAAACACCCTAAGCCATAGTAGAGCATGGGGAGAGAAATTGGGTAGCTCAGAAACAGAGATGCAAGAAAAGAATTGATGCCTTTTAATTTAAAAAAAATTGTACCACAGGAAATATTATGTGTTCAATTAATAAATAAAACAAGTTATACTTTTTAATATTTGCTATAGAGGGATGAATTAGCTTCCAATTTTGGAATAATTAACCCAGTATATTCTCAGTGATAACAGTACTAATTAATTCACTTTATGGAAGACTGCTAGATTATCTTCAAATTAGAAATAAAAATGTAGAAATAAAAGTAATCATTTGTACAATATACTACTATACCCTACACTATCATGTTCTAGTTTATTTTACCAATAAAACTGATTTCATAACTCATCAATGGGTCACTATCAAGAATTCAAAAAGCAGTTTTCAAAGGGATCTCTTCTGTCTCATTTGTACAGTATTGCTAAGTCCTAGTCCAGGACCACATAGTTCCTTAGTTCTCACAATAACTTCCTGACTACTCTCTCTGATTTTGATCCTTTACACCTAAAATCTGAGGGTTTGCCAGTAGTGTCTTTTAATGGTTTCCATTTCTCTCAAATATATATAACGTGGCGTCTAAATCTCTCCAAAACCAGGATACATTTCACTATCACCAAAATTGTCTTCCTTTCCATATTCAAGGCCATTAATCACCTCCCTATCTTTGATTTTGTTGCCTCTTTTCTCTGTAATCCTTTTCCATTCCCACTTGCACATTTCACTGTATTAATCACTGCACATCCTTTAAAGACCATCTAGTTTAGACATCACATCTTCTTGGATGCTGTCTCTATACCAAAGCTTCTCAAGTGAAAATATCTTCTAGATAGTTTGTTAAAAAAAGATTCTTAAGCTGCAACTTCATGGATTTGGATTTAGGATGTGTATGCAGAAACCTAAAGATTTGCATTTCTACCAACCTTGTAGATGCTGCTCATGCTGCTGCTCTAGGGACTATACTTTAGTAAGAGTGATCTAAAAACTAACCCAGCAGAGAAAATCGGTAGAGTGTAGCAAAGAGGCTAAGTAGCATTCTTTTCAGCCATTATGACATCCTTTAAATGTGGTTACTATATGGTAATGCCAGTGTGTCTATACTGACCATATTTAATACACTGAATATATTTATATGTCAATTCAATTGTCATCAAACTGAGAGTTCACAGTAATCTTAACATAGTAGGAAGTTGTAGTCAAGCATAAATAGTTTCTTAGCTAAATAGAGATGTCACTAGTTTACTTGGAAAGGTTGACTGGAATTATATGCAAATATGTTTGCATTTGGTGGTGGCTGCTCTTAGCCTTGTCAGGTTGCCTCAGAAAATGGAATACACTGACTCTGTGGTTAAGGGACCTTGGGACATGTACCTAAGTAAAGCAGGGGAAGAGGGTGACAGTCCTGCATCTAATTTTAAAAAAGATGGCACACGGGCAGGACAGCAGGAATGTCACCTTGAAGCAGCACATATGAAACATGATGGGAGATTTTAGACACTAAGAAATTTAGTATGACTCAACAGTGATAAGTTACTGCTGGAATGACTAGACTGCAATGACTTATGGCATGGACTCTGATATAAACTCGATGGCTTTTTGGAAGTTTAACAAATGCTCAGCCAAGAACCCAGCTGTCTTTCTTTCCTTCCCTTAGAATGCACATCTTTCCTAGAATGAGAATCTTCAGTGCAGTATGGCAATACATGCAAACTTTTCCAGGCATATGTGGCAACTGAATCAGTTTCCAGGTTCACGACCTCTATGAGAGATTTGATTGGGTTTTTCCTTGTGGTATATAGGTCATGCCAATGTTTTTCACACTTTTTTTTACTAATAGTAGTCCTTCAGCAACTTTACAAAATTAAAGCACATCTTTCATTTACCCTAGTGGTTATGGTATCCAAGAAATATTTATGCCAAATAAAATTACAACTCAACATATTGGCTACTGATTGTTTTTTTTTTTCAGTACCAGTGCTTGAAACTTCAGCCTCACTCATGCTTGACAAGAACTTTATCACTGAACTGCACCCCCATTCCCTGAAATCATTTGTAATTAAGGAACTCTCAAGCACATGCTTGTCCATCCAGTTAACACATTGAATTCCAATAAAAATTCCAAAGGTATGTTTAATAATTACTTGTCAAAAGCTCAACACATACAGTATTTGGGTTATGTGGTTATTACTAAGTATATTTGTTATTAGTAATTCTAAGTATAACTCAATCTAAATAGACATAGGTCCAATATAAGTCCATGTAGATATACTTGACATGCATAAGTTTAGTAGATTGGTTAATAAAAGATTTTATAAATATATATTACATTAGGATAGAATTCTTTGGGGAAGTGAAATTAAATATAATTTAAAGAAGCAAAAGGGCATGTTATAAAAATTTTATTTTTTAAAGATAGGATTTTCATGTATTATAAGTCAATAATGGTGGGTATTATATCATTGTGGCATTTGGATTCCACTGGATACATTCAAAAGAGTAACATATCACCTTTCAAATGTCAATATTTACAATATTCCAGGGGTGGAAAATAGATATCACCTTTAAAATGAAGAAGATGATATTTAGTTTTCTAAACTGTTTTTAGAGTTCTGTAAACAGAATGGTCTGAATACCAAACATAATAGAGGCTCATTTTAGAACCCTCCTCCTTGGCTTAGCTGCAAAGGGCAAAACCATTCTTACCTCTCCAATGAACAAGAATACAGTAAAAGCCATAGTATTTTCTCTTGGGCTATAAATTATTAGTCATATTTGAATTGTCTGTTCCAGGAATTCTCAATTAAAAAATTCTTTTGAAGTTTATAGTCTCCTCACATGGGCAAGCTGGGTTAGTGAATGATGAAAAGTTCACAACCATCTGCTATCTTTCTTGGATTGACTTTCTCGTAGCAACTTGCTGGCTTCCTTTTGAAAGTGGGGGTATTGTGAGAACCTAATTTTTCTCCTTAGGGCTGTTACCAAAATTGCTCCTACAAAGAAAGCTTCCATTTGCTATCTTTTTTTCTATGCCTTAAGAAATGTGTTCCCAACTTAGTTTTGTCTTGATCCAACAGAGTTCTAAGAAAATTGACTCCATTTTTCATTTCAATAAAAAGAAAGTCAGGTTAATCAGTGAATGTCAGAGCAGGGATTTAAACTTGATTCTTTTGTTTTTCTCCCCATTATCATACTATTTCACCTCAGCGATGGTTATCAAGGTAGATGGAAAGTAAGAAAAAGGATGAAATGTAAGAAAGATTATAATACCCAGTGTTCATATGAAAAAGTAAATATCTAAATCAATGAAATGTAGAATTATTCACAAATTTCAACAATCTTCTAGGCTTTACGGGGGCCAGAATTATACTGTAGGAAGAACTCAGGGAAGTTTTAACATTCAATAAATCTCCATCTAGTTGCATAGAAAATGAGGATAATTTGCCTTTTTGTCCAATAACTTTTACCTGTTATTTTTCATAACATATTTCACTATCATACTCATATTTTATTCTCCAATTAAAAATGTTTAAACTTTTTCTAGGTAAAGGATCAAAAACAAGAAGGTAATTCTCTTGTCTTTTCTTCCCTTCCCCAACACTACTCCCTACAAAAAAAATGAAATAACATACCTTACCCATTTTAACTTGAGCTAGTATACATCTATTTAAAAGGAGAAACTGAGTGGAAATTATTTCATTCTGATGTAATGAGTTGACATTAAACTCTAAAGACCCAAGGTTTTGAGTACTGACAATACTATGGAATGACTGATTAGGAATCCATTGGTGAGTCCAACTTCTTATTCAGTGCTCTCCACCAACTCTTCTATGTTCTTCTTTGCCTCCATAGTTCCAGAGGAACATACCAAGGACACAGTTTGAGTCTGAAGATCCTGAGCATACTCTTGAGACTGACTAGCATTCAGGGCCCTTTATTAGGTCACACTGGCTTAGAACATGGAGAGTACTAATTGGGACCTCATTTGATTAAACTTCAGCCCTTTGTTATTTATGACTCTTTTCTTGCAGAGATCATGCTTTTCTTTTCCTTGTTGTTTTTACATTGGTCCTTCATTTCACCCTAGAAAATTCTCACGCATCTGATTCCTTTCTAGATTCCCATGAACCCAAGTTCTGTCACTACAGCACTGGCTCTGCTCTCCTCCTTGTTAGCATGATCTTAGTAAGGATAATTTGCAGTTCTCTTTTTATCACCTACTCTCTGCCTTCCTCCTTTTACCACCTTGGTTGGATATTTCCTTCAGCATCTTCAAATTCAACACTGTGCCCCTCTTTAAATTCTTTCTCTATCCCCTCTGTCCATCTTTGCCACCTGGTTCTCTTTCTAGTTAAGTCCTTCAACTCCCTTGCATTTCTCAAGAGTTATGATCCTGCCCTCACAGGTGGCTCTGGAGACACTCAGGAACACCAGTAACAGCTATCAGGGACTGAAAGTGCCAACTGTAAATAAGCAAGCTATGTTACACATTCAGATGGGCTTTGTAGACACCAGAGGGCCATTACATACCTCCTCATTCAGTCATCCAAATATTAGCCCTCCATATGATTAGGTGTTAGGGCAAAAGAAAATCTAAAAAGTTCACTCTGCAAATAAGAGAATTTTTAGCCCCCATATTGAGTAGGTTATATGAACACTCATTGATAATCTTTGCTAGTATGTCACAAATGTTCATATATAATGGTTTCCTGTTGTACAATGAGTCATCAAAGTAAAAATTATGATCAGTGTATGTAAATAAAACTGTTAGAAACAAAAAGGGTAAAGGGAAACAATTTTGGCCACAAAATACACAAAGTATCTAGGATGTGTTTTGTTAAAGTTCTTCCTTATGTCACATAGGCAGTACATGCTATGGATTTCTTTGTAAAATCTTAAAAATGAGCTGTAGTATCCACAATATACTCATGAGAAAGGAGTTAAATTTTCTCTCTCTCTCTTTTTTTTTCTTTTTGGTACCGAGGATCAAACTCACGACTATGCACATGCAAGGCAGGTGCTTATGCCACTGAGCTAAATCCCCAGGCAATTTTCTCATTGTTAAAATGAAATTTCCTTGGATGATTAGCCTGATTTTTAGTTAGAATTGTCTATACTTAAGCTGAAAAATATGATGTCTTATTATATACAGAAAAGTGAATATGCCAATTAACTATATTCATATCCTCTGTTAGAGTTGTGGAATTTTTATAATATATTGTAAAAATTATGATTTTTAAATTTTTTATATATTGTTTACCTTTGGAAAAACTCTGTGCTTACCAGAATAATTTCTCTTTTTTTGTCTTTTTGAGACAGGGTTTCTCTATGCAGTTCAGGCTGGCCTTGAACTCACTTTGTAGCCCAGGCTGGTCTCGAACTTGCAATGATCCTCCTGCCTCAGCCTCCCGAGTGCTGGGATTACAGGTGTGAGCCACCACACTTGGTTAATTTCTCTTGTTTTAAATTGATATTAATCATGTTCTTGATTATTTAAGAAAACAATCATTTCATTTTTGCAAAAGCTGAAATGATTATATAAATTCCTATACATATATTCCTGAAGTATTTTGTTACCACTTTATTTACATATGTAGCGATGGATTATTTTACAGACCCATGATCCTATTTAAGCAAGTATTTAAATTTGTTTTAACATTTTTTATAACCTGCAATATTTTGCTTTCTCCAAGTCAAATCCTATGTAAAAGCTTGGTAAAATGACTTGAAACATTTAAGGGTATGTTTTTTTTTTTACTGCATAAGAAGAGAAATACTAAAAATAAATTTACTTGATATGCTGAGCTACATGAAAACTGTCAACGCTATGGCTTGAACATGGTCTCCAAAGTTCATCTATTGGAAACTTAATCCCCAATATAATGGAGCTGAGAAATGGGACTTTTGAAAGGTGATCAGGTCATAAGGGTTCTGCTCTCATAAATGAAATAATGTGAGTGAGCTTATTAGAAAAGTGACTCCCTTGCCATATAATGCCTTCCACCATGGTATGACATAGCATCCTCATATCTTTATTATTTATAAATTATTTGCTCTTAAAAATCTTGCTTTTACAATAGAAAAAGTCGAAGATGCCACATGAGCAGATTTTAAATTTATAAACTGAAAGGACCATTATCTTTTTTTCATTGTGTGTGTAGAACTGGAGAGTGAAACCACATCCTACTCCTTCATTTACTCCTTTTCTTGTTTTGAGACAAGGTCTTGTTAAGTCAGTAAGTTGTCTAGGTTGTGTACAAACGTGGAATCTTCCTGCTTCAACCTCCCAGAGTACTGGGATTACAGGCATGCACTACTACACCTGGGCTGTTTACCTTTCATTCCTGTCTGACCTTTCTAAAATTCAAGGACTCTTATTGAGTATATTTATTTATAATCACAGCTTTGACTAGAATATCCTCTTTCAGAATTCTATGCATAGAATCAGATGTGACCAGATAGTTTTAAGGAACTATAGTTCACTTTATAAAACCAATGCCAGGCCAGGGGTTTGGCTCAGAAGCACAAGTGCCTGCCTGGTAAGCATGAGGTCGTGAGATCAATCCCAGGTACCAGGAAAAAAAAACTGGCTCTTAAAGCCAATGCTTACAAAGCCCTCCTGGTAAAAATGGCATGGTAACTTGCCTATAGAATTGTCAGTCATAGCGGAGTAAAAAGGGCCACTTTATTGCAGTCCAGGAATATTAGGGTGTTTTCAGGACCAGGATAATGGAATAATTTGGACAAATTTAAATATACCATAGGTTAAATCTGATGGCAAGCTTCAGATTTTGACTTCCTAATTTTGACTTCTAAAAAGTCTCTGAAATTCCATTTTAAAGGTAATTTATTGTTTTTTTTATTTTACTTGATTCAACCTCACTTGAACTTTATTAAGTTATGAAAGGCCAAAAATATACGTATTTAATATGTAGAACTTAATCAGCATAGAGATAAGTATACAATGTCATCACATGATATAGTGCAAACACAGGCATTACCTTCAAAAGTTTCTTCTTACCTTATTTACTACTACTATTTTGTGAAAATATGTAAACATAAATACTTAAACATAAAATCTGCCCTTTTTAGAAATTTCTATGTATATACATTATATTTTTTTTTTCCTTTTTCTAGACAGGGTCTCACTCTATAGTGTCCTTGAACTAAATATAGCCCAAGGAAGCCTCAAACTCATGGAGATCCTTTTTACCTCAGCCTCCAGAGTGCTGAGATTACAGCTGTGCATCATCAAGCCCAGTGAGTATTGTTAACTGTAGCTACTACATTGTACAGTAAGTATCAAGGACTCACTCATCTTAAGATAAAACCTGTCAGTTAAAGTAAAAAGGCCTTCATGGTCACATCATTTTTACTCCATCTATATAAATAAAGATATCAGTCTTATGTTTTTAAGTAAGAATAATCTTTGTTTTCCTATCAAAAAGAGGTGAAAATATAAATAAATTTTGTATTTCAATAAGAAGCTATATACACTCTTGTGAGTTATCAGCTTCCAGTTTTATTATTTTCTTTAAACTATTTTGCCTTTCCTTGTAAACTGCTTGGTTTTGTTATCTATTTGCAAATTGGACTGGATTCTGCTGTTTTACAGGCCTTGTCAGTTTTTACCAATTTTTGACTCTTCTACTTTCTTCAATATCTGTCTACCACTGTTCCAATTAACCTTTCCAATTTCTTCTCTATCCTCCTGACTTGGCAAATGTAAAACCTGACTGCCCAGATCCTTATTGAGATTTTAGGCTGGAATGTAGCTGCTCTTTCACTATAGTATCTATAGAAGCACTGCAAGCTAACTTTGATTGACTTGCTATTAAACATAAAGGAATCCACTGCAGCAAGTTATGCATGGACAACTTTCCTGCCTGTAGGTACTGATGTGCATGCCACTCCAGAAGTTCATGAAGCAGCCACATCGTCCACGCTCTATTCCAGGAAATACCCACGGTTGTAGATGACCTCACTGAAATCTTTCTAATTCCTGTGCCATCACTGAAAGCTTTTAATCTGAAAACCAAGAAACCCACAAGATTACCAGTGCCATGCCCACTGCACCATCTACAGACACTTTCAGCTTAACATGTAAGAAACTTTGACTGGCTGCTCTCTAGACCCATAATCTGAATTTGCAATCTGTTATGACCATTAGTCTTTGTTTGCCTTCTTATTTTCATAGAAATATCCCTCATGAAATGCCTGAGGGATTTTATCATCCAATAAATGCCTTCTAGGTCTCAGAGTTGATTCAACTAGTCCTTCAACAATAGTAAGCTGTTGAAATAAGCTATATAATCCAGATCTCCCAAGTTGTTCATTGGGAAAACCTGGTTTCCCTAAACAAAAAGAATAATTGATAAGGATGTCCTTACCATCACCACACTCAATGTGACTAAACTTGAGACAGATTTCTTCCTGAACTTTGGTCTGAATTTTCATTTCCATAAAGAATTTACTCTAGAAATCCTTCTATTACCCATTCTTTCTCTCCTTCTTTGAGATGTAAATCTCCCAGCCTCTTGCTTTTATCCCCTAGGAGAGTCTTTCTTAGGAAGCCAAAAATCACCCCTTTGCAATGTACTCATCAAGGTAGTTAGTGCTCCTATATGCCAGTCTCTGGGAGGATAAGAGTCTAACTGCATTTAAGCTTCAATTAGCAAACATGGATGGTATAATTACAATGACCAACCCCCCCAGCATCCTCCAGTATTTTTCCACTAACTCATGTAGCACTTAAAAGTTCTCTTATCTTTTGCTTCTGCAGAACTAAGTTCAATCTCTCCCTTCCTTTGAAAAAGTTTTGAATAGTCTTTCTTGCCTGTTTGTCCAGTGTAATTTTTCTTTGATAGCACTTATAGCTATGTGAACACATGAAACAAAGACTTTTTTAGTATTCAGCTGACGTTAACGATCAGTCATTATAATTCTGTCACTTCTGTGTGGATTTGACATTATGGGCAATTATATTTCTTACATGGTAAGGATGAGCCAGGAGAGTATGCATTATTGTATTTATTGTAGTCTAGAGAAGGAAAGCCATTCTTGAGGGAAGGAAAAACATCAAAACTCTCCTCTCATCAATAGGGAAGTATTTTAGTCAGTAAACTTCAATATAAAATGATGTATTCCTCCACCTCATGTTTTAATAAAGTTTGAAAAGGAGTAGTTAGGCAGTTTTATGTTAGATAAATAGTAAACCTCTATCTCATTATTGAAAGCCTTCATTGAAGATTAAAAACATAAGACCCTTTATAGAAATTCTAAACTGGTCCCTGGATCTTAGCATTCAATTATCATTTGTGAAATCTGAAATCAACATATTTTATGTCTAAATTGAGAGTACATTTCAAAATCAAAATTCAAAGGCATGCCTTCTAGTGGGTTGACTGATGGGAAAGGGCTGTGATTATGCCTAATTTTCACCCTCTATATCACGATCTCATTGATTATGTTTCTCAGCTTGCTAAGGGTTCTGTGAGGTGATTTTCAAGATGAATATTGCTATTTGCAGGATTTTCTGAATAGGAATATTTCGGGAGTAAATTGCACAAACCAAGCGATGTGCAGTCAATTTTCACTCCAGCATAAACAATGTATTAGAACAGAGCCCTTAAGGCTCTTTTTTATTTGGGTTTCATTACACAGCTAGCTGCATATCATCAATAAGCATGAGGTGCTAAGCAGGCAAAACTGAGGATCACAGAGGGTATTTTTTTTTCTAACAGGTGCTCAGATTTGGACGAGAAAAAACAAATGACCTGAATTGCAAGGCTTCAGGGCCTTTGCTATAGAGGTAGCCATGGTCACCACAACTAGGAAAAAACAAATCCAACTTTTCTTAAATTTAGAAAACAGGGCTAGGGACCTGGCTCTTTGTACATCTATTTTCTTTGCATTAACTCATTGCTAATATTTTATTTTAAGAAAGAAAGAAAAGAAAATTAAGACAAACTAGAAAAAACAAGAAGAAAATGTAGAATACAGGGTTTGCAAAAAATTTAACATCATGATATCACTAGTTGATACATTACATTGCTAATATTTTAAAAATGGCTTCTTTTTGCATTAAAAAGTGAGTACACTCTCAAAAGTGGTTAAAAACTTTTTCCCCAGTTTTTGGATGTTTAAAGTTTAGCACAGAAAAAACCATTTTTTCTATGCTTCTTTAATTGAAAAAAAATTTAATCTCTTTAAGAAGAGAGCTTTAGCAAGCTATAAAGACTTAAAATCTTGTATGTTACAGTAGAAGAGTTCTGTAATCTTAATACATCATTTATTAGGCAGAAAGTAGAGGGAAAAGCTGGATAACAGTGATAAAGAACTAGGTAAGTGATTAAATTATTCACACAGGCCACCATTTTCTAATTACAACATGGGGATTTCAGAATTACTGGGAGAAAGACTCACATTATCATATATACGATTTTGTGTTCTTTTTGCCTTGGATATAGCCTCCAGCTGAGGGAAAAACCTGAAGGAATATTTTTGAAATCTGAACTCCAGAAATGAAACACTTAGATGAGGCATCTAAGGCCAAACCCAAGGGCCTTTCTGCAAGAGAAAAGCAGCTGCCTCTTCCTCAGTGATGCAGACCGAACCATTGGAGGTGAGTAAGCATGACTCTCTGTAACTACACACAGCAGTGACAGCACTGGCGCAGAACATTAGAAAGGCAATAATTCATTAGCACAGGTAAGGGTGATTTTCACTCCAAATTGGAGAGTCTCATTTGGCATAGAATGCTGGTCCATGGACAAAGACCCAATGATTTCAATATGTGAGAACCATTCTGAGGGAAGCGTAGAGTTAAGACTAATGTTACTTTGATGAGTCAACAGGATATATCTGTGTCAGAGGATGTTGTTATCCAATCTTTTAAATATATTCCACAAACAATGATAGCTAACAGTGAGCATACACTTCATTATTTTAATGAAGAGGCACATTTTAATAAGAAATTATATTTGAACCTAGAGGAATAGGCTTCTGCTGTGAGTCAACAGAAAGCTATTTCTGGTTGAGGGGAAAGAGTTTATTTATGTGTGTTCCTCTTCGCAATACTAAATCAATGACATTAAGAACATACTGGATCCATAATAATTGGGAATCTGGCTGAGGTAACTATATATTGGGCCAAGTAACTGTATTTCCTTGTTTTGATTATTTATGGCATACAGAAGCATCAGTATCGAAACGTAGCTTTCCTGGTGAATAAGAGCTAGTGAAATAGCTCTGAGGACGTTATATACTAGCCAAATGGAAAAACTGCAGGGATGTTAGAACTGATGGTGTCTCTCAGTTGAACATATTTTGTGCACTATACAGTTTCGCCCCTTGTCACCATGCATAATTCACATGCAGAGTAACTCAAATATCAGAAATCATGCATTAATGTCAAGATCTGTGCTTTACTATTAATTGCAGGCTGTGTTACTATTTGTCCTGTATATTTTCTGAATGCTAACAACATATGTCACTGGGTAATGGCTGTTGTTAATTAGGAGTTTGATTGTCAGACTCAATCCAAAACCATGCCACTGATAGAGCAGAGTGCTGTGCATAATGGTCAAATGATGTTTTTACCTGTGACTTATATAGTGGCATCTGCTCTTGGGGAATAGCTATATCAGAGCAGTAGGTACAAATGTCAGAAATAAGTAAGGTAAAATGAATGAAGCATACTTTGCAAATATAACTCATTTTAGATGAAGCAAACACCTCTGGCATTCTACTCATTCATTATCTTCATTTGAACACATCGTTCCCAAATTTATCCTAAGAAATTTAGATAAGAACCAATTTAAGCACAAAATCTACAATTATGTACTACATGCAATTAAAGTAGGGATGAAGAATTGATTACAGTAACACATGTTGCAGGCTTTCTAAGATATGAGTTTAATGGAGAAATTTGTAGTAAATGATGGAATAAAAGTGCTACTCTAATAACAATAAATATAATAATAATAATGATTGCAAAGATTTTCTGCTAGCCCAAACATTAGTTAGGTTTCTAAAACCTCTCCTTAAGCTATGGTGTCTGTATAAAAACCCAGTTAGAAAAGAACCTTGCTAAATCCACTTAGCTAGAACCCCTCACTGTTGGTATCAGATCAACCTCAATGTTTGATTTTGTTCTTTATCTTCCCATACTGTCAGGTGATGTTCGATCACCTTGTCCTGTCTTCAACAATGATTCTGCTAGGTTCATAGAATCTAATCTCACTCTTGATATTTCCTAATAGTTACATTTCACCTGGTGGTCCCCATTTTGTTTCTGAACTATGAATTCCCACTTGCCCATGCTGTATTCAGGATTGGACTTAATTTTACCAACTTGTAGCAAAATTCTATTGCAGTGACCTCTGTACCTGTCAGAAGGTCCTGAATAAAGTTCTCCTTACCATACTTAAACAACTAATTTTTCTTTAAAAATGACAATGATGGTAACAAAATCTGAGATACTGTTGTTCTTTTAAAAAATGACACATAAAGCAGAAAGTCCCTACCTTAATATCAAATGGTCCAGTTTGATTCGGTTGATTATAAATTTCCAACTGACTCCTAACAGGAGAAAGCCACAGAAGCAAATGATCTAACTGCTCCTCAAGCAGCCCAAGGTCTTTTATGTGAAGCTCAAGTTCTCTTTGTTTTTCAGGTAAAGCTCTAGAAACCTGAGAGAGGCAAAAAAATGAATAAATGATAAATGACTATCATGGTATAAACAAAAAAGACAAAAAGTATTTTCAAAATTATTCATCAAATATAGAAATTTGCTGATTTTAGTACATTACTAGCATGATATTAATATTTACATTTGTTATATGTTAATATTTAATTAAAATATTGGCAATTATATTATTATTTTTCAAAAAATGCTATACCTTAAAGCCAGTAATGCCTTTTTGGAAATTCAAAACACACATCTACACAAATACATAACCAACCCTAACTCATAAATGTGAATGAATAACTTCTACATGTATTTATTCACTAAGCACAATGGTATTTTATGTATTATATACCAGTCATACTGCTTTTTTAGTTATAAGCAAAATAAGTCATTATTTATCATCGGTGCTAATTATGTAACATAGGTTTCTTAATCTCAAATGGGTGATTTATACTTAAAGTATGTGATAAACTTCAAACCAAACTATAATTTTTGTTTGTAAAGCAATAATTTCTTTGCCATATTTTTTCTAGCTGTCTTTTACATTAAGAAAAAATGTATAAGAAAATCTTTTATATACAAACAAAATTGGTGAAGTTAGCAACTATAGCTTGTTATCCCTATTTCATCCAATTAAACCAGAAGCAAATGATTAGGATGAAATTAAAAAACAACATTTATATTACAGTAAGGACTTAGTACATACCAAGAATCTTGTTTAGAGATTTTAGATTTATTGCCTTCTTTTATCTACCCACTGAATCTCTGATATATGTAATATAATTATACCACTGTTCTATGTATTTGATAACATTGGAACAGAGAAACCTTAAATAGTTTAGGAAGAAGTATGATGTAGTATTAAACACTGTAAGGTCTACAATTAGGCTTTACATACTGGTTCTAGTTCTTGCCTAACATTTAAGTCAAGTTTTCTTTAACATTCCATGCCTTTTCTATAGTCTGGGAGCAATGATAATGTCGCCATAGTGTAAGGACTACATAAAGAAACACATAAAAACAGGTTAGCATAATATTCTGCATGATAGTGAAAATAATGAGCCATTAAATATTAGCAGCTTTTGCTGAAGCATGAGTGTAATGATAGAGCCAGGATTAGGAAAAGTAAAGCACTTAAGAATACTTCAGAATATCAAGAATTAAAACAATTATAAAGGAATAAAGAATGTAGATATGAACCAACAATTCTTTAGGGTATTAGCAATACTGTTCTATAATATGAATATAATGATATATTATAAAATGAATAGCCTGTAATCCAGCACTAAGGAGGCTAAGGAAAGAGGATCACCATGTATTCAAACCCATCATGAACTGTATAATTAGACCCTGTCTCAAAAAACCAAACATATATATATATATATATATATATATATAATGTTACATATACTATATAATAATATATTATGAATAATACTAGAGAAAATTTAAAGGTCAACTGGATAAACACATCAAGATACCGGTATCTAATATGCTAATACTAAAGTATACTAACATGCAATATACAAGTAAACTAACATGCTAAACCATGGCACATATTTTGCAACTATTGTTAGATACTTTTTAAAGAATTTAGTAATGAATATTACATTCTTTAATTGGACACACAAAAGCATTCATGGATAAAATCACCAATTAATTTATAGGGGGAGGAATTTTACACAAGATCTTTTACGTGTAAATAATATGGTCACTAAAACATAATGTAAAAAGACTTCATGTGCTATCTAAAAATGCAGGTGAGTACATGAACAAAGTGTTAACATCTAGCATGGGCTGAAGCAAGCCAGCCTAGAACTAACCTTAGGCTCCCATGGCATTGTTTCCTTGGAAACGCTAAAGTTAAGATGAATGGAAAATGTTAAACCTGTGGTACTGCACCTTGACTTTTTGATCACCAAGTTGGAATACAGGGTTTGGAACTCTGTGAGTAAAGTGGCAAAAAAGATTGATAGAACACAGAGGTTGTGGTTCCTATTTCAGGTGACCTGCACATGTCTTAGCCTGTCTTTCTTGGTGAGAGAACAAAAGAAGCACATTACTCAAGTAGCCTGAATGGTTGTCCATAAATAATGAATTAGCTGTATCTGAATCAGCTGTATCTGATTTGTCTGACTTGTATCCTACTATAAAGCCAAGTAAACCCAGTAACATAGTATTAGATCAGTTGGGTCTATTTGTATTTTATGAGTTCAAATCAATAATTACACCTGTTTTGCTGAAACTGTGGGTATATGTGTGTGTGTGTGTGTGTGTGTGTGTATGTGTGAAAGAGAGACAGAGAGAGACAGAGAGACAATGAGAGACAGAGAGAAGGAGAGAGATTATATTGCAAGTGTAATTCTATACCTGTAATGCATAATCTAATAATGCCCTTGGCTTATTTTTCTGGCATTTAAAAGAAGGTAACTAAACATTTTATTTTTATTGGAACATTTTCGACTTGCAAGTATATGTAAAAAGCATTTCACAGCTTCAAATAACACCATCTAAGAGCCTCTAGATTCCAGAGCTACTAGAGATAATAGCCATCATATTTTCCTAAAATCTCTAAAATTGAGCTATGAACTTCTTTTTATCTGATCACAAAATAGTTCACATTTCATTTAGGCTTCAAATATAAGCATAGAAATCTGTGCAGCATTTAACTAAGCTTGTTGATTTCCTTCTTATCTTTATAACCTATGCCTCCCTGGTTATAGAGCTAAAATACTTCCTGACAGAAAGCAGTGCAATGAAGATTTCACTAATATCTGGAATAATGCAACAATAGTTTATAATAAAGTGAAGTTTTCCCCTTAATTATGGTATGGAATTAGGCATGTTTTTTTTCACAGAACTTGTGTTTCCCACCTTCATGTCATTTAATTCACACTGTTAACATGTGATTTACATTGGCTGAGCTTTGATTCTTGAATAAGCTGGGTTCCTACACATGATAGACCTTTGAAAAATACCTGTTTAATTAAAGACTATTTCCAAATTCACGATTAATTTCTTTTCAGTGTAAGGAGCAGTATTGAGACTGAGTAGTAAATGACAAAAAAAGTAAAGAAAGGAAAAGAAAATTGTACCCTCAAGTTAAACAGTTTTAAATAATCAACAAAACACTGGTAAACTGGATTATATAAAAATTTGAGATTTCTGCATGAGCAAGAAATCTATAGGCAAAGTCAAAGGACAAATGACAAATGGAAAAAAAATACTTGTGATTCAAATTTCAGATAAGGGGCTAATTTTCCTACTACATTAGAGAGGTTCTGAAAATTAATAACGAAATGGTGAACAATCCAAAAGAAAATTGGACAAAATATGACACAGTTCACAGAAAAAATAACAATAGATTTTTAACTACATGAAAAGAATCTTAGCTTTGGTCACAATGAAAGAAGTGAAAATTTGAATTTTATCTATTGTACTGGCAAAAACTCAAGTTTGAAAACATACTATGCTGCCAAGGCTATGAGAAATTACAGATTCTTCTATATGACTGGTGACATATATATATTCAGTTACCTCTTATGGAAGAGAACTTGACAGTGTAAGTCAAGTGCATGCAACCATTGCCATTGTCCTAGAAATTTGACTTCTAAGAATTTTCTCTCTATGTACATTTCTGGGGGTAAACTCAATGCTTGGTGAGGAAAAACAGATGGTAGATGGGGAAAAGATTTGTTAACATAATTTTATACTTCTAAATAATGGTCATATGTTACTTTTGCAAAGAAATAAATTAACTTAAATTATTAGCTTTTCTTCTTATTGCAAACTATTACTGAGAAAGTATGCTTTGCATATTTTAATAATGAGTCATTGTTAACAGGGTATAGCATATATAAAGTCATCAGTCAAAAATGCTTTGATCATTTTCCTAAGTATTGTTATTCATTTAATGGTGGTGGTGGTGATGGTGGTGGTGGTGGTGGTAGAGGAGGAGGAGGAGTACTAAATAAATCCTTCTAACATATAATTTTTGTGCTATTTCCCTTATCTTCAGATGTTTGTAGTATTGCTGACTTGTTCTGTATGATTCATGGCAAAAGATAACAAGTATAAATAATTTCTGATATGGAGTAGATGTAAGTTGTGTGCTGGTTTCTATATTTTTATTATTTTTTAATTTAATTTTTTTGTTTTACCGGGTATCAAACTTAGCACTTACCTAGCAGGTGCTTATGCTGCTAAGCTAAATCCCTGGCCCCTATATTTTTAAAATAATTTTCTTTTATCTTTTTACTTTATGAAAGAAATAAAGCACATTTTTCATAAGCAAATAATAACAACAAAAGTTATTGCATTGTGTATCATTTTGAAGTAGTTGCTCAGTATGACATAGAAGAAAAAGATTCCTACAAAAAAGAAACAAAGACAGATAAACAGATAACAGGAAATCAAACTGTAATATACTGAAATACTATGTTAAAATACTTTTTTAAAAATACAGAACACAGTGATACTTTGGTTCACTAATTCAATTTGTTCCGGGATTCAGGGGAAGAGGGCCACATCTGTGTTTGTGCAGGGAAGATAGCTGTGGTCCTATTCATCATCTGATGTGGAGTTTGTGAACAGAAGCAAAATTTTGCTGAAAGCTTCTGTTTGTGAACTGAATTATTTGCAGACATGTTTTTGAGCCAAGGCATTATTGTATGTAATTTGAGGATGCATGTGAACCTCTTATTTCCTTTGTTTTACATATATATATATATATACACACATATGCACATATACATATGCATATATATGTATATATATATGAGAAAGTATGTGATATTTAAACTTGTGTGTTTGACTTACTTCACTTATTCTGTTCTGAAGCTGCATCTATTTATCTATGAATGCCTCAAATTTATTATTCTTTATGATAGCCTAGTACTCCAATATGTATAAATACCTTATTTTCCTTATTCATGCATCTGAGGATGGATATATATACATGCCATTTCCAAGATCTAGCTATTAAATGTTGTCATAAACATCACTATGCATGCATTCCTGGATTATGATGATTTTAAATTTTGGGAAGATACCTAGAAGGCAAATAGCTGGGTCAAGTGAAATTTTTACTTTTAGCTTTTTGAGGACTGTCCACACTATTTCCAATGTGGTTGTATTAGTTTCCATTCCCTCCAACAATATAGTAGAGTTTCTTTCTGCCCAAACCCTCACCAGAATTTGTTACTATTAGTTTTATTTTTATGATAGCAAGTCTTCTTGGGATAACACAATAGCTCAGTGTAGTTGTAATTTGCATTTCTCTGATGGCCAGCAACCATGAGCATTTTTTCCATGTATTTCTTGGTCATTTGTATTTCTGAGAAGTGTGCATTTCAGTCAACCCATGTTTGATGGGATCTTTTAATTTGAGGGGTCTAAATTTTTGGTGTTCTTTATATGCTCTTGAGCTTAGTCTTCTGTCCATTGAATAGCTGGAAAAAATTACTTGCTTAGTAAAATGCATAATTCTTTTAGTAATCTTTTTAAGTATTATAAAACCATGGTTTTCATACAACATGTTCCCTATGGTTCTTGACCTAATTTTTCACACAGCAGTGGCTCCTGATAATTATATTTCTGAATGTTAATTTCTACTATGTGGAAGATTTAACATTATGATAAAAAGATGCCCCTGGTTTATAAATAAAAAATAAACTAATATTAAATATTGACTTTATCTTAAAACAAAACCATATTCCAGAAAATGTAAAGCATGAATTATGAAAATATGACAGAAGTAAAATAAAATAGAATAAAATATAATGGCAGAACTAGAATAAAGTCCTTTAGAAATAATGATTACAGAGAACACAAGATGGCTGATCAGTGAGCAACAAAATACTAAGCCTCCTGAGAGAAACAACTCATGTGCCAGAATAAAACACACTGGAGAGACCCAGATAGAGGGAGACGGATCATCTTGACACAGGAAGAAATTAAAATGTGAAAAAGCTAGTCAAATATTTTGGGACAACAACTGAAACAGCTAAAAAGTAAGGGACACAGCATTTTTGTGGTGACTCTCAAAGTCTGCGCCAGCTTGAATCTGCGTGGCCAGCAGAGCCACCCAAACTCGTTCCTGCCACCACTCACAGGATGCACAGCAGCGCTGAAGTTGGGGGTTGGTTAGTCCAGTGGAGAGTGGAGACCAGAGCCAGTGGAGCAACCTTCACTAATCCATGGTCAGTGCTGGGAATGAGACCCCCACCACAGGAAGGGTATGACCAAATGGGCGACATGTTGGAATCGGTCAGGAGGAGCCTGAACTGGGAGTGTCAGTGACTTCAGTTGGTTGCTCCCTCCCCAGAGCAGATTCATGGGATTTGCTTGGACTGGGCCGCGCCCCTGGCCGGACTCAATGAGCCATCCCAAATTGATTCCCTGAACCTAGCAAGCACTAACTGGGTGAAGGCACCTGAAGTTTGGCTGGCTCAGTGGGAAGGGGCAGGCATATGCAGCCTGCTTACACCTCAGTGACAAGAGCAGGCAGGAGAGGGCAGAGATCCCTCACCAGCGTGCTTCGGGGGAAACATGGCCAACAGGGAAGGGGGCTGGGACCTGCACTGTAACCTGTGTGGAGGAAGCCAGGACCATGACAGGAGAGAGAGGCAGGAGAAGGCCCCCAGCCCAGAACCCTGAGATCCCTGATCCAGGAGAAGGAAAAACAAGGAAGACTGAGGGCGGCCAACACACAACATCAGACGTGGCTTCAATGGAGATTAAGAGATATCTTTGGGACCTTGTTGACGAGCTCAAAACTGAAATATTAAATTAGGTAAAGCAGGATATGAGTAGAATAATAAAAGAAATGTGTTCAGGAAGCAGCTCTCAGGATGATACAGACGGAATAAGGGAGGAACACAAAAAAAAGGAGAAACATTTGATAAAGAATATAAAGAAAATATAGGATGCATGAAGCAGATTCAAAGAGACTACCAGGAAATTAAAAACTCCATTGAAAGCTGGCAAAACTCCTTAAAAGAAACTAAGGATAAACTATCAAAACTTGAAGACAAGTTGGCAGTGTGTGATCATGAAAGGAAAGATCTCTTAAAAATAACAAAGAAACAGGCAGTAACAACACAAAGGCTAGAAGATGACAAGAGAATCTACAATTTAAGAATAAGAAACGTGAACAAAGAAGCAGGAATACATACAGGTGAATTACAAAGGCTATTCATGGAAATAATTAAGGAAAACTTCCCTAGCATGGGAAAAGAAAATAACATTTGGTTGTGTGAGGCACACAAAACTCCAGCCACCTACAACCAAAATGGATCTACACCCAGACATATAGTAATCAAGATGCCAGAAATTCAATATAAAAACAGAATATTAAAAGCCATCACAGAAAATAAACAGATTACCTATAAAGGTAAGCCCATAAGAATCATGGCTGACTTCTCGACACAGACCATCAGATCAAGAAGAGGTCGGGGTGAAGTGTTACAAGCCCTGAAAGAAAATAACCTCCAGCCCAGATTGATGTACCCTGCAAAACTGTCACTAGAAGTTGATGGAGAAACAAGATGCTTCCATGACAAAGAGGAACTGGGGGAGTTTGTGACTACCAATCCAACACTACAGAGAATTTGGTACATTCTAGAGAGAGAGAGAAAAAAATACCAGGATTTTAGGAACAGTGGCAGAAAGGCCTCAGTGAATGGGGTAGGAAGTAGAATGAAGGAGAAAACTAGACAAATAAAGGCAGAAAAATAGCATAGCACAAATGAGGCAGAGAAAGATAACTAGAAGCTATAATATAGATGGTCTTGATATGCTGTATTTTAAATAGTGCACCAGGATTTAAAACCCACATTACTCACACTACTCTGCTTAGATGTATTATATTCTGTTCTAGTCATTTTTACCTGTACTAGATTTGAGGGCACAGACAGTAATCCTAAAAATAACAGGATATAGTATGGTAATCATCCTTAATTTCCTATTAACTTAATCTAAAGCTCTGTAAAATGTACACTGTTTTACCATGACTGATTGTAATCGAATCTGGTTTGTTAGATCACTGTTTTGTATTGATAGATTTTATTCAAAGCTGTTATGATTGATAGTATCAAGTCTGAGAGTATAAGCAACTTCTCTTAAGATGACAAGATCTACTAGAATATCAACTATGGTTTGATTATTACTTGCCTTTGAAGTTTTATACTCTCTACAATATTTTATTTTTACTAATATTTTTATTTACTGCTACACTCACTCATACTGCTATATTCAATTATGCCTGTTGATATAGACATTCTATTGAAGATAATAAGAAACAACACAGTAATCTTTGCAGATCACCTTGTATTGTGGTTTTATATGACTTTTTTGTTTCATGTTTTTATAGGAATTTTTTTTTGTCTTGCTAAGTTTTGTCTTTCCCTCTAGTACATAAAGTATAGAAATACATGCAGATATTCATGCATGCATAGCTGTCTACACTCTCACTGTTTGACTATCTACTTTGTATGCTTTAATTTTGTAATTTGAGCAACTATGTCTAAGAAGACAATATGTAATTTTAACTAGTGATTTCTTATTGTTTATCTTTTTTTTGGAATTCTGCATTACCTCTACTCTTTACAGGCCTTTGTTTCTCTTTAAATACAATTTAAAAAAAAGAAATAATGATTACATATATTTGTATTATATTTGATACATATATTTGTATTATTCAACCAGAAATCAAAGGCAATAAACAAAATGAAAACAAATAAATATTAGGAACAATTGCTGCATCTTTCAGATAAAAAAGAATAGTCTGATATATGATAATCTTTTCAGCAAATAAGAAAACATAGACAATTTGCTGAAATACTGGGTAAATTTACAAAAATACACAAGCAATAAACAGAAAATTTCAAACAATAATTTGTCAATAAAATGGAAATGGAAATAGCAATAATATTTTATTATTTTTCCAATATATTGGCTTCTAGAAAAGATATATGCCAAAGTTCTAGAGTGTGAGAAATCTTACGATATTTGGTGGAGTGTGAATTCTCATATTTGTAAGGAATAATTTGATAATTTATACTAAAATACCAAGACTTTTACCTTGAAAAGTATAAATACTACAAAGTTATTAAAAAATTTAAATAGCACTTCAGAACTTGTTCATGGACCAGAAGTTTCATTATTGAAAACATATCAGTTCCTTTAAATAAGCTATAAATTCAAAGCAATCTGAATCAAAATTCTAACAGCTAGTATTTAATGTAAATTGACATGCTAATTCTAAGATTTATATAGAATTGCAAAGGGCAAGTTATATCCAAGAAAATTTTAAAGAATAACACAATTTTAAAATGTTTACAACCAGATATCAATATTTGTTATTTCTTCTGTGTAATACTGACTTAAGAATAAACAGACTCTGTGTAGTTACTTAATGTATGATAATCATATCACTTAGGTTAAATAGAGATATGATGATCTTTACAATAACAGTACAAGGCCAGGCTATCCAGATATTAATTTGAAAATCATGAATGCTGACTTTTCTTCTATGACATACATGCACTTGGAAAAATAAATTTTAATTGTTTGTATTCCTCAAAGTAAAAAGCAATATCATAAAATTTCCAGAAAACAAAATCTTAGTGATTTTAGGGTGATTAATTCTTAAACAAGATATAAGAAGTATTACTCATTGAGAACAAGATTGATAAATGAAAATTCACTCATCAAGAAACACTGCTAGTAGAAAGAAATAACAAGGCCTACATTGGAAGAAGATAGTCACAATGTATAGTTGACAAATAATTATTAATCAAGGAACTGCTGTATCTACAAGAAAAAAACACCTAATTTTAAAGATAAGCCAAAGATTTGTGTTAAAAATTAACATAAAAGCATATAAAATGGCACTAATCATGTGGAACTGCAAAAGAAAACCTAATATGACATCTAATTTACAAGTACTAGAAAATTTATGAAGAAAAAGGTAAAAAAATACACTTGATGTAGGACACCTGGAATTCTCATACAGTGCTGATGAGGATATATGGTACAAGCACATTGGAAAATTGTATTTGGGTAACGGCAAAGCCAAACATTTACACACATCATGTTGTTATTCTACTCCTAAGCAAATACAAAATGCACAAAAGGACACATACGTCATGACAGCATTATTCATAATCACTCCATACTAGATATAAGTCATGTTTATTAACACAGTGGATAAACCATGATATATTCACACAATGGAATACAAAGAAAAAAGTGAACAGACTATAATATATGCAATGCTATATAATAATCACACAAAAAACCACTGAACAAGAAAAGGTAAACACAAGGCACATACTAGATGATTCCATTTATTCAAGAAACCAAACAAGGCAGTGGGTAGAAATGAGTTAGTAACTGCGAAGGAGCATGAAACAGGGCATGTTATAACTTACTCATTTTCAAATTTTAAAAAATTTTTAATGAATACATAAAACACATAATTTGAACACGTGAATGTACTAGTTAATCTGAGTGGTAGTAGCATAGATAAGTGACATTTTAGCAATCTATCAACTTCTTACGATTTATGAATTTTTCTATGCATCTCTCACACTTAAATTTAAAAGATCACATGAACCTATTTTAATAGTCTTGAAAGTACTAATTCCCTTCCAATTCCAACTTGAACTCCAGTGAATTTTCTGATGAGGATAAGAGAGATACAGATAGAGGCATAAGACAAGAATATTCAATTTTGTCACTTACACAAGTAAAAAATTGAAATAAAATCCCCCAAATAGAATAAATTATATTCCAACAATAGAATAAATTGTATCAATTTAAACATCACAAAAACTTCTATTCCATGAAAAACATGCATTACATAATTATTACTTCAAAAAAAGCTATATGTTACATATACATTACATCTCTAAATTTCTGTGGGTATTTTACATATAAATATCAACATAGAGGAAAGGATCTGAATAGACATTTCTCAAAAGAAAGTATAAAATGGCCAGCAGTTATATGAAAAGTGCTCCACATCACTAATTAAAAGGAAATGCTAATTAAATATCACCTCATGCCTGGTGGGACAGCTATTACCTAACCGAGAAAGACAAGTGAGGGTGAGGATGTGAAGAAAAGGAAATCATAGCACGCGGCTGGTGGGAATGTAAAATAGTATAATCATTATGGACAACACTATGGAAGTTCATTTAAAAAATGAAAATACAATCATTGTATGAGGCAGAAGTCTCCTTACTAGTTGTATATCAAAAAGAAATGAAATAAGTATGCTCAAGCAGCATCTGCACTCACATGGTCATTGCAGCACTATTCACAAGAGCCAAAGAATGGAAACAAAATAAGTGTCCATCAATCAATGAATAGACAAAAAATTGTAGAATATATGCCATATAGAATATTGTTTGGTTACAAAAATAATATAATCCTGTCATTTGTGACAATATGGCTGGAACTAGAAATCAGTATATTAAATGAAACTACATATATGAGAAGTTTTTTACACACAGACACAAGTTGAGAGTTAAATGTTATATACCAAAGGATGGTGAGAGTGGGGGAGGAGGAGAGATTTATCAATAGAAGTTATCATTAGTTGAAAAATAAAGTTCTGGTATGCTGTCGCACAGTAGAGTGACTATAGGTAACAATTATGTGCTATACATTTCAAAAAACTAAAACAAAGGAGTTAATATGTCTGCTGTATAAAAAATGATGTTTTTGAGATAGACATGCTTAATCTGGATGAAACATTATGCAATTATATATATATATATATATATATATATATATATAAAACATTGTGTGGTACCTCATTAATAGTTACAACTTGTGTGTTTCAGCTAAAAATTAATTTAAATTTAAAAATGCAGAACTCTCTTAAAAGTGCTTAATTTCTCACATATGAAATTTTAACTTGTGGTTGTTCTTTTAGTCTACAAATTAATACACAAGTTCACTAGATACACCTTATATTGCCAGGGAGCTGGATTGACAAAATCTGATTCGAGGAATGCAAGAATATGAAAGTACAATCTTGTCAGTCTACAGGACTAAAGAACATGTGCTCAAATGTCTGTCAGTTACACTGATGTCATGGATTCTGGCACAGGAAACACTGGTACAGGAAATAGTACTGACAATAACATTGTTCAGGTAACTACTTCAATAAATACTTGTATACAAATACTTTTGTTCTGACAACTTCCTTATTGTCTATAAATTTATTGTTATTTAGTTGAATGAATTTGATCATAGCATAAGTATAAACCTCCAATACCAACAGCCTTCCATCTTCAGAAAAGCTAACTAACATTATAGCCTGAATGCATCTTAAACACATATTATATTGCAACCTACCAAAAATGGAAAGTGTCAAAATTTAGCAATATAAATTAAATAATGTATGTAGAACATTACCTTCTTTAGAGCAAAATGCTTGTGGCATGAAATATTTGGAGACCTCATCTCACCTTGTATATTTTACAACCTCAATAAATTAAAGTAAGTGGAGAATCAGAATTTGGAAAGACATTTTCCCAGGAACAAATTTCTATAAGTTTTTATAACTGATCTCATTGTAAAATATCTCTCAGAAAGAAGTCATTTATTTTCTTTTCCTTGAGAAATTTAATAAATTAATAATGAATTTAAAACAAGAAAATACAGGTAGTTACATGTCATCAGGCATTTAAAATTATAAGTCTATATACCATTTCTTAGTGACCAATTCTAAACCATTCTTAAGACAGTCTATCCTTGAGTATAGCTGAATTATGTGGATTTTATTACAATGTTTATAAATCTATATTTTGTATATTGGTAACTATGTTAAGTCAATATAACAGTGAAGTCTTCAGAATCAAACCACAGTGTATATTAATTTTATTGCATGATCACTCCATTACTATTCCTGGGTTTTGTTATTGTTGCTAAAGATCTCATCCACATAATTAATACCCAATGAGGTAAATAAATATTTGTAGCAAGATTTCAAAGTCAGTAAAATTTGATGTACAGTAAATGGGTTTGCAGTCCTTGAAGTACTCTATCCTTATTATCACACTAAAGTCATACTGACTTTTCAATAAACCTTGGTGTTTGTGAAGAGTATTTTTGTTCATCAATTTCTTAGTTTCCAGTATAAGCAATGAAATATACTGTTTAAATATCCTTAATAATAAACACAGTACATGGAAAATGTTTTTGACTATTCACTTTGATTCAAACTTGTCCTAAACTTAAGTAACAAGCCCGGTAACAGCTCCTGTAGACATTAGACAAGTGAAGTAAATTGCTGAAATTGATTTACTCAAACATCAGTAGCTCTCATTTACTTTCTGAAATGGATTTTATAGGGATTTATATACTCCTAACTATCCACCTACCCACATGTTCTTTACTACATAATATGATTTTGATCACATACTGTTTAAGCTGTGAGGACAATAAAACCCACAAATGAGGTAAAATGTAATTTTATATGGGACATACACATTGCACAGAATGTGTTTTTACAAATTAACCTTGTATTTTCCTCTTTCCTTCTGTTCTAGTTATACTTATTCTAAAACAAGAGCTACTTTATTCTCTCTCCCATCAGAAATCTATGCTTTTGGAAACCTTATCAGCAGCCTGACTAATAATAGACAAAATGTTCTATGGATTTTTAGAGAATTTTGTTTTAATTTTTTGTTTGTTTTGTTTGTTTTCTGTTATCAAAAGTCAAAGAACACTAAGCTATGATTTATGTAAACTGATCCCCTGTATAGGACACATAAGAAATTATAATACCTTGATAATTACGTAAGTTTTTGAGGTGGTTGTAAAAATTTATTTTTTTAATTCTAATAGTATATCTCACAGAACTAAAGAAAACAATTCTAAAATTTTTCTGCAGCTAGAAGAGGCCTAGAATAGCAAAGGCAATTCTGGGCAACAAAGACAAGACAAGAGGCATCACAATCTCTGACTTGAAATTTTAATATAAAGCTACTGATGAAAACAGTGTGATACTGACAAAAAAATCACCAGATACAAAGATCAGTGGAACTGATTAGAAGATGCAGAAACAACTCCGAACATATTAAGCCATCTTATATTTGACAAATGTGACAAATGCATTCACTGGTAGAAAGATGGCCTTTTTAATAAATGGTGCTGGAAAAACTGGCTCTGCACTTGCCGAAGATTAAATTTGGACCCCTGTTTTTCACCATGCACTAAGCTAAATTTGTTATGGATAAAAGATCCAAATACTGAAACAGAAACATTAAATATGCAGAAGGAGAAAATAGGTAAAACCCTTGAAGACACTGGTATAGGCAAATACTTTATAAATAAAACGCCGATTACACAAGAACTATCACGAATAATCAACAACTGAGACCATATCTTATTAAAAAGATTAAGAGAAATAACCAAAGAGTAAAGATACAACCTATAATGTAGGCAAAATGTTTTCTAGCTGTTCCTCAAAGGATTACTATTCAGAACAAGTAGAAACTAAACAAACAAATAAAAAAATCAAATTCTTAAATTTAAAGGCCCAATCCAAAAATGGACATCTGAGATGAACACACACTTCTCCCATGAAGAAATACAAATGACAAACATATGAAAAAATGTTCAACATCATTGGTCATTCAAGAAATGCAAATTAAAATAACACTGTGATTCCATTTCACTCCAGAAAGAATGGTCAAGATCAAGAAATCAAATAATAACAAATTCCAGAAGGTCTATAGAGAAAAAAGAACTGTTCTTCACTGTTGCTGGGAGTGTAGACTGGTACAACCATTGTGGGAATCAGCGTGGAGATTCCTCCAAAAACTGGGATTGGAGGTCCCATTTGACCCAGCTATTCCTCTGCATTAGAAATTTCATATCACAGTAATATATATGCACCCATGTTTATAGCAGCACAATTTGTAATAGCTACATCTTGGAGACAACCCAAATGCCTATCAACTGCAGAATGGTTAAAAAAGATGTGTTTCTTCCATACAGTGGAGTACTACCCAGCCATAAACTCAAGGGTAAACTCAAGGCTTTTGTAGGTAAATGGATGCAATTAGAGACCATACTCATAAGTGAAATAAATTGGACTCATGCATAAACATTGTATTGTCTTCCTTGTGTCAGAAGCTGAAACAAATTATATATATATATATATATATATATATATATATATATATTATTAATTTCTCTTAGTTTATTGAAAACAAAGATTTGTGCTAATATTCTTTGGACAATAAAATGCAGATATCATTGACTCTTAGTAACTAATTTAAACACAATAATATGCCATATATTAACTATTGTTACCTTCTAATTATCTTGTTTTGAAATTTTGTTTTACTGTTTTCTTTAAAATAAAAAACCCTTTTAAATAACAGAATGAAAGAAAATAATTTCTTCCTTTATACTTTATATAAGTTATCATCCTGCAAGGAAAAAAAATGGAAAATATACCACATCTTTAATTTTAGAAATTCCACATAAAACCACAATTTATCTAAATATAACTTTAAATGAATTAAATTCCATACAACTATAAATAAATTCCTCAATTTCAGTCATTTCTAATGCTCAAAAGTGTAACTGTACCGGACAGCAGAGGTAGAAAATGCTGGTAAAGGCCATACTACAATACTTGCTTCAGCAGTTATGCATTTAAAAGTCTAGTAAATCTTTGCAATTTCTTAGTTATAACAAAACTCTTAGAAAATAAGTTAAGGGTGTTCAATCGCATACAACAATTTGACAGTCTTGATGACATAACCATGAATTGTTTACATTGTTAACATTTTCTGGCTAGAAAAGTTCTTTTCCAAAACTCATTCCCTAAGAGCAAGGAAATCACTACCCTGACAGAGGAGTCTTATTTCTTCACCCTCATCAGAATGGAATCATTTTACTGTGATGTTTACAAATCCCAAGATTAAAATGCATTCTTGTAACAAACAGCACTGTAATGTATTTCACATTCATATTTTTATGTATAGTGTCTCATATTGTTGCAAACAGTTGCATTATTGCTATTTATACCATGAGGCAAAATGTATAGTGCATCATCCAGTAAATGAAATGTGACTAACAAAGAAGAAAATCAATAGTCCTTAGAATTTTAATCTTACTAACAAGTATAAGAACAACATGAAATAGAGCATCTACATCTGGAAATGGTGATGCTTAGGGAGAGTGTTTTTTGGTTTTGAACATAATAGGAGAATGTGGTGCTGGCATATATAAAGTTGATGTTTTGTTAGTTGTGCAGACAATACGTGGAAAGGAAATGAAACCTTCAAGGGTGGGTGGGGATCTCCTGCTAGCCAGAGAACAAAGATCAAGAGAGGGTAGGTGGGTAGCATATCTGTGAGCCTGAAAAGATATTTGAAGAAAAAAATAAATATTTGATATATTTGGAATAAATGAAAACCCATAGCAGAAGTCAGGGGCAAGACAATTTTGTCTCTGTCTGCATTGCTGCTATCAGCCCATTTTGATTAGTGCCAAGGACAGAGGACAATGAACAACGGTTTATGGGTCAATCCAGTTGTACCTGTTTTATACAGTTTTAACACTAAAATGGTTTTATGTTTTTTGTTTTGTTTTGGTATTTTATTTACCCATTCCCTTTTATTAGTATATGTTGGCAATACATAATAAATACATTCATTGTGAGGAATGGGCCTGAAAACATACTCCATCTTGATCCCTATTACTACCCCTTTCCCTCTCCTCCCTCTCATCTTCCCCCATCTCCAGATCACCTTGGGAAAAAAATCAAAAGACAGATGACACAGGAATATTATATAATATTCAAACATGTATCCATAAATAAGTATTACTGGGACCCAGGCCTGCCTGTGCACTCACAAGTAGTTAAGTATTATGGTTGCTTTCACACTGTAAGAGGAGCACTGAGAAGCTGTAGCAGAGACCTTATGACCAGCAAAGCTAAAATACTTCCCATCTGGACCTTTACAGAGAAGTAGAGTTGATCCTTCTTTTGTGTGACTTATGAGATTTAGTCTCCCCTCCAGGAAAAATTTTTCATCTACCTGCTTTCTGGGACTGTTTTAAGTGGTGCCAGGGATTTAACATATATAAAAAAAGTTTAAGCACAAAGTCTGTTAACTCATGTTTCTTTGACAAAGGGAAATTTTTTAAAAATCCACAACACTCCCCAGTTTGTCATACAGGGATTTAGAACATTCAACATATTCCTTCCTGTCCCTTTGGATACCAATATCCTGCAGAGGTCCAAGGCCTTCATAAAAAACAGCATAGTATTTGTGTATAATTTTGTACACCCTCCTGCATACTTTAAATCATCTCCAAGCTGGGTGCAGCAATGCACACTAGTAATCCCAGTTCAAGCATAGCCTGACTTTAAGGAGACCTTGTTTCAAAATAAGAAACAAACAAAAATAGTGTTGGGTTGGTAGCGAGAGTAAGAGGAGACTGGAAACAACTTTTACCAGCATTGCACAATTCACTGAGTATCTATGGAAATCAATTTTCTCAACTGAAAAATGCAGAGATTGGATTAGCCTAGCTCCTGAGGTCCCTTCTACCTTGGATGTTCTATGAATAAATTTTGTCTCCAATGGAGAACAAAGCATTATGCACAGTCCTGAGTGTGTCATTGAATTTAAAGGAGACAAAGACTGTCTGCCTTACACGTAGATGACTGTGAGCACTAAAGACGTTTTCTAAAGGTTCATTAGGAGCCTGTGATATAAGCCTAAATCCCATGACAACAAGATACTTTGGCACTGTAAGCAGATGTAAGCTTTATTTTCTTCACAGCAAGATAATGAGCAATACAATAAAGCCTAACAATGGAATTTTGGATACAAGCTTAACACAATCAACTACTGGTATTTCAACTATTTATTTATAGGACTTCAATGTTTTTCCTTCAAAATCAGAATTTCTGCCAGATAACCTGTATAATGGATTTAGCTCAAAAACAAACACCAAATGGCTAACAATTTGGTCTGGCCTCAAATGTCCAGAGCCATCTTCCGGTGCTGGCAAAGTTTATAGCTATATTCCTGATATGTGGCAGCGGTTCAGCTCTGGTTTCCAAGAGAGAGCTGAGATATGGCCATTTTTAGGCCATGGGTACACCCATTTTAGGAACATGTTAGGGAAATGTAGTGTATGTGGAGTCTTGTGGTATCTTCAAAGAAGTTTGGACTTCTGGACAGTACTTTATAAACGAAAGAGAAAAAAGATATCTTGAAAGTAAAAAACAAAAATTGCTACTTACTTCTTCATTTCCAATTCATTCCTCAGAGGCCGCATGTGAAGACTGAAATTCACACATAGCTCTCCATCGAGGAAGCTATGTGGCAGGAACATTTTGATTTTTCCATTGAGCTAAAACGCTAAACAATAGCACTACCTTTTTCTAATGTCCATATAAAAAGCACTGGATGACAAACTGCAGATTATATGTCATGCTTTTCTGTTTTTACTTTGATATAAATATTCCAGATTGTGTTTTATCTATTTTTCTTACTGGCAAACAAATAATGAGCATGAAAATAAATTTTGTAATTGGCTACAATTATTAAAAAAAACAACTGATAAATTGGTTATTAGTCAAAAGAAAAATCATTTAGGATTGGGTATATCCTTTGCTTTAATCAGTATTGTTCTGCAAGAAAAGAATGAAATTTAAGCATCTAATTAAATTACCATGTGATAAATACTTTAATAAATTTAGATAGGAAACACTCCAAGGGCCTGTGGTTTGGAGGGTTTCCAGATAAACTACAAGATACCTGGTTAGTGCAAATTTCATATAAACAACATATACTTCTGAAACATATTTCTGAGCAGTGCTTTGCACATACTTATGCTAAAAATCTAAGCATTCTATATTTTTATTTGCTATTCTTGGGATCCTAGTCATGACTGCAATATGAGGTAATACGGTGGCAGATGGTTGAGTTTTAAGACTTTCACGTGCCATCATATGGGGTTTTGAATTTAGTCTATAAACACTTAAATATAGTTTAAACAAACTAGTCTTTGGAAGGATTAGGGTGAAGAGAAAACTTGAAATTTAAGCAGAAGAACTACAGCCATAATCTACGTGGAGTCAGTTCTGCTTTTCAAAGATAACACCTGCAGCTGCTACAAAGGGGCTGACATCACCTCTAATGTTGCTGGATATCATGAATGTTTTCTTTACACATTGTCACTATCTCTCTGCTTACACTGCCTTAGGGGCTTCTTCAGAGCTGGGTGTGCTCTTTCTTAGATTTCTTCCTTTTCCATTTTACTAAGCTTATTCTTTCAGATATACTCTCGAAAATCAACATCCATGCCTCTAATTTCTCTTCTTATGACTTGTTGTTGAGTGTATTTAAAATGAGAAATTATTTTTCTCCATTTCTTCAAAAAGTGAAGAAAAATCATCTTAAATTTGTTTGCATGCTGCTTTTTTCTTTACAAATGTTTGGTTTTGAGAGAAGACAAGATGGCCGATCAGTAAGCAACAAAATACAAAGCCTCCTGGGAAAAACAACTCATATAATAAAACATAATATAATAAAACTCATATAATAAAACACCCTGGAGAGACCCAGACAGAGGGAGATGGATTCTCTTGACACAGGAAGAAATTAAAATGCAAAATAGCTCATCAAATACTCTGGTACAACAACTGAAATAGCTAAATATTATGGGACACAGTGTTTTTGCTGTGACCCACCAAGTTTGCACCAGCTTGAATCCAGGCCTGCAGGCAGAGCTGCCCAAACTCATTCCAGCTGCCACTCATAGGAATCACAACAGCGCTGAAGTTGGGGGTTGGTGAGCCCAAAGAAGAGCAGAGAGCAGAGCAGGTGAAGGGACTTTCATTAATCCTCGGTCAGTGCTGGGAATGAGACCACCCCTAATGGGAAGGGTATGACCAAATGGGTGACATGTTAGAATTGGGCAGGAGGAGCCTGAACTGGGAGTGACAGTGACTTCAGTTGGTTGCTCCCTCCCCAGAGCAGATTCATGGGATTTTCTTGGATTGGGCCACGCCCCTGGCTGGGACCCAATTTGGGATGAGCCATCCAAAATTGATCCCAAATTGATTCCCTGTGCCTAGCACGCACTAACCTGTTGAAGGCACCTGAAGTTTGGCTGGCTCGGTGGGGAGGGGCAGGCATAGGCAGCTGTTGCTTACACCTCAGTGACAAGAGCAGGCAGGAGAGGGTGGAGTTCCTTCACCAGCATGCTTAGGAGGAAACATGGCCAACAGGGAAGGGGGCTGGAACCTGCACTGTAACCTGTGTGGAGGAAGCCAGGGCCATGATAGGAGAGAGAGGCAGGAGAAGGCCCCTAGCCCAGAACATTGAGAGCACTGATCCAGGAGGAGAAAAAACAAGGGAGACTGAGGGCGGCAAACACACAACATCAGACATGGCTTCAATGGACATTAAGAGATATCTTTGGAACCTTGTAGACGTGCTCAAAACTGAAATATTAAATCAGGTAAAGCAGGATATGAGTAGAGTAATAAAAGAAATGTGTTCAGGAAGCAGCTCTCAGGATGATACAGACGGAATAAGGGAGGAACACAAAAAAAGGAGAGAAACATTTGATAAAGAATATAAAGAAAATACAGAATACATGAAGCAGATTCAAAGAGACTACCAGGAAATTAAAAACTCCATTGAAAGCTGGCAAAACTCCTTAAAAGAAAATAAGGATTAACTATCAAAACTTGAAGACAAGTTGGCAGTGTGTGATCATGAAAGGAAAGATCTCTTAAAAATAACAAAGAAACAGGCAGTAACAATAGAAAGGCTAGAAGATGACAAGAGAATCTATAATTTAAGAATAAGAAATGTGAACAAAGAAGAAGGAATACATACAGGTGAAATACAAAGGCTATTCACAGAAATAATTAAGGAAAACTTCCCAAGCATGGAAAAGAAAATGACATTCAGTTGTGTGAGGCATACAAAACTCCAGCCACCTACAAGCAAAACAGATCTATACCCAGACATATAATAATCAAGATACCAGGAATTCAATATAAAAACAGAATATTAAAAGCCTACAGAGAAAAGAAGCAGATTACCTATAAAGGTAAGCCCATCAGAATCATGGCTGACTTCTCAACACAGACCATCAGATCAAGAAGAGCTTGGAGTGAAGTATTCTAAGCACTGAAAGAAAATAACCTCCAGCCCAGATTGATGTACCCTGCAAAACTGTCACTAGAAATTAATGGAGAAACAAGATGCTTCGATGACAAAGAGGAACTGGGGGAGTTTGTGACCACTAATCCAACCCTACAGAGAATACTGAAGGACATTCTAGAGAGAGAAAAAAAATACTAGGATTTTAGGAACAGTGGCAGAAAGGCCTTAATGAGTGGGGCAGGAAGTAGAAGGAAGGAGAAAATCAGACAAAGGCAGAAAAGTAGCATAGTAGAAATGAGGCAGAGAAGGATAACTAGAAACTCTAACATAGATCACCTTGATACGCTATATTGTAAATAGTGCACCAGGATTTAAAACCCACATTACTCACACTACTTACTCTGCTTAGATGTATTATGTTCTGTTCCAGTCATTCTACCTGTACTAGATTTGAGGGCACAGACAGTAATCCTGAAAATAACAAGATATAGTACAGTAATCATCCTTAATTTCCTATTAACTCAATCTAAAGCTCTGTAAAACCTACAGTGTTTTACCATGACTGATTGTAATTAAATCTGGTTTGTTGGATCACTGTTTTGTATTGATAGATTTTATTCAAAGCTGTTATGATTGATAATATCAAGTCTGAGAGTATAGGCAACTGCACTTAAGATTACAAGATCCACTAGAATATCCACTATGGTTTGATTATTACCTGCCTTTGAAGTTTTATACTGTCTACAATATTTTATTTTTACTAATATTGTTATTTACTGCTATACTCAATCATACTGCTATATTCAATTATACCTGTTGATATAGACATTCTATTGAAGATAATAAGATGCAACACAGTAATCATTGTAGATCAACTTGTACTGTGGTTCTATATGACTTTTTGTTTTTATGTTTTTATAGGAATTTATTTTGTTTTGTCTTGCTAGTTTTTGTTTTTACCTCTAATACATAAAGTATAGAAATACATTCAGATATTCATGCATGCATAGCTGTTTATACTCTTGCTGTTTGACTATCTACTTTGTATGCTTTAATTTTGTATCTTGAACAACTATTTCTAAGAGGACAATATCTAATTTATTAACTAGTGATTTCTTATTGTTTATCTTTTTTTTTTGAATTCTGTATTACCTCTACCCTTTACATGCTTTTGTTTCTCTTTAAATAAATTTTTAAAAATGTTTGCTTTTACCCTAGATGCATAGCTCAGTATAATTAGCCTAAGAAAATCTTTAATAGTTATTGCATAACATAACTTGAAATAAGCTCAACTTTTACCATCCCTATGTCAATAAAATATTGTAGGTCTCCCTAAATTTGACAAAAATGCAAAAAAAATCACATGAAATAAATGATAATGAATTGTGTATGTGAAAATTTTTAACTATTAATAATGATAGTAAATTCGCATTACCATGAGAGAGGAAAGACTAACATATCTTTTGATTCTTTCACATAATGAGCATTATGATGTAATTACAACTCAATGCATCCAGGTAGACAGTAGAAAATTATTTCATATTACTAATGTCACAGGCAGCTCAGCTAATTAGAAATATTATAAGTAGTCAAACAGTGCTAGGCCCTTGAAGAAGCAAGCCCAGAAGACCAAGTGTCTTGTGATCTTTCAGGAGACATACACCTCTTGATGTCAAAATAGAAGGCAAAACAAATGCAATCACACCACTTAGTATAATCCTTAAGGATTAAATCTGAGTCACCTTGAGAAGCCAAGAGGCACCATCCCATCCCCCCATAAGAGTCACAGAACCATAAAGAATGTTCATTTGCTACTTGACTCACTTCCCCATTTATATTTGAATTGGTTAATTTTACCTGAACAATTAAACTTATTTTTTGATCATAGCTCTGTCCCACCTCATGCCCATCTGCCTCGTGAGTTCCCAGTTTTCCTCATTTTAGACCCACCTCAAGTCATGGTTTTATTCTATAAAACTCCTGAGAAAATACAGAATCTTTGGCAAGCCACTCGGGACCCCTTCTGTCTCTCTCAGACAAAAGCTCTCTTTCTCTCAATAAATATTTCTGCTCTTAACCTCTATTGTTCCTAAAATTCATTCTTTGATTTTAGAGAACATGAACTCTACCAGACACATAGTAGGTCAGGATTTTTGTACCCTTATATCACTATGTATAGCATTATAAAGACAGATAACTATTAAAACCCATTCTGAGGATTTTCTCAGTTTTGCTAGGTATGTAGTATTTTTCAGCTATTCAAAAAATTCTTATGTGATATTATTGTATAAATAAACATTCATGCTCACTGCTCACCTTGTACAATTATGTTCTTTAGGACCTTCTTTCAATCTGGGTAGCTCAGGGTTCACAAGGTAAATTCCAGTGCTCTTGTGCTGCCTGGGGGAGAGCTTTCGACAATCACTCCCAGCAGTTAGGAGCTTTCCCAGCTTCTTGAAATATCTGAGGAGGCATGGGAGGTCCCACCTGCCTGACTAGACCACACCTAGCAAACTTCTTTCAATCCAGGGAGCTGAGGGCACATGAGGTCAGTTCCAGTGAGCTGGTGCTCACTCTGGGAAAGCTTTGGACCATTTATCCCAGTGGTTAGGATCATGCCCAGCTGTCTGAAACACTGGATGAGGCTTGGGAGGTCCCACAGGCCTGACTGGAACTTGCCTAGCAAACTTCATTCTATCTAGGGAGTTCAGGGTGTGCCAGGTGAGCTCCAGTGCACTGGTGCTGGCTTGGGAGAGTTTTTGACCATTGCTCCCAGTGGTTAGATGCCACCCTGTGTCCTAGATCACTGCAGGAGGCACGAGAGGTCTGATGTGCCTGACAGGGCCATGCTCAGAGAACTCCATTCAGTCCCAGGAGTGGAGGGTGCACGAGGTGATTTCCAACATGCATGGGGGAAGCTTTGGAATATCACTCAAAACCCAGAAATATAGGAAAATGACAAAACAAAAGGCCAAAATGCAATCTCAAAACTCCAGTCCATCCCAAGAAAGCCTAGGAGCCATGTACATAGAAGAAAATATAAACCATACACCTGAAATGCATGAAATGATTATCAACCAAAATAAAGAAACAACTCCAGAAAGCTATAAAAGAACTCAAATCAGAAATTATCTCCCATGTAAAAGAAGAAATGATAAATGTAATGAAAGAAATGCTGAACACATCTAAAGAAAACATAGCTAAAAATTAGAGGAACAATGCAAAAAGATGGAAATCCTGAATGAACAATATAAGAAACAAACAGAATGCATGAAGGAGATTCAAAGAGATATATAGGAAATCAAAAAATCAAAAATTTCATTGAAAGTTGGCAAAACTGCCTCAACGAAAGTGAAGATAGAATTTCAGACATTGAAGACAAGATTGCAGCTAGTGCACAGGAAAGGGAATATCTTTTAAAAATAAGGAATCAGGAAATAACAATTCAACAGCTGCAAGATGATGTAAAGAAAGCAACTTAAGATTAATAGGGATAAATGAAAAAGAAAGGGAGAACACAAATGATATCTAGAGACTATTTACAGAAGCTGAAAATTTCCCTAACGTGAGAATGGAAACTGACATACAGATCACTGAAGCATATAGAACTCCAAATAACCATAACCAAAATAAAACTGCACCCAGACATATAATAATCATCATCCCAGAAATCCAACATAAGAACAGAATATTAAAAGCTGTTAGAGAGAAAAGACAGATCACCTATAAAGGAAAACCTATCAGAATCACAGCAAATTTCTCAACACAAACAATGAAGTCAAGAACTTGGAGTGAAGTACCTCAGATCCTAAAGGAAGACAGCTTCCAATCGAGACTGATGTACCTTGCAAAACTGTCCTTTAAAATGGATGGAGAAATAAGATACTTCCATGATAAAGAACAGCTGAAGAACTACATGATCACCAAAACAACCCTGTAAAGAATACTCAAAGACATTTTAGATCCACATAGGAAAAAATCAGTAAGCAAGGCAGACAATTAAACAGAGTGGGAGGTAAAGAAGCAACAGCAGAAAGATAACATGTCAAAAATAAACCAATATATAACAGTTATAAACCATTAAAGTAAATGGTATCAATTCACCAATTAAAAGAAATAGACTGGCAGAATGGATCAAGAAACAACATCTAACCTTATGCTGTCTACAAGAAACCCAACTAACCCAAGAGGAAACTCATAGATTGAAAGTCAAAGGACTAAAAGCAATACTTCATGCAATAGGAGCCCCACAAAAAAGCATGGGTAGCTATTCTGTTTGCAGACAATGTGAACTTCAAAACCAAGAATGATCCGAAGAGATAAAGAAGGTCACTACATACATGTTAGGGGAAAACTTCCAGAGGAAGAGATAGCAATCTTAAATATATATGCATCAAATTCAGGAGCACCAAGCTCAACAGAAATGAAAAATCAAATAAGCAATAGCACAATTATAACAGGAGACCTTAACATGCCATTGATACAAAGGGACAGATCAACCACACAGATAACCAGCAGAGAAATAACAGAACTGAATCACACCTGTGAACAAATGGACTTGATAGACATATACAGAGTTTTCCACCCAAGAACATCAGAATATACATTGTTCTCAGTAGTACATGGGACACTCTCTAAAATAGACCATATAATAGCCCACAGAACATACTTAAGTAAATGCAAAAGAATTGAAATTATCCCATGCAAGTTATCAGATCACAGCACCATGAAACTAGACATTAATGACAAAAGAAATTACAAAAAAACCACTAAACAATGGAAATTGAATAATACAGTCTTTAGCAATCAGTGGGTCACAGAGAAAATTAAAGAAGAAATTAAACAATATCTACAAGCAAATGAAAATACAAATACTACTTAACAGAATCCATGGGATGTAATGAAAGCAGTTCTCAGAGGAAAATTTATTGCAGTTAATTCCCACATCAGGAAAACAGAACTAACACAAACAACCTGATGCTATACCTCAAATATCTAGAAAAAGCAAGTCAAGCCCAAGGCCAAAAGAAGGGAGGAAATTATAAAGATCAGAGCAGAAATTAATGCAATGGAGAGTAAGAAAGCAATACAAAGAATTAATGATTCAAACAGTTTGTTCTTTGAAAGAATAAATAAAATTGATAAGGCTCTAATCAATCTTATTTTAAAAGGAAAGAAAAACTGAAATTCATTCAATAAGGAATGAAAAGGGTGAAATCACTACAGATTCTGTGGAAATACAGGTGATCATCAAAATTTATTTTTTAAACCTCTATTCTCATAGCTTTGATAACACAAAAGAAATGGACAGATTCCTAGAAATATATAAAACACCAAAGCTGGGTCAAGAAGATGTAAAACTGCTGAACAACCCAATTTCTATTAATGAAATTGAAAATGTAACTAAATCCTTACAAATGAAGAAGATCCCAGGCCCAGATTCACTGCAGAATTCTACAAGAAATTCAAAGATGAGTTAATGCCAACACTCTTCACACTCTTCAATGAAATTGAAAGAGAAGAAATTCTTCCTAAATTATTCCTGGAAGCAAATATTACTCTAATAACAAAACCTGAGAAAGATACAACTAAAAAAGAGAACTTCAGGCCAATCTCCCTAATGAACATAGATGCAAAAATTCTCAATGAAATATTAGCAAACAGAATGCTGTGAATCATCAAGAAGATTATACACCACAACCAAGTGGGATACATTCCAGAAATGCAGGGACGGTTCAACATATGTAAATCAATAAATGTAATCCACCATATCAATAGAGTCAAAATAAGAATCACATGATCATTTTTATACATGTAGAAAAATTTTTTGATAAGGTCCAACATTCATTCATGATAAGAACCTTACAGAGAATTGGAATAGATGGTCTTTACCTCAATGTGATAAAGGCCATCTATGACAAACCAATAGCCAACATCATATTAAATGGCCAAAAAGTGAAAGCCTTTACCTGAAAATCAGGCACAAGACAAGGATGTCCATTATCACCACCCTATTCAACATAGTACTGGAAATACTAGCCAGAGAAATTAGACAAGACAGAGAAATAAAAGGAGTAAGGACAAGAAAAGAGGAATTTAAATTATCATTATTTGAAGATGACATGATACTCTTCATAGAAGCCCCCCGAAACTCCATTGAAAGACTCCTAAATATAATAAATAAATTCAGTAATGTAGGTGGATACAAATTCTACAATGAAAATAATAGCATTCTTATACACTAACACCAAAATCACTGAGAGAGAAATAAGAGAAGCCACAGCCTTCACAATGGCATCCAAAAAAATGAAATACTTAGGAATTAATCTAATGAAAGAAGTAAAAGACATATTCAGGGAAAATTATAGTGCCCTGAAAAAAGAAATTGAACAGGACCTCAGAAAATCGAAAGACATCCCTTGTTCATAGATAGGAAGAATAAATATTGTGAAAATGGCCATTCTCCCAAAATTGTTATACAGATTCAATGCAATCCCAGTGAAAATACCACTAACATACCTCATAGATCTAGAGAAATCACTCCAAAAATTCATTGGGAACCAAAAGAGACCTAGAGTAGCAAAGGCAATTCTAAGCAGCAAATGCAAGGCAGGAGACATCACAATCCCTGACTTGAAGTTATGCTACAAAGCTACTGTAATAAATTCAACACAATATTGGAATAAAAACAGAACTGAAGATCAATGGAATAGATTAGAAGAAACAATTACAACTACCAACACACTCAGCCACCTTATCTTTGATAAAGGTGCCAAACACATTCACTGGAAGAACGATAGTCTCTGTAATAAATGGTGCTGGAAAAATTGGCTCTCCACATGCCAAAAACTAAAACTAGACCCATGCCTATTACCATGTGCTTAACTAAAATCTAAATGGATCAAATATCTAAATATTAAAACAGACACATTAAATCTGTTGGAAGACAAAGTAGGTAAAAATCTTGAAGACATAGGGGTAGGTAGAGAATTCATGAACAAGAATCAAACCTCATGGGAAATACTTCCCAGAATCAATAACTTGGTTCACATCTTATTGAAGAGTTTCTGCATGTTGAGAGAAATCTCCAGCATAGTGAAAAGAAAACCCACAAATTGGGAAAAAAATCTTAGTAAATTGTCTCTCAGACAAAGGACTTCTATCTAGAACATATAAAGAATTAAAAAAACCAGACCCCAAAATTCAAAGACCCAATCCAAAAATGGGCATCTCTGATGAATAAACTGTTCTCCAATGGCAAACAAATACATGAGAAAATGTTCACCATCATTAGTCATTAGAGAAATTCACATTAAAACCACACTGAGATTCCATCTCACTCCAGAAAGAATGGACAGGATAAAGAAAATTACTAACAACAAATGCTGGAGAGGATGTGGGGAAAAAGGAACTCTTCTGCACTGTTGGTAGGAGTATAAATTGGTGCAACCACTATGGAGGTCAATCTGGAGATTCCTCAATAAGTTGAGATTGGAAGCCCCATTTGACCCAGGTATCCCACTTCTGGGCATATTCCCAGAAGAACTGAAAACATCATACCACAATGATATATGTGCACCCCTGTTTATAGCAGCACAATTTGTAATAGCCAGATCTTGGAAACAACCTATGTTTCCATCAACTGAGGAATGGATAAAAAAGATATGGTATTTTTATACAGTGGAAAACTACTCAGCTATAAAGAATGATCACATTGAGATCCTGAGAACATACTCATAAATGAAATAAATCAAACGCACTTGTATAAATACCGTATCATCTCCCTGTAGTGTAAGAAATGGTAAGACTTCATAAGATTTTTATGTTAATCATCGTTCTCCATTACATTGCTTTGTAGTCTTATAATATTTTCACTCATTGATTGTGTTAGAGGCAGCTGAGCCAGTTAAAAATAGTATAGGTAGTCAGACAGGGTTCGGCCCTTGAGGACCAGATGTCTGATGACCTTGGAGCAGACACACATCTCTTTCTGTGAGCCAGATCTCAAAACAGAAGAAACACACCTCTTGCTGCAGGCCAGATCTCAAGACAAATGCAAGCACACCCTGAAGCATAATCCTTAGGGTTTAAGTCTGGATCATCTTATGCTCACTTTGCAAATTCCCATTTCCCCACCTTTGAGCCATCTAATTTCATGGTTTTCCTCTATAAAATGTCCCTGGAAAAGACAGAGTCTGGGGCAACCCTTTCAGGATCCCCTTCTGTCTCTCTTTAGATAGAAGCTTTCTCTCAATAAATACATTCTACTCTTCAGCTCTGTTGTTCCTAAAGTTCATTCTTTGATTTTAGAGAACATGAACTCACAGACATAGTAGGTTGGGCATTTCATTCAACTATACCATTTGAAGGTCATCCACTGAGATCACGGAACAGAGGTGAGAGTTTGCTTTTATTTCTTAGACTCTGGACTAGGAATCATATAGGTAACAAATTTTTATGATTCAAATTTTGCTTTGTCTTTGCCAGTTGTTTATAACTCATTGTAATAATTGCTTGTTATTTGCCCATGTTTTTTAAATGCTTTGTCTCTTATAGTTTTATTAAAATATTGTGAATTTAAGTTAAAACATGCAAAATGTACAAATTATGATATTTCTTTAATGGTATATTATTATTTTGTTCTTGTACAATTTAAATTAGTTGCTAATGTTGCCTGTGCTCCTTGCCTGACTGTGTTTAGACAATAGCATTAGAAGAGCTATTAGAACACCTCTTGTTTCTGTAAAATGGTTCTCTTAAATGGAAATCTAGCTCAGACTTAGAAAACATACAGGGATCCAAAAAAACCCTGGACTCCTTTCACCATTTAAGCAGCACAAGGCTGGTGACCAGTCTTAAGGCTTGGAGGACTGGTTTTAGTGAGACAGACTGGCTTTTATCTTCTGCTATACACAAGAGGAAATGTCAAGCCTGTTCTGTTTCAGTTTCCTAACTTTGACTTTACCTCTACTCATTTGCCAGTTTGTACTTTCCTAATAGAGGCATGTAAAGTCAGATAAAACTCTAGACTATCTTAGTTAAGCCCATAAAAAATTAGCATTTGGTAATACTGAAGATAGGAAAGTCATCTTAGATACAGGACACATATCCCTTCTCTGGGTCAGATGAGACATTGGTCAGAATTGTGCCCATCCAGGAGAACACACATAAGAGGCATGTCCCAGCTCAGTGTTCTGGGCAAATTTCCTTTGGAGATTAAACTTGAGACACAGTGGGGAGAACCAACTTCCTATGACAGTGGAAGAAGCTGTCCCTGAAAATAGCACACATATGGGACCTAAACACATTAGAATAAGAAGGCTCTCCAATCTCTCAAGTTGTGGATTTTAAAACTTTTATTGTAAAGTCATAGAGCAGTAGGTAATGATCTTGCTCAGGCTTTTTAATTACCCCTTATAGAATTTTAATGAATAGTGGTTAGTCTGCCAGCTTATTAATCACTCTTATAGCAGCTGCCACCCTCAATGGCAGAGGACAGGTTTCCCTAGCATCTGTTTGGTGAATTCCATGACCATCGACTGATAGCTGGAATCCTTTCTGGAGACTGATCTCTGGTTATCTGAAGCTGATAGAAACTGAGAACTGATAGTTCCTTGCCAGGGCAACTTTTGGACACCCAAAAGTTCCCCACTGGACATTTGCTCATGATCATGGAAAATTTCCACTTATCATCTTTATTTCTCTGCTAGTAGACCAGGGACTCTCACTAAACCTTTCAGTGGATCTTCAGATTACTTAGATTATCCCTGTCTTCAGAGATAAAACTAAGGTAGCTTTTAGCAGTTTACATTTTACAACAGGTAGTAAAAAATGGTTTGCATTTGTGCCTTACATATGTTAATTAAGAGTAAATAGGCCTTTCTCTTCTGTGTGCCTAGAGGACTTGAGGTTTAATCTGTGAGCTTCAACAATTTAGACATTTAAATAAAATGTAGCCAGGTCCCCCCACTAGAAAAGATTACCCAGGTAATTAGAGAACACAAGTGCCTTGGAGAATTTGCCCAAGGACCCAGGGCAAAGTTCCTCAAGTTTATTTGCTGTCTCTATTTCCAAGGGAATCTGCTAGAATTGAAATGCTGTAGCCCACATTTTTGTGATAAGCAAAAGTAGTAGTTTATGACAAAGTTATACTTCCTTCTCTAAGCATTCCTTATGGAAACAAAGTTCATGAGCTACTGGGGAAGATAGGAGTCTACCAGGCTGAGGGTGGATAGGTTGACCGAATTTTATCTTCTGTGCTTTCCAGATGGCATCCACCTGCCCTGGAGCAGAGTCAACCCAAGGGGCGCCTTGAGGGTATTATCAAATAGGAATAATAAGAGAAGCTTTAGTTATCTCCTTTTTGCATAGTCAGATAGCTCAATGTCAAAGTCTTTAGCACTACTGGGCTAAAGAGCTCAGCGGAATTTCCTGAGTTCAATTCCTGTTACAAAAGGTTTCATAGTCTTACATGTTGCTTTTACATTACAGACATGGGCAACACAATACCAAAGCCTCTCTCTCCTTTGGAATGTATTCTTAAGCACTGGGAGATGTTCGATCCTTCCATGTTGAAAAAGAGTCAATTGCTATTTCTCTGCATGAGTGCGTTCCTACCCCCTAGAGCCATAGCAGAACACAGAAGGAAGTATTAATTATGATATTCTTTTGCAACTAGAAACATGCTGTAAAAAGGAGGAAAAATGGTCAGTTATCTTATGTTCAGATTTCCTATGCATTGAGAAATATTCCTTATTTATATTCTAAATGTAAATGTGAGCTATGGGAAAACTCAGCACCTCAGGCCCTTAAGGCATGTACTACCTCAGAGACTAAAATCACTCCTCCAGAATATTTGAAAGCTGAGGATAAAATAGCCTTAATTAAATCTACCCCTACCTTTACGGAAGCCGAGATTTTCCTAACTTGCCCTTCCAGCCTTAAGGATAAGGTTTCTAAACCAGCTATACTCCAGGCCTCTACAGGACTACACCCATCTTTAGATGGGTTTAAGCAAGCTCCTCAAGGGCAATATCCTTTACAGGAAGTACAGGAAGATGTGGAACTTCCAGAATTCATGTTCCTTTCTCTGTTAGTGACCTAAAACAAATAAAATCAGATCTTGGGAAATTTTCAGATGACCCTGATATTTACATTGAGGTCTTAGGAGGACTTACTGAGGTATATGAACTAGATCAGAAAGATGTAATGTTACTCTTAAATCAGACATTGATTCTAGTGAGAGACAGGCAGCATTACAGGCTGCTATTGCCTTTGGAGATGAATACCATATTATTAATTTTAGAAGCCCAGAAAATCAATAGCCAGGGGAACCACCAGTTCCCAGTGGAGCACAAGCAGCCCCTTTGCAAAACCCTTACTTGGCTAATGACCAGATGGGTGATTAGATTAGAAAACTTTTCCAGACATGTGTTCTGGAAGGTTTAAGAAGAGTGAAAACTAAACCATTCAATTATTTTAAGTTATCAGCTATTCAGCAAGAAAGTAATGAACACCCTTCTGCCTTCTTAGATCAATTACAAGAGGCATTGATAAAACATACTTCTTTAAATCCTGATTCAATAGAGGGACAAATTATCCTTAAAGATTAGTTTATCACACAGTGAGCCTCAGATATTAGAAAAAAGCTACAAAAGATGGCTTTTACACCAGATAGTTCACTTGATACTTTAGTAAAAGTTGACTCCTCAGTATTTTATAACCATGATGAGATGGAGACTGAGGAGGGAAAACAAAGAGACTGAGAAAAAGCTGCTGCTTTTGCTGCAGCTTAAAGGAAAACAGACCCTAAGTCTGATTCTTGGGGCTCTAAGAAGTGCTCAACGACAACTATCTGCTATCACTGCCACAAGCCAGGTCACCTTAAGAGGGACTGCACTCAGAAGCCCCCTGGGCCATGCCCCAACTACAAAGGTCCCCACTAGAGGTGGACTGCCCTCTGAGGCCAAGGCCCCAGGGTTCAGACCCATCCTATCAGTTGGTCCAGCAGGACTCAAGGGCCCCAGGACACTCGCTGCCCTCACCCTCTGGCCAGACTGTCAACTCTACAGAGGAGCCCTGGGTAATCATGACTATAGAAGGAAAAGAAACCAGCATATTTCTGGATACTGGCGCAAGCCTCTCGGTCCTTCTTTTCAATCCTGGTCTTCCTTCCAGTTGCCATACCTCAGTGAAAGGAGTCACTGGTGAGGAGACATTTTGGTACTTTTCACAACCTTAGGCTGTAGCTGGGATGGTTTGCTTTTTACATCTTTATTTTTTAATATGCCCGAAAGTACAGTTCCCCTCTTAGGAAGAGATATTTTATCATGTCTAAATACTGTGGTATACATGCATCTAGGTCAGGTATGCTGCCTTCCCTTTGTGGAGACAGAAATCAATCCTGAAGTATGGGCAACTAAAGGTAAAATAGGTAGGGCAATAAGAGCTGCCCCAATACAGATACACCTCAGAGATTCTACTATTTTTCCTCATCAGAGACAACATCTTTTAAGACCCAAAGTCAACAGGGGATTAATATTTATAATCAATAATCTAAGTGCACAAGACTTACTTGAGCCCTGTAATAGTCTGTGCAATAGTCCAATCTTGCAAATTCAAAAACCCAATGGGGAATGGAGTTGATAAATGAGGCAATAGTGCCCATTAACCCAAAGGTACCCAATCCATACACTGTTTTCTCAGATCCCAGAAGATGCCAATTGGTTTTCAGTGTTAGATTTAAAGGATGCCTTCTACCTACAACCAAAGCAGATCTACACCCAGACATATAATAATCAAGATGCCAGAAATGCAATGTAAAAACAGAATATTAAAAGCCATCATAGAAAAGAAACAGATTACCTATAAAGGTAAGCCCATCAGAATCACGGCTGACTTCTCAACATAGACGATCAGATCAAGAAGAGGTTGGGGTGAAGTGTTACAAGCCCTGAAAGAAAATAACCTCCAGCCCAGATTGATGTACCCTGCAAAACTGTCACTAGAAGTTGATGGAGGAACAAGATGCTTCCATGACAAAGAGGAACTGGCGGAGTTTGTGACCACCAATCCAACACTATAGAGAATACTTCTGTATTCTAGAGAGAGAGAAAAGAAAATACCAGGATTTTAGGAACAGTGGCAGAAAGGCCTCAATGAATGGGGCAGGAAGTAGAATGAAGGAGAAAACTAGACAAACAAAGGCAGAAAAGTAGCATAGCAGAAATGAGGCAGAGAAGGATAACTAGACACTCTAACACAGTTGGCCTTGATATGCTATATTGTAAATAGTGCACCAGGATTTAAAACCCACATTACCCACACTACTCTGCTTAGATGTATTATATTCTGTTCCAGCCATTTTTACCTGTACTAGATTTGAGGGCACAGGCAATGGTCCCGAAAATAACAGGATATAGTATGGTAATCATCCTTAATTTCCTCTTGACTTGGTCTAGAGCTCTGTAGAGCCTACACTGTTTTACCATGACTGATCATAATTGAATCTGGTTTGTTGGATTGTTGTTTTGTATTGATAGATTTTATTCAAAGCTGTCATGATTGATAGTATCAAGTCTGAGAGTATAGGCAACTGCACTTAAGATTACAAGACCCACTAGAATATCCACTATGGTTTGATTATTATCTGCCTTTGAAGTTTTATACTGTGTATAATATTTTATTTTTACTAATATTGTTATTTACCACTATACTCAATCATACTACTATATTCAATTATGCCTATTGATATAGACATTCTATTGAAAATAATAAGAAACAACACAGTAATGATTGTAGATCACCTTGTACTGTGGTTTTATATGACTTTTTGGTTTCATGTTTTTATAGGAATTTGTTTTGTTTTGTCTTGCTAAGTTTTGTTTTTCCCTCCAATACATAAAGTATAGAAATACATGCAGATATTTATGCATGTGTAGCTATCTACACTCTCACTGTTTGACTATCTACTTTGTATGCTTTAATTTTGTAACTTGAGCAACTATTTCTAAGAGGACAATATGTAATTTTAACTAATGATTTCTTATTGTTTATCTTTTTTTTTGAATTCTGTATTACCTCTACCCTTTACATGCTTTTGTTTCTCTTTAAATAAAACTAAAAAAAATAAAGGATGCCTTCTTTTGTATTCCTTTACATACAGATTCTCAGTTTCTTTTTGCTTTTGAAAATCCACAGGACCAAGCATCTCAATTGACGTGGACTGTGCTCCACTAAGGGTTCAGCAACAGTCCACATCTTTTTGGACAAGTGCTTTCTCATGTCATGGCATATTTTGAGTTTTCCCAGGTCACAATCTTGCAATACAGCCCCAAACTCTAAAACACCTAAGGGGATTTCTAGGAGTTACTGGCTTTTGCCACCTTTGGATATCTGGATATGGAGAAATTACAAAATATAAGCAGATAATCTTTTATTACAGGATGTCCTTCAAAATCAGATGGCATTAGACATTCTAACAGCAGCACAGGGCTTCACTTGTGCAATTTTAAAAACTGAGTGGTTTGTATACACTCCTGATTCTTCTGCTAATGTCTCAGTAGCTATTCAAGACATTAGACTACAGATTAACAACATGTCAGACTCTGTGATTCCCTGGACCTTGTCTTTCTCTTCCTTATGGAAAACTATTACTAATTCCTCTTGGTGGAAATCTTTGTTAACTATACTCATTATTGTCCTATTGGTTTTATTCTTTCACCCGTTCATACTTACCTGTTTCTTTGACTTTGTCTCCTCCAGACTAAAAGCTGTGAGAATACCCAAGATGAAAATGCTTGATGTCTATCAAGGGCCTCTATACAGGTCTCCATGGAAGTATCTCCGACTGTTGTTCAAACACTGCGACCCTGTTCAGCCTGAAGCAGCTCTATCGGCCATTGCCCATTACCCCTCATGGCAGTTCAGGTTACTTTTTCAGAGAGGAAATGTTGCAGGCAGCTGAGCCAGTTAAAAATATTATAGGTAGTCAGACAAGGCTAGGCCCTTGAGGAAGCTGGCACAGAGGACCAGATGTCTGATAACCTTGGAGCAGACACACATCTCTTTCTGTGAGCCAGATCTCAAAACAGAAGAAACACACCTCTTGCTGCAGGCCAGATCTCAAGACAAATGCAAGCACACCCTGAAGTATAATCCTTAGGGTTTAAGTCTGGATCATCTTATGCTCACTTTGCAAATTCCCATTTCCCCACCTTTGAGCCATCTAATCTCATAGTTTTCCTCTATAAAACGTCCCTGGAAAAGACAGAGTCTGGGGCAACCTGTATGGGACCCCCTTCTGTCTCTCTTCAGATAGAAGCTTTCTCTCAATAAATATATTCTACTCTTCACCTCTGTTGTTCCTAAAGTTCATTCTTTGATTTTAGAGAGCTTGAACTCACAGACATAGTAGATTGGGCGTTTCATTCACCTATATCATTTGGAATGGTTGTATTCTGTTTTGTTTGATTTTATTATGTGTGATGGTATGAACAGCTATTTTGAAGAAAACAAGACATTATGGCAGCCATTACTAATTTAATAACATCTTGCTTTGAAGTCATACCATGTTTTTCTTCTTTTGTTTCCATTGGTTCTATCATGTTGTGTCTTACTGGATTTTAATATGTGTGATAGTATAAACAAATTAAGATATTATTGTAACCATTGTTCATTTTCTGTTATTTGGTTTTGAATGCCCTGTAATACTTTCATTCTCTTGAATGGTTTTATACTATTTTGTTATATGTGATACTATTGTATGTGAAGGTATGCTCAACTATTTTAAAGAAAAGAGATATTACGGTAGCTACTGTTAATATCCACATGTCTTGTTGTGAAGTGCTGTGTTTCTTACATTGTTGTATTCTGATTTGTTTTGTTCTGTCCTCTTTTGTTTTATTCTCTTTAAAATAAAAACTAAAACAATTATGCTCTTTGACTTGAAACTGCCACAGTAGAATATTTCAAACTTCACACAAGCTGTACATAGTTCTGTTTATCCTTTACCTTTATGGAATATATAACACAATACTACTCATTGTTACACAGCAACCACTTTGGTATAGACATTGCTAAAATGAGCATTTTTTCTCCAGTTTTGATACTTATTTCTTATGTAAGTAAAAACAAAACAAAAGACAAAAGTAAAATATTGTATCTCAGATTTCAAGCTACCTTTGTACATTAAAATATTAGTTTGATTTTTTTTGATCTAATATTTAAAGACAGTTAACTGAATCTCTGGTAGAACAACATTTTAAAAATTTCTTTGACAGTTAAAATAACCCTTAGCATTTTATCTTTTACCTGCCCCATTACATTGTCATAATTAGTCATCATGCAACAGGTTGTAACATGTAAAGTAACAATTTAGAGGCTGATAAAGAACAATAGAGAATAATAAGAGTTTAATTTTTATGCACCATTTCTTCAGGAAAACACATCACGAAGGGAAATAGCTTTTAATAAGTTCAGTGAGGGTTGCCATTTAGTTAATTAACTTAACCATTTTCATTAGCAGACTCAATATTGACTTTAGAATAATGTCTGCTTAATTTCTTTCAAGCAATGAATATGTATGATACACTGTCATAGGTAAAGTAAAATTTAAGACAATATTAAGTAAAAAATAAAATTAAGTGATTGCAATAAGTCAGAAAAATATATAGAGTTCATTCATAGACTTAGGTTTGATTGTAGTGTGTTCCTCCCAACTTTTCAGACATGACCTTGGCATAGACACATTATTTCATCTGCTTAGCATGGGATTTGTAGTAATCTCAATTTTATAAGAAAACATTTTTAAATTGGTTGGAGAAGACTAAAACAATGCATAAATCCAGTGCACTGAATATAATTTTCTGCTTCAATTGACAATCTAGTCTTTGAAAAACAGACTTTCTTTTAAACCTCTTTTAGCCATATTCATTTTATATGCCTGCACATTTGAATACACAAAATCATCAGTTTCCTATTGATTTTTGGAGAGAGAAATTACATCTGTAAGATTGAAAGTGAAGTCTATCATAAGCCACTGATGAACAAATATGTGATAGAAATTTAAATAATAACAACAAAAATAAATGGTAAGTTGTCATTTCCTATTAATCTGCCATTTCTCCCTACCATCTTCATTAACATTAGATCCTCATTAGTTTAAAACCACTGCTAGCTACCCTCTGAGTCAACCTAAGTGATCTTCATCAGCAAAAGATCCTTCTCAGCATAAAATCACCTCCTCTCTCTGAGTCATGGGACAATCCCCTCACCATTTTCCTCAATGTAAATGTGATCAATAGACTCTGAGGTTCTCACTGCCATGTGACTTTTTGTCCCTGTGAAAAACTGGCCCTCCCAAATCCTCATTGCATTGCTATTTGTCTCTTGCTCTGTCTTTTTACCATGTGCTGTATCACTTTGTGGGAAGTTGGAGACTCACTGCAGGGGAGTGATAGTAAGTGGCGGTAAGTTTCATTAATATAAGTAACTTTTGTTTGTTTGTTTGTTTTGTATGGGAAATTGAATTCATGACCTCGTGCTTGCCAGGCAGGCACTATGCCACTAAGCTATATCCCTACCTAATATACCTAATTTTCCAATTTGGATTTTGTTGTTTCTAGGATATAGAAGCTGGGAAGGCCTATAAAATTATTTTAATTAGTTTTCAATGTGACAATGAGCATTCTTCAGAGCAATGGCTCACTTTCTATCCATTATATTCTCTACCATAGCACATTGTAGAATCAGTAGGGTAGCGGATTTTGTTTCAATACATATTTTCAAGCCCCTTACCAGAGAATCTCATTCAGTATCTCTAATAGCATCCTGAAACCTAATATGGTTAAATTTATGGTTTGGAAATAGATGCCAAGATCCAAGTAGTGAAAGCATACTTGCTAGACTCCACTTAGACTACAATGTCCCTTAGTTAAGAAAATTAGACTGCTTCTGTGTTAACATTGCATCCCCACTCTCAATCTGCTTTTGCATCAAATTTACTGTCTAAAACTGAAGTCAAGTGTGGCATAGAGAAGCAAATAAGTTAATGGGTGGAAGGCCTTGATTTAATGATCTGCTTTACAACTTAGAAACTATCTGATCTCAGTGGCCCATTCCCTTTCTTTTTTTTGTAGAAAAGAGCCCATAATTCTTACAGTAGTGTACTTCATAGCTTCTCTTCATCTTGCTTCATTTCCACTCTAGATTTCTTTTATCTTGCATTATAATGGCACTTACATCCAGCTTTTCCTTTCATATTATCATGGCAGGAGACTACTTCAAGCTATTAACAACTGGGATATTGAAAAAAAATTCTCAAACTGGCTTTTAGATTTCCATTTTCTACCTGAAATACTTCAACCTGTGCACTGCCATGGGAATGAGCTTTCTAAAGTAAAACTCAGTTCTTAAAAAGAGTTCCCCCCATATAGGTGACTTTTGTGTGTGGACATACAGGGAAAGGAAAACCTTCTAATTTTCTTCTAGAAATTTGTGTACATTTTCCCAGTGAAATATGCAATCTACTCCAGAGAGCCAAAGCCTTCCCTTAGAAACACTTATTGGAGAAAACATTACATTAAATCACTTAACTCCCTCAGGTGGGCCTAGACACAAATTTGAGGTTTCTTAACTTGGCAAGTGAAGATTTTCAAACTCTTGCCCAAACATGTATTTCCAATTTTGAACACAATCATTTTTTTCAGGAACAATTCTATCACAACATTTTGTTTGCAATTTCTCTACCTGTACTTATTTTTTTTTCGAGTGCTTCAAATCATACTTAAGCAGGGAACAATATCTATAAGAGGGCTTTCATTATCACAGTGGTCCAAGGCAAATTTTCTTCTGTTATAGTTTATTTGAGAAAATAATTACCTGTATTTGGGCATCTCTTTTAATACTGTGTTCTGTGGTGATATCCACTTTACATATGATTTTGCCCCCTTAGATAACAATAAAGTAACTGGAGCACTTGATTGAGGGTTATAGGATTCCTCTGTCTCTTACCTCACTGCAATATCTACTTTAAATATTTTTTTTCAACCAGATAGGGTGGTGCCTTCTTGAGAGTCTAACACTCATGAGCCTGAGGCAGGAGAATTGCCAAGTTCAAGCTCAGTTTGGGAAGTTTAATGATATAGAAAGACTCTCAAAATAAAAATTTAGGAAAAGGACCACAGATGTAGCTCAGTGTGAAGGCCCTGAATTTAATGTCAAGAAATGCAAAAAAAAGTATACATCCATGCAACACATAACATTTTGGTAAACAACAGTGGTCCCATAATATTCTGTAAACCCAGTGACATCAGAGCCATTTTAGTTTGTCCAAACATATTCCATAATGTTTGCAAGCTGACAAAATCTTCTCACAATTCATCTCTCAGAAGGTGTGCAGTTGTTTGACAACAGGATGTTTTAAAATACGGATGCATTGTGAATGGCTAACTGAAGTCAGTTAGCATAAGCATTAGCACACATACTCTCCATTTTTTTGTGGTGAGAACATTTTACTCTCTTAGCAATTTTCTAGAATACAATGCTTCTTTATTAATCATAGTAATCTCTACTCTATTTAAGAATCCATTTAGGCTAGTATGATCCACATAATAAATGACTAATTGTTTATTAAATGAATAAAGCCAATTTTTATTTCTCTAATGAATTCCCTATAAAAACTAATATACCTATTAATCAATAATCAATGAGCCAACTTCAAAGTAACTTTTTTCTGTTAGAAATGACTAGAAGGCTTAGCAGCAAACTAGAGATTATTAAGCCTGGCAACATAATAATATATTCACACCTTAATTCCTGCTCTACAAGGTTAATTCTTAAATCTCTTTTGATATGCTAAATTCAGTGAAGAAGCAAACACTGTCACTCAGCAACATGCTAATTTTAAACAAGGACACCGAAGCTTGTTGAAACTGGATTTCTTTTTTGCACAAAGGAGTCATTGCCCACTTTCTTCAGCTTTGGGGGCTCACTGAACTCACGTATGGGAAACATGTTTGTATGATACATAGTTTATAAACTGAAAAGTTTGGAAGATGCTGGTGTCACTGCTGGTTAGATCAGTGAGTTGAAGACAGGCATAGCAACACAAGGGCTAAATTAATTTGCTGATTAGGTGACAAAAAATCACATTTAGGTTTTGCTACTAGTCAAGGTGCTACTGTAAAATGTGACTGATAGTTAAAGCAAAATCATTCAATAAGAATTTGTTAAGCATCTCGCAGGTTTAAAACATTCTCAAAGTCCCAAAGAAATTCAAGAGTTCTACATCTTTACTTTTAGTTCTGGTTCCTTTTTGTGTCATTTCAATACTAAATGAGTAAGTCAGACAAAAAAATGACTTTTCCCTTTCATCATTTTGTTTGCTTTTTGATTGGGTGCTTGGATAAATCAGACAGAAATTTTCAGTAAACCCTTTTTCCAACAAACAGGAAAAACTCACTTCTAATCAACTTAGGGGGCTAATATATATTATGTAATATATAGTATCTAATTTCTTTTCCACAGAGACAATTGTACAGGTTAATACATCTGCCAACACTATATATGCCATTGTTTACCCAGAACAATGCCTCCAATAGAAATATAAGATGAACCACACATGTAAGTTTAAATTTTCTGCATCTCAAAAAAGTAATAAATACAATTATTTTTTTAAAAATTTTCCTTGATTTAACATAACCAAAATGTTATGTTGTTTCATGCCAAGATTTTGATATCTTATGGATATTTTATACTTGTATCACATCTCAAGTTGAACTAGCCACATTTGAAGTATTACTATACTGAGGTATGCTACCATATTGGACAGAAATGATCTGAAAGGAAAGTTGACTATTTTGCCCAAGGTTTTGTTCAAACAAAAATTGATTCAACATTGAGCAAATATTAATTTTTTCTAGCATTCTTTTACTATGGTTTTTCCTTCTCAAGAATATTTGTAATATTTTAAAACCAGCTATGTGAAATATATTGAAGTCATCTGAAAAAGATGAAAGATGAGAATCATTGTTACAATAAATACTGCCTTATGCCACTCACACACCAAAGTGGTAATCTTTTTATTTTAAAAATATATGAAAATTCTTCGTGAATACTGAAACCAAATGTGAATATAAATCTCCACTTATGCAAGAAAAATGTCTATTTGAAATTATACTATCAATGAAAAATTATAGCTCTATCTTTGTTGTGTTTTGACATTTCTATTTGCAATAAAACTTCATTAAAAGCAACAGAAGTCTCTTAATGAATATAGTAAGAATTTTTCTTACTAGAAAAAAAGGAAAAATGTCTCAATATAGAGTTCTCCACATAAATGAGAACATAAAAATTATGACAAGGATACTCTTAAATTTCACTATGAGATATTTGCCATAATACTCCAGTAAAATACCTAGAATTTTAAAAATATTTATTATAAGAAAGAAAAAGAATACTATACACTAAAATCTGAGCTGTTAAATCAGCATGAACATTTTTGCATGAAAACTATAAATTTGAGTCACCTAGCCTCAGTGATTTTCAGCTTCAAAACAGAGAAAACCTGAAAAAAATCCAGTGTAAGTTATATGTGAATTAAGTTTTATGACCCCCAATTCCAAATACTTCTTGTAATATGCCATGATTAAATGTACTGCTTGAAATAATGTTATTTCACAGAAGGGATTATGACAAATATTTCCCCAATGTTTAAAATGCTGTTTATTTTAATCAAAAATCATTTTTGGAAGAAGGGTTTGATGGCATATGTCTACAGTTCTGGAACTATGGAGGCTGAAACAAGAGGGTCACTTTATTTGAGACCAGTCTGGGCTCCCTAGTGAGTTGAAGGCCAATCCAGACTACACAGCATAACCCTGATTCAAACCTTCCAGGGATGTAAAAAACAAAACTTTTTTGGAGAATTTGCTACATTTTCATTTGCCATCAGTTGGAAGGAAGGAAGCTATGATAGGCAATTTCTAAGAAGGCACCTGATGATTTCTGGCTTCAAGTATTTATGCCCTTTCATAATCTCTTCTCTTTGGGAGTCGACAGAACTTGTGAATTGCTTCTGACAAATAGAATACATCAAAGAAGCTGACAGATCAACTTGATTTTTGATATACAAACTTCACTGGAGTAAGAAATATCTAGTAGATTGGTGAGGCACACTTGTGGATGGGTCATGAAAGTGTGATCATACATGGTACATAATCTCTTACTGTTTTCTTTCTCATACTGTTGACCTGTTTTGCTTTCCAGATGTCATGAATTGAGGAGCTTTGCTCCATTTTGTCCTTCTATCCTGATCCAAATCACATTTCTGCTTCTTACAGTTGTGAATGTTGGGTACTGTGTTCCAGTGATAGGAAGACCCAGAAAATTGGTACCACGGAGGGTAGGGTCATTGATATGGCTATACCCGACCGCATGAGTTAGAAGCCTTGGGAACTAGTTTATGGGAAGAGTTTGGAAAGGTGTGAATGTTGGTGAGAGGAGCCCTAGATTGCTGTAATCACAGCCCAGTGGATGATTCTGGCCAGAGTTCAGAGGAAAAGAGTGCTGATAGGCATGTGGACAGCAAATACAGGCTCAGAAGGATTCAGTTGATACTAAGGATTCTATTGACAAGTGGACTGCAGGTCATAATTGGTGCACTGTGTCAAAAGTTTGTCTATACTTTGCTCATGTACTGAAATTTTGTGGGAGAAAGATTAAGGACACTGTACTGATTGATATATCAGATGAAATTTCACAGAAGTTCAGCATTTAGGCTGTGGCATAAATCTGTCACTTTTTAGTCATATTTATAGTGAGATTTGAAGGCAAAAAGAAGAGTTGAAAAATTTGAAACACTTAAATTTTGGCCCTGGAAGAAATCTTGTGTAAAGGAATGAGTGCTGAAAAGGTTAGCATTGTGAAAGCAATGTGTTAGCATTTTTTTTCCCAAAAGACTTAGTCATCATTTATAATCATGTTTTTAGCAGTACAATTCACAACAGCTATATCTTTGAAGCAGCCTATTTGCACATAAATAGATGAATGATAAAGATAATATGTTATTTGTATACAATTGAGTACTACTCTGCCATAAAGAAGGATAAAATTTGAGTCATTTGTAGGAAATGAAAGCACTTTGAGACCATAATGTTAAGTGAAAAAATCAGACTTGCAAGTTTAAATATCACATAGTTTCTCTTGCATGAGGAACCCAAAATATAAATAAAGAGCAAAGTAAACAGTAGATAGCAGAAGTGGAAAGATAGATATTTCTCATATAGGAAGGAGATTAGTTCTCCAGAATTCATTTCACGGTGCTAAATATTCAGAGACTGTTGCAACCATGGACTAAGTGGTCCTGGCTATTGCTCTCACTGAGTGGGTGCCATCCATGTAATGTTGGCTTTAGGGACATGAAGAATACAGGAGCTGTTGAGTTAGAGTCATCCTGCAAGACTTCAAAGAAAGGTCTGAGAAGCCATGCAAGGAGTCCTCAAGAAAGCAACACATGAAGTTGTGGGAATGAAGCCAAAGGAGCAGTGGAGACCTCAGAAAGTCGGAGATATTGGTAACATGGAACATCTGCTGAGGAAAACTGCAGACTGAGCACTGAGCAAAGCCAGCCTGAGAGAGGCTATGTGGGCTGCGATCAACAAGACCATAGGACTGGAGTCACTCAAGCCACTAGGATTTATATCTTACCACTATATACTGTGAGTGATGGATGTGGATCTACAGTATTTAATGTTTGTCCTGCTGGGTTTTGGACTTCCTTTAGTTCAATTTTTTTCTACTCCTCAAATCTTCCCTTTTGAAATAGGAATGTTTACCTTGTATCTTGGGAATCATGTAACTTGTCTTATTTTTAAAGAATTTCATAGTGAAAAGTTTGCCTTGAGTGTCAGAAGAGACGTTGACTTGGATTTTTAAAAAATGCTAGAGATACCGGGGACATAGCTCAGCAGCACTCTGCCTGCCTGCCAAGTGCGAGGTTGTGAGCTCAATCCCTTGTACCAGAATAAATAAAATAAAATAAAAAGAACAATAAATAAAGTGTGTTGTTTTTAAAAATGCTGGGACTCTTGAAACTTTGGGGAAGTAATTAATTGTGGTTTTGGTTGTATACAAGAACTTTGTAGCATGTTTGTTAGAATTATCAACTTATCATTGTGTTTATTTGGAGATTAAGTACAGTTTAAGGAAATGTGCTTCCGTGTGAAGTTGATAAGTGGTAGATTGTGACCCTTAATATTGTGAGGTCAGCTTGATTAGATTAAGAAATGCCTAATAAATTGGTGAGACATGCTTCTGATTTTGTCTAGGACAGTCATGTTGAACCTATGGCACACTTGCTCCTTTGGGCTGTTTGTATCATTGAATGCTCTAAAAGGTTTGCCGTCACTAGTTTAGGTGGATTGTGGAAGTGTGACATGGAGATTATGTGGGGTCTCTTCTCTACTCTCGCACTATATCCCTGCTCTGCTTCCAGACTACATGAACTGAACAGCTTCGTTCCACCATGTCCTTCTGCCATGGAGCCTGGCAACCATGGACTGAATTCCCTGAAATAATGAGCTAAATTAAATCTCTACTTCGAGTTGTGGGTGTCAAATATTGTGTCCCAGAGATAGGAAAGCATACTGATGGGATGTCACTTCTGCAATTAGGCTACCTAAGATTATGACTTTTTTTCTTTGCTAACAGCTTCCATTTCTGTCTCTTCTCCTCTCTCTTTTTCTGAATAGTATAAGGCAAACTGCCATGTTGGAGAGCCACATATGGCAAAGAACTAAAGATGGCCTTCAGCCAACAACCCACACATTGTTGCATCTTGTCAACAATCAAGTGAGCTTGGAAACATATCCTTCCACAGTCAAGCTTTCAAATGAGACCCTAACCCTGTCCAGTACCTAGAATGTAGCCCTTGTGAGAGGCTGTGAAGTAGACCACCTTTTAGATATTGTAGCTGTAGTATTTTGTTTTGTAGCACTAGATAACTGACACAAAATATTTACTTAAGGAAAAATATGAAAATACGTATATAAATAAAATGATTATAAAGTTGTAGGACTATAAATATATGAATAGTACCTCCGTAGGAAATGATCATATTTTATGAATTACTAGGAAATGGTGGCTTTTTATAAAGTTTCAATGTCAAAAAGAAGATATCAAAGATATATTCATGTAAAAGAAAATCATTGAGGTTTATCATTAAACCTTTCTAATATTCAACCTCAAATTTTAAGTAGAAAAATAATAAAGATTAATAGTACTGTTGATCTTATAATTTTAATTCATCATTTTGCATTTGAGGCACACAATTTCTTTTTGTGTGGCTAGAATTTCAAACAGCTCTTTTAAAAAAGTCACTATGATTTCACATAGACATGAATCCCAAAATCTGTTAAGTCTGTTTTTAGGTAACAGACTTAAATGATGCTTCAAAACCATGAAATATTTTAACCTTGGATCCTTGAGGTGAAAGAACATGCATATTGCTTATCTATTTTCTAAATTATGCATGGCAAATCAGATGCATGATTTGTTTTGAAGTGTTTATTAGCACACACAAAAAAGATAAACCAGTTGAGAGAATGAAAGTGCAGAACTGCCTATCTTGCTCACTTTAGCAAAATTGGTAGCAAAGGACAAAGAGAGAGAGTTAATTTAAAGAAAAAACAGAATTTAAGGGGAGAGAGAGGGGAAAATAAACAAAAAAGAATATGGGAAAAATCAGCAAGTGTATCAACAAATTTTGACAGGATGAGATGGGAGAGAAGGGAGAGATAAATCACGATATGGAAATTGACTTACTATGATATAGCATGGATATGATGAAAGCATACAGAACTGATTATTGAAATTTGCTGAGGCAATGTATGTACATATATTATATATTTATATATATGAAATAAATAATAGTTATATAACATTTTGATTTAAAGACTATGTTCAGTGTTTTGAAATGCGTGAAAAATTTTGAAATACATTTAAAAGTGATTTATGAAAGTTCAACTTTATGAAACTAAATTAATTTTTTCAGAGTCTAAACCCCACTCTGTGAAATGTCAACCAAGTTTATAGCAGGTCTTATAGATAGCACTTAATGAATTTTCTGAATAGTTATTTTCTTCTTGATTCCCTCTTTCCCCATCAAGTTGGAAAATTGTGCACTTCCATCTGAGACATATATTGAAAAATTTTCTCTTCCCATAAGGTTTTGAAAGTAAAGAGGTAGAATTCTCTTATATTGCCAAAAATAATACAGCCTTTGATAACTGAGTAGGAATATGTGACAAATTTAATTCCAGATTGTTTTTAAAGGCAATATGTATCTTATTATTACCTCACCATAATAATATGAAGTAAATATATTCTTATTCAAATTGATCAAACTTTACAGAGCATATTCCAAAAGCCTCTCATATAATGGCAAGTGTCAGTATCCACACACACATAATTGGTTGTGACTTTTTGACTAAAGTACTGTATTAGTTCTGGAAAACCAATTTCTTCCTCCTAATCTCATATTCTACCTTATGCTCACATTTATTTTCATTTCTAATCTCACTTTCATAGTTATATTATAAATGTACATCTTTCAAATCATCCCAGAAAGATTTTTCTGAAACTCATTGGACTGATTTAAGTCTTATATTCATTTGTGAGCTAAATCAGACCCAACTCTTACAGCTGAAATTGCAAAATGTGCTCTGCAGCTGAAATAAAATGAAGGTGAAGAGGTGATAAGTTCCTCAAAGGAAAATTAGGGTGATAGAAAAGAGAAGGAGTACAAAGAATAAAGACAACAAACTAATACCCATGACTTTGTTAACATCTGATTTTTAATTAATGGAAGGAGTTATGTTGACATCTTGACAATGATTTTCAAATATAGGCCGATTTTTGAAATCATAGAAATAAAAAAAAATTTTTTTAAAGCAGATACTGAGGATGCCCCACCCATCCTTCAGCACTTACCATTTCTGAATATGGTGCTTAATTTCTAACTAAGAATTCTTGCTTCTCTTTGCCTGGGACTTTCTCTGCTTACTCTTGAGACAGGGAAGGTATGTAGTGAAAGTTTTGCTCCTTTAACATAATAGTTGGTACATATATGCTGTAGCTTCCTTGTCCTTCAGGGTTCATAACTTCAAAGTTTGCATCCTACATCTTCTCCCAGAGCTCTCAGGAAGTATTATCATTGAGTTGTTCACAGTGGTGATTTGCTTAGTAAAATAGTTTGCATTGACTGACTTCCCCATTTAACTTCTCTATACCTTATTGGTGCATTCTGGGATCATAAATCTACCAAAGTTCAAATTCTTGCTTCTGGGACTGTTTTGGGGAGACCCAAATTAAGTTGTTTCCTACTGCCAAAATGTATACTCAACTCCTTATAAGGTCACTATAGATAGAAATTATGGATTAAAGTTCCAGATTATTGCTTTTAAATTTATGTTTGGGTAAAATAAGAACAATACTTTTTTCCCTGACATTTTCTGTTGTGTCTCTTTTGGATTCTGATTTCCCAAGTAAAACATGGCCTGAACCAAGGAAAGACATGAAATTAAAAATAAATGTACATATACCAACTCCTCACAATGAATATAATCATTGTGTACTGCAAATGTGTACTAATAAAAATATAAAAAATAAAAAAAACTAAATGCCCTGTTTTGAAAGATGAACAGTAAAAGTAAATTTTCAGTTGAAGATTTCGAAACCATTTCAGGCAACTTTGCCACCATGAGGGGCAAAAATTGAACCTGATAAGTCAAAATAGTAAGGCAGAATTCAGAAAACTGAAACCAGAATCTTGATGGCATTAGTTAAGTCAGTTTGAGACAGGTTTTCTGTCAGTGGCAGAATTTACAAAACTAATACACCCATTCTGCCAGTTAAGTATGGGTCTATTTTACTAAACCTAAATGCTATCATGGAAAGTGAAAATTCTTGCTGTTGATGTTATTTGTTTTCTTGTCTCTGGGACAAAATACCTGACACTCATAAGTTAAAGAAGTAGGGATTTATTTTGGGTTACACTTTGTAGAGGTTTCAGGCCATAGTTGGATAATTCCTAAACAGAGTGGCATAAAAACTGGGTTTCACAGAGGAGAAAGAGCTCATGACACAGCAGTCAGGAAGTATATAATAATTAAGGGAAGAGGAAGGGAAATACACTCTTCTAGAATTCTCCCCCAGGTGACCTACTTGCTCTGACTAAGGTTTACCTCTCAACATCACATTTAGGTATAAAATCTTCAAAAGTCTAATCCATTGATGAATATAACACCTTCATGATCCAATCACCTCCCAAAAGACCCATTTATGAGCACTTGAGGTTTTGAGGAAGAACATCTAGATAAGAACATACCACTATTAAAAATAATTTATTTTACAGTCTTCTTATATCCTAAAATCTCCTGGGCAATTTTAACAAAATAATATCTCTGTCTACCATTTGAATGTCTGCAAACACTGTAATCTCATAATGTGAAGTAATGGGAGGTAGTAACAGTTCATCTACAGCATTCTAGAAGAGAAGATTTTAAAATTTGCAGTCTTAGAATACAGCTTTCCAGCAGCAAAATATTTACTATTTTCAGAGGATGCTGGAGAAAGAAAAGGTTAACCTAATAGTACCTGCTGTGTCTACATTTGCAAATGGAAAGAGATCACACAGATGGTGGCATTTGCCTGGGAGTTTGATGCCAGGGGTGTCCTCTAAGTAATATAAATTAGAATGGAATTTCCATATTTCCTAAAGATATTATGAATGCGGATTTGCTGCAAAATTTTATTTTTCTAGTCACAGTATTAAAACAACTACCACCACAACAACAATCAATCAAATAATGAATATTTATCAATATGTTAGTATATGCCAAGTTCTCCCCTGCCAGGTAGGCAAAAAATTCAGCTTTCTTCCAGATTGTTGTGTGATAGTCTTAGGTTACTTGCTTTACAATAATGCAAAGTCCTTAGAACAATGTCTAACAGACAGTAGGTTGTCAGTAAATGTTAGCTAATTTTACTTAACAAACTCAAAAATCTTTCATTATCCTAGGGCGTGGGTAACAGTGCAAAACAGGACTGAGTGAAATTTCTTTTTGGTCAGTGTTGTGCAGGCCTGCTGTGGATCTATGAAGAAATAAAAGAATAGCAGAATAGTATAAACTAAATTCCTCACACACATGAAGAAGTAAGTAACAAATGTTGGAAGCGAAATCTTACTGGAGTCTTGAATATAACAAGAGGGCAATATAGACTGCATTAAGAGGTAATGTGGAAAGTTTGATAGGAATATAACGGAGAGGTCAGATTTCATGATTTATGGTGTAAGAGGGGAGGACAGAAAGTAGACATTTTTGGTGGACTAGGGAAGGAGAGGTAAGGAAGAACAGAGAACAGAATGGAAGAATGTGATATCTCTGGTACAGTGGCCTGAGTGACAATGACTAGTGGGAGAAAGAAAATCATCAGAGATAAATCGAGGGCCTAGAAAGCTTGGTGTAGAAGAGAAAACTGTCAGGTACATAACTGTTGCATTTGTGGAATACTAAGCCTGTCCCAAGTACCATAGGCTAGTTTGAGGGGAATTTTGCGATAGTCATAATTAGATTTGTCAAAATCAACCAGGCACTGTAGAAGAGTGCACTGGGGCTTTCATGACAGTGCCAAGGTATACAGAAATGACACATCTGAAGGTACTGAGGAGAAGGCAGATTAAAGCAGATACTTGACACTCAATAGTTCTGACACAGTCTGGGAAACTATTCTGTATTATTTAAAGCTCTCTAGGATTAATATTTAAAATGCCAGTAATAGGGCCAGGGATTTAACTCAGTGGCATAAGCACCAGCCTGGCAAATGTAAGGTTGTGAGTTCAATCCCCGGTACAAAAAAAAAAAATGCTAGTGATAGATAATACTCATCTTCTTGGCACATGCTAAGCATGACTCTAAGCCTCTATCATGTATTACCCAATTTATCCCATTTCATAATGCTATTTTTGTCCCTAGTTCCAGATGAGGAGACAGAGACACATAGTGACCATAAGGCCAGTAAGAAACATGTTGAAGATTGTTATTTGGCAGCCCCCAATTAAGCACGCCTCCCCAAATTCATGTCTTTGTGGAATTCTTTCTCATCTTAACCCTGAGTGGGGCTGTATGCCTGGCTTTGGCCAGTGAAATATTAGCAAATGGGATGAAAGGAGCAGTGTAGTAAGTGTTTGAATACTGGTATTTGTTCTTTTGGAACACTTCTGCATGGAACTCAACCACCAAGCTGTGAGAAAGCCAAAGGGACCATGCAGAGAAGACCAAATGGAAACAAATCAAAGCTCAAGGCCAAGAGCCCCAGCTGAGTGCTCAGCTGGCAGCCAGGACAAACTGCCAGTCATGTGAGTGAGGCCATTTTGGACATTTCAGTTTTCCTGGTACCTTGGTGAACAACAAATTAAGCAGACAAATATGGACAACTGTCATAATCACGTGAAAGAACAAAAACTTAGCTGTTGGAAACCACTAGTATTTCAGTTAGTTTCATATGCAAGCATGTATGTCTGGAACAGAGTGAAAGAAAAATTTGAACCAGGCAGACCAGTAACATGTAGAACTATACAGAAATAAAATACAAATTCAAATTCTAAAAGCCTGGCAGAACTTGCTTTTTTTTTAACTCTTTGAAATATATATTGTGCATTGTCTGAGTCAGATTATATTTTATTAGGCTCTCTTACTTTACATTGTCTGTCTTTCTTCCTCCTGCTTTTATATGAGTACACACAAAATCTATTTCAGCAGTGTTATCTTTGCTCTCAGGAACAAAGAATGACCTTATTACATTTACGGATATCATCACTACCCCTTTCACATTTTAATTAGCACAAAATTGTAGGAAAACAATTATGTAAATTGTTAGTGGAGGTAGTGGCCTGTCTGTGTCCTTCAGGATTATAATAATGCCTCTGGGTCCTGGTGAAGAATAAATCAATGACAAAGTCAGTATCCAGGCCAGAGGAAGAAATGGAGAAAAAATATTAATGCTTTGTACATCGTTGGAAAGTCTTCTCTTAATCCTGAGATATTTGGGTTTCGATTTTCATATACATATAAAGTGAGTTTTCTCTTCAAAGCATTTTTTTTGGTACCAAGGATTGAACTCATAACCTCACACTTGCCAGGCAGACACTTATGCCACTTTGCTATATTCCCTAGCACTCTTCAAAATATTTAATAGTATCTAGTAGGCTGTTGTCTAATTATTATCTGAAACAGCCATTTCTTCCTCTTCTAGATTATTCAGGTCCTGTTTTACGTGCTTATATTGTCTTTTTATGTGTGTCAATTAGCACAATTTAAACTGAGTAATTATTATTTAAATATTGTAGCTATATGGAAAGGAACTTTGTTTTTTTCTTATCATTTTCTTCAAAGATGCTCTATTATATCACTATTCTTACCTTTCATCTGAACTCTCTGGTTGAAGTGGTGGATATGAGGGATGCAGTGGGAAAACATCAGATTTATAATTATTCTAGATCTTGCAGGAATAGTTCAGGACTTATTGCTATCTTTTCATGTGTTCTTGTTCCATCATAAAGAATTGGTGGTGGCAGGAGCAGACAGAATGAGTTTCACCTTATAGGTCCTTGTATGAAGAGTAATATCTGGGTCTGATGGAAAAGACATCCATCATTTAGAGGCAATGAAATTTGAGCCAGATTCTGTAAACAAATGAGTCAGTTAGTGTATTAGGTTGCTGGAAAAGAGTGCATGAATATCTGTGATCAGTATGGAGATTTTGAAATGTAGCAACATGTGGAAATTAGTGTAGCCATCTTGTTAGCCTTCTTAGCCTTGGGAATAACTTCAGAGCCGATATTTTGTACCCAGGCTGAACTTTATGTTAAGAAAAAGACAAAGTTCTGTATTTTTTGAGTCATTGAAAATTAGGGTCTCTATTACACTACCTTACATTATAATCTAACATATCTAAGGGCAAATGTAGGCAGTTGCATTTGCAATTACAAAATCCGTTTTATTGCTTAACTTGGCTCTCCAGATGTAAGATCCATAAAGACAAGTGTCTGTCTTGTTGACAACTATATACTCACCCTGAAATTGATATTTACTTTATTAGAGACAGATAATAAGTACTGAATTTTAAATGCATAAATATATACTTGCTATCTTTCTAGGTTTGGGCATGGAGTACCTTTAAGAATCTTTTTAAGCTTTAGAACTAGTGGATTTTGAGAATATTGATACTGTGTTAGTATTATATGAAAAGATCAGTTGATTCAAAAATACAAGCATATATATATATATATATGTATCTTAATTAAATACCTTATTTTTGAGATGAGTAAGAAATCAACTAAATTACAGAGTGTAGGATACCACACTGATAAATCCTCTGTATGCACATTCTTTTGCAATGTGACTTTTAAAGTGCCTACCATCAGAAGGTGGGGACTATTTCCCTAATCCTTGAATCTGGCCTGGCTTTGTAACATGCTTTGGTCAACAGAATGCTCTAGACATAACAGTGATCTTGTCTAAAGCCTAAGTTCCACATATCATTGTTTAATTCTACTTTTCTGTAGTAGAGTCTTGTTTCTTTCCTGCAAAAACTCCAACCTGCTGGAGGATGATAGACTATATGGAACAGAGATATATCATCCCAGCTAAAGCTCATCCTAGATATACTAACTCCCAGTTAGTCCCTAAGTAAGCCTAAGTCAAAGGAGTGGCTAGGGACAGATCAACTGAACAGCTCAGCTGACCCACAGACTATGTGCAATTGTAAACAAATATCATTTTAAAACAATAAATTTTATGGTGATTTGTTGTATAACACAACTTTTAAAATGCTATAGTCATTACATAACTGATAGAGGAGGGTCAGAAAGTGATGGTGCAGTTAACAATGCTTAAGTAACACCAGAATACTAAATCATAGAGTTTCTGGTTTTGATATAAAATGTAAAGTAAACAAAGTCACAATCAATCTTTTATAAAGATGCCTGCATAATAATGATGGCAAACTAACAGAGCAACAACTGAGAAGGAGAATTTATAAGAACATAACTAGAAGGTCTAAAAATAGTTTTTTGATTACATTTTCCTGTATCATCCATTGCAAAAAGCGGTAGAGACAGGGAAGAAACACTCTGTAATAATCTTTTTCTCATTGGACTCCAATCAATGCCTCCCACTGGCTAAATCAGAAGCTGCTATGGCAGAAAGCCTGAGGAATAAGTGGGCAGTGGTCTTTGGGCAGCCTCTTACAGTATATAACGTAGGAGCAGTAGGAAATGGAATGGATCTGAGAGAACAGGGTATGTGGAAGAAGCGTATTGGGTTTATTAACTTCACAAATGTCTATGCATCAAATGAAAAAATAAATTGAATGTGTTCACATGTTCTGTTAAAACTCAATGTACATCCTTTGGGGTTAGATGGAACTGCTTCATATCTATCCAGGAATAAAAACTTTTATAAAATATCTTTCCAGTATATCACGACATACTGTCTGCAAGTTCCAACGTGTGGGACTGGTGGTCAACTCCTACACAGATGCTTGATAGCCACCCTCTATATTCTTCCTACCTGAAATGTTAACCAAGACTCAAAACATCAGCATCTGGAAACTCCTTGAGAATTCTGAATCTCAGACACAGTGCAAGATCTACTGTATTAGGAATCTGACTTTGGCAAGATTTGGAGGTGGTTCCTATCTGTAGGCCAGCTAACATTTGAGAAGTTCTCCTTCTATATGATGATAGACTGGTTCTCTCAGAATTTTATGATACCTTACTTTGTGATTGTAACCACATTTTAACTCATAATAGTAGAGTATTATAGCATATTGTGTCCTTCATTTCTGATAAGACCCTGAGACATGAGCAAATAAGCCTCATAATGCATTGTCATTGAGCAAATGAAGAAACGGAGGCATAAAGAAATTGAGGTAGTCATAACTCTGAGATGGTGGGTGGGGAATCTGGGTCATGCCTGAGATATTAATGGCATATTTTGTAATCTTTCCAGCACTGAGATAAAGTGTAGAGTGTATGAAGGCGAGTGGGAACAGTTATTACACAAACCAGTAAAATATTTGAAGCCACATTTGAATTAAGTAAAAATATGGATTGGATTATCTTTAAAAACTGATACACCACAGAAAATATAAGCAATTATTTATCTGTACTGAATTCCAGTTTCATTACAAGCAATTGAACATGCAAATGCCAGTATCATCCTTAATTATTTTAATATCTGAAAATAATTTTCATACACTCCCAAACAATTGTAAAGCTTAGCCACAATTTTTTTTATTCAATTCTCAGTTTTGTGGGTATATTTTTTGTCACAAATGAAGATGACCCATGTAGAACCAGAATACTAATTTTTATCTCTCCATTCATAAGCATCTCAAGTATTATATCAGAAAGATACACATAACTCATGAAAATAAAACAAGGAAACAATGTCAAGCCAATGAGTACAATGGTGTCATTGGTAGAGGATTCGTAAAAACCTTAATAGCACCAACAAAAGCAATTTTCATGGTAGTCATTTAAACTGTGATTGAGATGCAGAATTTCCTTTATTTTATAAAAGTCCAAATGAATCCAAGAAGTACTATCTTACTCAAAACTGCAGATGTCACCATATCACAAAAATAATGTACCACTTTCATAAGAATTGATTTTTTAGGCTGCATTTAAGTTATCGTCATCAGTCACAGGCTGCCTACAGATCACAACCATCAGGACAAATGGAGTTTCTCAAAGTACCCTTGTGATGACTTTGGTTACTGGCCCATTTTCTGGTCCATCTCTTATCTTCTTCACTTGGCCAACCATGCCAAAGATAGACTTTACTTTTCCCAATGGTAGCTGAAAATGTTCACAAATTATAACTGCACTATCAGCTCAAATGCTTAAACTTTCACAGCAAAACAGATTTTCTCTAGCAACATACAATAAAATGTTCTCTTCAATGTCTTGTAATTAGTTATAATATCAGCAAGTAAGTTAAAGGCAACAAAACAAAATTTCTCCATCAGATGTTTATCAGCCCCTTCATAACCTGTACAGTGGCCTTGCACTGAACTGTAAGGTGGAAAAATGAAGGGAATGCTGAATTTGGCATTCAGCTTACTCTCAGATAATCTAGCTCATCTTTCTCAGCTGGCATGAGACAGAAATAACATCAAAGGGTGATAAACTCTTTCCTGCAAACTGAGGGTTCCATGGTTCATTGGCCCCAGGCCTAATCTATCAATCCATTTTCTACACAATAAAAGGTAAGAAACCCATTACAGATCTGTTATGAGCCCTGGCAGGTGGTCTATGACACAAATGGAACACATTAACCAATCCAAAATTTGGTGTCCCTTTTCTACAGCTTGAAGCACTAGGGGTCTGCTGACATGGATGTAGTAGTCATGATTTAGTATTAAATTCTTTTTGGTATATAAATAAACACACATCTCACTGTATGAGTATAAAAACTGACAGAAAAGTTCACTTTTTTGCATGATTCTGACCTTTTATAAAAATACTTCTGTTATTTTATTTTACTTTTGTATTGCATATTAGCTTTGCAGGTGATATAATAAATGAAACTGGGTTAGAATTTACAATCTGTGTTCTCAAATACAACCTTTAATCTTCTCTCCTTATTCAATCTCTGTTTAAGTAACTGGCATATAAAAACTCCCATTTAATACCATTTCTAGATTATTAAATTATTAGAAGAAGAGGAAACCCCCTTTAGTTTTAGAGTAGCTGCTATATCATCTAATAAGAAAAGGTACTGCAGAAACAAAAAGGAAAGATGAATCATTTTGCATTATCAAAACTCCTTTTCATTATTCATTTTCTTCTCCTGTAAAAAATTTCCTGCCATAGTGCAAACCTAAAGGACTTAAAAATGTTATGCTGAAAGTCAAGTATCATAGAAGCTTTCTCTTCCATTTTCCTTTCAATGCCATTATATTCTTCATTAAATTCATCATGGATAGAAAAGTTTGTCAAGAATAGGCATATTTTTTATTAGAAGTTAGCTTATGTTTCTAATCAAGTCTTGTGCTAAGCCCACTTAAATAAATTTTCATGGTGGATACATATTGTCAATATGTATATAGTGACAAAAGAAAATTTGAATATAGAAATGAGTTGTAGCATAAGTATGAGTGTTTAATAATTCATGTTGGATTTTTGTTTGCTTAATTTAAAAATAGTGTTGTCTTGAAATAAACACATTATCTTGTATTAGGTGAGGTTTCCCACTAGAATATTTTCTGTCACAAACGTAACTTCCATAATCATTTTTCATAAATGGGGAAAATCAACATCAAGAATGGAAGAAAAGGAAAGGGAAAGCGAAGCAGGATGAAGGTTCAATAGTTCTCTGTCTAGATTTATGAATTATGCTCAGGTCAGTTGATTGATTACAAAAATCGTCTAGATTAAAAAGATCTTTTAAAGTATGTTTCCACTTAAATGTGGCGATGTTGGTGTTTGAAAACAATATTCAACTACGTTGACTTCTTAAGCAAGTGAGGATAAAAATTCATTATTTTCCAGAATATTTTATCTGCAATGCTAGTTGATCATAAATAATGAGAACAATGAGATCAGCAGAATGTCAGAGCTTGCTTGCAAACCCTCAGTATCTTCCACTAGGGCCATTTTGCTGTCGTGGTCACTCTCACTATCTTCACTTTCAGCTTTCACATTCATAATTGTGGCACATAGTTTAGATTCCTCTGCAACAACCATATTTATAACTATCTGACTAAGGTGTTTCAGAAGAATTTTGTGCCCGTAATTTTTTTTAAAGTCAACACTTTTAAGCTGTTACAGTGAGTCCAGTACTGTGTTACACATATCATATGCATTGCCTCACTATTCTCACTACAACTTGTAGACATTAGAACTGAGGTGTGAGAAGTATAGGTATAAGATCACATAACTAGTAATGGCTGGAATTCAACATCCAGAAACTTTCTCATTAAGCATCACACTAAATTGTCTTGTCAGCAATTTTCTTTACTTTTTGTTTCTAAAATGTCTGAACCATACTTTCCATGTTGCCTAAAATTTCAATCATTTCAAAAACTAAGGATAGATCTTTACTGTCTTATTGTTTACCAAGAAGGATTGTTAGTAACAACTATTGGATTTCTTGGAGAACCAATTGTTGACTTTAATGAATTATCAGGAGTGCATTATCAGATGCTAGTAAGAATGGTGATGCTGCTGGTAAGAACATTGGCAATAATTGTAATCATTTGGTGCCAGGCTGGCCCTGCCTCTAAGAGCCTAATGTTTGTTCTCGTGACCAGGATGACATTGTATAGAGGATATATATATACATATATATATATATATATATATATATATATATATATATATATATTCTTCTAAAGTGTATACTCATAAGAAAGAGAAAGCCATTAAAATTATGATGGGATAATAGGCAAAACCAGGATTTCAAGAACAAATTGAGATGTACTCATGACACACAGCCTAGTAATAAACCCCATTGCAGTGTACAATTACAGGAAGCAAAGTCAAGGATGCTAATTTTATAAACTTTAAATTACTATGCCCTTCTCTCAGCCCTCAGCTTCAACCTATGTAGCAACTATAAATTAGAGATATGAATATTTATAATGCCAAGCTCTATAAAATTATGCATGTCCTTTAAATAAGGCAAGGGTGGGAATTGATTATGATATGCTTACAGCAGCATGTGATACATAGTCATTCATTAGATAGTTGTTGAATGAATAATTTAATGAATAAATAAATGCTCTTCTATAATTATTAACTATATAAAGGAAACTTCCAAGATGATGGATTTCTGAAAATTATCAGAGTATATGTACAATACATAGGTAAACATCATTTTCTTATTTAATAACAATTTACAAGCTTATAAAATAAAGAATTGTCTGGATTATATTACAAATCCATTTTATAGGGGAGTATTGTGAGTACATCAAAGCTCCAATGAAACTATTTGACCCCTCTTATTAGTCCTAGCTATGACAGACAGACATTATTAATACTACATATTATATACCATTTTGTCGGGGTCCTCTAAATAATAGTCAACATGGTAATAACTACAATGAAAACTATCTTCTTTTCATTAAGAAAATATATTAAGGCCACGTCTGAATGATCACCATAGAACTATCAGTCAATCACTATATTGTGATAGGGAATTAATTGAGCAAGGAGTGAAAAAGTCAAACTTTGGATTCATTTCTTTTTCTCTTTTTTGCTTTCTACACTTATAGTAATGGCTAATGATGACTGACATTATATGGAATTATATGTGGAAAAAGACCCAATTATTTATTTACCTTATATAAGTAAAAAGAACATCTCTAAAATATTTACTACCCAGGTAGATAATGCAAGTAACAAGATTAAATGCTAATAAAAAATGAACCAGTTTTTTGGAGATTTAGAAATGACTAGTCATATATTATAAAAAAGGGTCTGGTTTAGAAGTTGTATTATATTTTTATTTTCATAATTTGTAAAATTTTATTTATCAGTTCATATTTATAGTACATAGTTATTTCATAATTTTTATTTTGTGATTTAACTTGAATGTAATTGCAATAATATTATCAACATTATAAAAGTACTCCTGTATTAGATAAGATAAATAAAACAATAAAACAAATTTTCAAAACAGGTTAGTAGAAAAGTTATAATAATACAATACATATTGTTGTCTTTGTGGTAGTTATTCAGAGTACAAGATGTAATCATGGTATTTTTTCCAAAAAATATAAGTACAAACCTTTCTTTTCAATGAACTAAGAGAAACGAACTGTATAACTATCTTAACTCTGTTGTGTAAATCTACATTTTTTTATTTTCCCCTTTCTACCTTTTCCTTTTTTATGAAAATAATTTTTTGTTTAAATTCCATCAGATTTATAGGAAGATTCACTTGAATAAAATCTGCTTTCTAGTAAAATTTCTTTGTTTTTTGTCTTTTGTTTGTTTTTTGGTACTGAGAGTCAAACTCAGGACCTTGCACTTGCCAGGCAGGTGCTGTGCTATATGCCAGGCCCAAAATTTCTTTATTATGTCTCAAACATTTTACTCTCAGTTCATTGCTATTTTATTTTGCCAAGGCAGTAAAAAATTGAAATAGCCATTTTATAAACAATCAATTATCACCCAAAATTTAAATTAATTCAATACAATGAAATCATTATGATTAATTGAGAATATATCAAATATACTACTCATAAATTAACTAAAATAAAAGATAGGTATATAAGTAATTGTGAAACAACATGTACACGTTTTCCTATTTTGTGCAATCACCAATTTTCCATAGAAAAACATTATATTTAAATGTAGAATCCTGTTCGGAAAACAGGGAAAAACAAAACAAAGCACAGTTTACTCAGAAGAAGAGGTATATAATTTTTATATCCAAAAGAGAAATTTAATGAAATAGAAACCCTTGTCTTTTTTTCTTTCTATACTATTATTCACATGAAAGTCATTAGTCACCAAAAGGCTACACAGTGGTACTTATTTTTTTTTTATTTTAAAGAGAATAAAACAAAAGAGGACAGATCTAAGCAGATCAGAATGGAACAATGTAAGCAACACAGCACTTCACAACACGACAATTGGATATTAACAGTAGCTATCATAATGTCTCTTTCTTTGAAATAGTTGAGCTTAGCTTTACACACAATAATGTGAAACATAACAAAATGGAATAAAACCACTCAAGAGGATGAAAGTATTGCAAGGCATTCTGAGCCAAATAACCAAAGATGAACAATGGCTGCTATATATAGTGCTACTTATTTTGCAATCACTTATATTTGAAAGAGAGGTAATGATGTCAACTCATAAAATCTTTCTAGGACTATCGAGAAGACATGTGACTAGTTCAGCTTTAAGATACTCCTTCCATCTAAATAACCCTAATGAATGCTCCAACTTTTCAATTTTTCAATATAATACAGAAATGACACAATATAATTTTAAAAATAGAATGCTAAATAATAGTTTGGTTTTAAATAATAGGTAATTGAATAATTACCAATGCATAACATGCACAAAAAAAAGAGCAATGAAGAATAAGGGACAAATTCCAAGGATGTGAAAAGAGGAGAGAAAAGAAAAATGAAGAGAATGAGGGATGGCTGAGGGAGAGAGGGAGGGAGAAAGCACACAGAGCAGAGAATGCATCACATGCACTATTAGGGTAGTGAAGTAGTGGTACATATCCATACCTGTATCCAGATACATATTGAAAGGCAGATTCATGATATAAAGTTGCTAATTCATACAAAGACACATCTCAGGAGAGAAGATAGTGATGGGGATGTGAGCTTTTTACACACACATCCAGCCGACATACACAAATATACTGAATATAACACACAGAATCATGTCTGGGTGAAGATTATAGAATGAGACACCCAGAGAAAGAAACACAGAGAATAACTTTCATATTTATATTCTGAGGACCATATGGGTATTTTTTGTTAGCAACTATAAAGGCAAAAGCTACATATTAGATAAAAATGAGGATATTACCTCATGATCCTTATCTGGAAGTACTCATAATTTAAGTTAAGGGCTATTCATCATACAGCAGTATTGCAAGTTTCTGCCTTAAGTAAGACTACTTAGGTCAAGGCAAGGCAAAGTACTTTTACAAGGAACTCACTGCATGGTCAGCCATGCCCCTAAAGGAGTAACTAGGGTTAAACAGAGTTCTTCAACTTCTAGTGGTTCGGCTTTTGAATGTTTAACTTCACCATGAAGCAAACCTAACAACTATTTTACTTTCAATATAGTCATCAATAAATTACATAAGCTACACAATGTTTCATTGTAAAATGGGATTTATGTTAGATGATTTTGTAACTAAAGCAAGTTTTGTAAGCATGTTTAACGTAGGAGGGGTAATTTTAAAAAAAAACAGGTGAATGTTTTAAGTTTTAAACAATTTAGTATAGTAAAAGACATATTGTCATGAATCCCCCTCACAATATTCCCACTTGCTTCAAACACACTTAGCTTATCACTCTTGCCACATTCCAAAGAAATTCTGCAAGTCTTCTTCTGTGAGTGTCTTTAGTTGGGCTACTGTGGCTGTCTCAGTGTTCTGAATCAGTTCAAAATATTTACCTCTCATGGGTGTTTTGACTTTGGGGAAGAGTGTGAAGCCACATATGCCAGATCCAGTGAATACGTTGGGTAAAGACACACTGTAATCTTTCCATAATCCTGACTTTCTACTGGATGGTCCTTGGCAGCAGTATTCATACTATTTTAGATCACACCTCTTTCGTAAAGACTTTCATGAAAGAGGAATTATAGGACTGCTTCAGAAAATGGCAGTAAACGACAGGGTGAGTGCATTCCACATGGGGGGTATTTTGAGTTGAGATAAATGTAATATTTCTTTACTACAATTTATATTTTAAAATTTAAATGTTCATCTCATGTTTTGATTACTCCTTGTAAGCTAAGCTAAACTCTGATGTATGGCAAGTTAGAGTTATTAAATTCAGTTTTGCCTTACAATGTTTTCACCCTTCAATGGGCTTACCAGTACATTACACAAAATAAGTCAATATGCATCTGTGTTTGCCTCTATCACTGATTTTTTCCTCTTAAGTAATGAAATACAAAGGTATAAAAGTAGTAAATGGTAAGTTGGCTAACTATACAGAACATAGCACATTACAATTAGCTATAGAGAGAGGCATTTGTCAATTGATTATTATAATGGGACATTTTGGGGGATATTTTGTGCTAAGAAATTGACATATTTGCATGCCAGGAAACATGATTTACTGATTTTAAGTATATCATTCACTCTAGCCTGTGGATGAAGGAAAGAGCTGGAAAGCACAGGAGAAGTGTTCTCATTTTTTCTTCTCTTCTCTAATGACTGATACCTTGAAATTTATTGAGGATCAAGACTATCTCTCTTAGTCATTTTGCATTTTTTTTTAAAAACACTGACTTTTGTACTGACATAAATCTGTCAACTGATCATTTTCTTTTTATTCTTACATCAAACGAACAAGGAGAGGGAGCTAGAGAGGTGGATAAAAGATAATGAAATGAGTGTAATATGAATAATAAATAAGATTTCAAATCCTGTGACATTTAATGGCAAAGATATAGCACTAAAATTATACTTCTGGGATAGGACAAAGAGACTGTGCATGTTGTAGTAGTAAATAGGTCTATACAAAATGGTGTCATAGTGTTAATTTTAATTTTCTATCATAAAAATTTACTTTTTATTCTGTGCAGAAGAAATCCAACCTTGATTTCTGTTTAACAGCTCCCAAAGCTGTCATTGTATATTTTAGATAATTTTCATATATTTCCTATAATAACAATTTTCTTGTTCTGTTTTTATGATATCAAGGTGTGTTAAGATATTGTAGAACATTGTGGGGCATTGTTTTTCACTATTCCCTTGCTGTGACAATTGATTTTATTTGTATTATTATACAACTACAAAATTTAATTACTAGGATATGATATTTTCTTCATATGCAAGTGTCCATGCATTTACATGGATATTTGGACATCATTAAAGAAAAAAATAATTTTACTTTATTTTTTCTTAGGGGTCAACTCACCGGAAATTTTTTTTTCAGATTATTCATATAGCTGAGAGGAAATGATGATATACAAAACATTTTCCAACAACTAGAATTATAGACTTCTTAAGCACACATTTTGATTTAATGTCATAAGATTGGTACTTATTTCAGTTTCTAAATATTTTATCAGTCTTGTAAATAATCTATTATAAGAATTTCAGCATCATACCCTTTAAAATATAATAAAGAACCTGAAACAATTCAAAGTGAAGTCTCAGTTCTTTTCAAAGAAGAGAAATTTTCTCACTTTAACATCCGCATACCTTTCAGTTTAGTTGTGTGCTCAATAACAAGCAACTCTTTAAAGGTAATTATGGCATTTTGAAAGAAGCCATTATATGTTACATGAAAATTATAGTCCTGAAATACCTTGTTTGATGGATTTGTTCTCAGTTTAAAAGATTTCAATGTGCTCTAGGTTTTGAATGGAACAAAGTTAATATGCATTAGATATGTTCAAATTCATGGTAAAACTGAATTTAAAGACATCCTTGAAGGACAAAAACATATCGAGGGAAAGCACACAGAGGGACATAAGAAGTGAGAGAGAATAGAATTAGGTACAAGAAAATGTGATTGGAAAAACCTGGATAATGTTTGAATGAAACATGCATGATGGGCGAAGGTAAAAAGTGGAATAAAAGAGGGAAACAAAGTTTCTAGATGGAAATTTTCCCTAGATCAAAACTAATACAAAAAATGGTCCTCACTTTGTTCTTCCTGATAAGCAAAATTAAATACAGATCAATACTAACAAAAATATATCATTCTTCTGCAATGATGACTGCAGAATCTGAATAAATCCACAGTAAGTGGTGTAGTAACCTCTGTATTGATCAGCTTTTCTGTTACTGGAACAAAATATTTAACATCAACAATTTAAAGGAGTGGAGATTTAATTTGGTTCATGATTTCAGAGAGTTCAGTCCATGGTACAGAACAGCTCAATGGATGAAAACTGTTCACCTCATGACATTTGGGAAACATAGAGACGTGATGAACACATGCAAGAGATACACTCTTCAAAGGTACATCTCCAGTGATCCCCTTTCAACTTAGCCCCACATACTTATGGCATACTCAGCTATGAATAACCACAAGTAAATACAGTGTCCCTGGGACCCAGTCATCTTTCCAACGGTTTCTTAATCACAATAGTTAAAGATATCCTTCTGCAGGAGATTCAATTATCTGCCTTAGCAGAAACAATAAAATACAGTATCTCTCTTAACAAGAGCTATCAGGTACTCAGAGTCCTCAGTATTATTGTATTAGCATTTTATATGTAAATATGGAACAGATTGGCCAGAGGTGATGGTGCATGCCTATTGTTCCAGCTACTCAGGAGGCTGAGGCAGAATGATCTCAACTTTGAGTCCAGTTTGGGCACTTTAATGAGATCCTATCCCAAAAATCTTAAGGAGATAAAAATATAAAAGATTCACTAACTGTATGAACATACATAGTCAAAAGAAAAATGACAAGATGATGGTAAAATTTGTTGAAGACTAAAGTTAAAAAAGCTGACAGAAAAAAATCTAACCATTTCTATATCTATTCAAGAAACTGAATCCATTATTAAAAATTTTCTCATTGAAACATTCCATGCCAGATGTCCTAATAATTGAATTTTTAAAATGCCTAAGGAAGAAATCATATCAATTTTCAATAATTACTTCCAGAAAAAAATAAAACAGGAAACATGTTCCAACTTATTTTATAAAGCCAGCCTAATATTGCCACCAACACTTGAAGGGACTATTTAGAGAAAATCAAGATGAAAAATATTTAATAAAATATTAGAAATTTGAACCCAGCAATTTTGAAAAACTACAAGGCATCATGAACAATAACATCTATTTCAGAAATCTCAAAGAAGCTTAACATTCAAACATCAATGGCTATAATTTACCACATTCACACGAAAAATGAAAACAATGCAATCATTCTAATTAATGCAAAGAAAACAGTTAACTATATTCAGTGCCTACTTATAATAAAAATTTTAACTGAGAATAAAGAGAAATTTTCTATACTGATTAAGAAAGCAAAAAATTCCTATAAACAGTGCAAACAATGTATTTAATGACAAGAACAGAAAACTTTCTAAGGAGACAAAATAAGGCTTTCCATTAAAAAAACTTTCATTTTAACATTGTGGTGGGGGTCCTAGTCTGCAAAACAAAATAAAACAAAACAATAACAGACAAAATAGTGTTAAAGCACAAGAATGAAAAGAGAGAAAGTGTCTCTATTTTATCACATAATTTTTGCATTGAGAACTCAAAACTCAATTAACCATTAGTATTAATAACTAACAGTTAGATGATTTAGCAAGATTAAATTTAGCAAAATGATTGTGTATATACTGATTATATAAAAATAAATTATATCTTTATAGACTATTGACAAAGAACAAACAAAATTTATGATTAATTCCATTCTTACTAGATTCAAAACATCAAATATCTAGGAAGAAATCTGATAAGTCACATGTAGCACCTCCGGACAGAAAACTGCAAAATATTACTAAATAATTCATTTAAAAGATGCAAATTAATGGTGAGATAGCCTATATTATCATATTAGATAACTGAGTATTATAAAGATGTTAATTTTCTTCAAATTAAACACAATTCTAATCACTATCTTTGCAGAGTTCATATAAAATTGACCTGCTGGTCCTAAAATTTATTCAAAGAATCAAAAACAGCCAAGGCATACTCGGATAAGAAGAATAAAGTTGAAGAGTTTAAAGTGTCAAATTCCAATTTTTAAAAATAAAAATGAATGTGTATACACATAAAAACATTCTATCAAATGTTATTCAGTCATAGAAAGAAAGTTGTGACACATGCTACAACATGGTTGAACCTTGTAAAGTTTGCTAAGTAAACTAAGCCAGGCCCAAATGTAATATATATTGTGCTTCATTTATATGAAATATCTAGAATAGTCAAATTTATAAACATAGAGGTTTATCAGAAGTTGGGGACAGAGAGAGATAGGGAACTAGAATTTAATAGTTACAGAGGTTTTAATTTCCATGATAGAAAATTTTGAAAATACAAAATGTCACAAAATTTTGATGATGGGTGCAATCCACACTACTGAATCACACACTCTAAAATTATTAAAATGACAAATTTTGTGTTATATACACTTTAGCACATCTAAAGATAAAATAATACATGAAAATTATTGAAATGTGCATTTGAAATGTGTGAATTTAATAGTACATTAATTATATCTCAATCTGATTTTAAAAAACTCAACATAGTTATTATATGATGTAATTTGATACTGAATTAGAGACATAATTAGATGGAACAGGATAGGGCTCTATCTAGAGATGGCCATAGCTATGTATTGGGAAAATTACTGCTTTTCAATAAATGACACTGGATCAATGGATGTTGCTTTTGATTATGAGTTCATAGGTATTACTTGTTTTTGAGGAGTAAATATGTATTAATGTAATAAAGCTTTTAAAGATTAATGTAAAAGTATCCTAGGTGAAAAATAAAGACTCACAAGCAAAGTAGATAAATAAAAAAAGCAAGATCCTTTTCAAGTACTATAAGTAGAAATAAGTGATCTTGACTTGTGTTAATTGTTGAACTAGACCACTTTTATCTTGCTTAAATACTGTCAATATAAAGCTGATCACTGAAGCAATTACTTTACTTTTCAGTCCAACTCTTGAGAATAATTTATGCAAAAATAGTGCAAATATTTTGGGGTTTGGTCATTAATGTAAAGCTATACACTACCTCCATTTCCTACCTGCAACAAAACATAAAGCCAAATCAAATGGTCAGTTTATAAAACACAAAGGCAAAACAAAACTCCACACACCAGCTTTCTCCCCCACCAATAACACACCTAGAAAAAAATAAATATAAACACTTAAACCATTTAACACATATGACAGAGGAGATGGTTAATGTCTAACCTTTATCCACTGGAGGTTTGTATGTTTGAGTTTATTTTCAAGTTTATCTTGCTCTTCTGGGCTTATGGGAGCACTTACAAATGCTATTCCTCTGGTTTCATTTAATTGTTTTAGAATCCCCTGGCGCAGTGGCAGCTCTTCCTCCAGTAACTGGAACAGACAAAGGCAGCAAGGTTTAAAATGAATTACAACACAATTCCAACTGCCTTGACTTCACCTTTATTGATTAGTCTATCAAAAGGAACAGACTTGACCGAAGGCCCACTGGTACCTCAAATACCAACAGTTTTCTACAGAGCAAAGAGCTGGTGCACTCAGACATGTAATCCCAAATAGACAAGCCTTCCTACAAATGAACAGATTATTGTATCCTGCCAAGCGAGACTCTAAATTTTTTTTAAAAAGAAAAATGTTAGGTGGTATGAAGAGCTGTAAAAGGACACCCTGAATAGAACTATTCTGAAAACTCATATCTATCAGAAATAAAGCAACGTGAATAAATTCACCAACTTCTTAGGCACCAGAGTCAGTCATAGGATACCAAAGATGGTACTGAGAAACTGCACTCTCAGTGTACACAGAGCTAAGGACTGTGCTAAGATTTTCTCACATAGTATCTAAGTTTCTCTTCAGACTATTGTAGTTTTAAAAGGTTGTTCCTAATATCTTTATTTTATATAGAAGAAACCTGAGACAAGGAGGTTAAATAACAGCCCTAAGGACACAAACCTAGCAAGCAACAGAGCAGTGATTCAAACACAAGGAGTTTCATTCTGGAATTGTTATTCTTCAGCATCACATAGTAGATTCCTTTTCCCAAGATCTACAAAACCATCATGCTAACAACTACATTTTATTTACGTTGTCTAGAGATGCAGTGCCCAATACAGTAGTCCCTTGAAACATGATGTCATTTAAATTTAAGTTCATTAAAACTCAACGAAACAAAATAAACTGACTTCTTCACTCACACTAGCCACTTTCTAAAGGAACATTTGGCTAGTGGCTATGGGAATGGACAATGCAGCAAATTTCCATTATCCTAGATAGTTCTTCTGGATGATATTCCTATAGGTTGTCTAAGCAGAATAGAAAATGAATACACATTAATAAAAATGATTCTAATTATATCTATAGAATGAGTTATCAATTATATTGTTATATATGACACACAGTATACTTAGGAAAGATGAATTTCCAAGAACAGACTGAATTCATTTTTCCAGATTATAATCATCTTCAACTAGTTCACAAACTTTTACTTTTTTGAATCTCAAATACCGAACTTAATGCCCGATAGAAATAAAGTGCTCAGTATTGGTTTACTTCATTAAAAAGTGTTTTATACTTTATCCCCTGGTAGGTTGTGAATTTTTGTTTCATAGATTAGACTCTAATTCACACGAGTAAACCAAATGAACCATTGATAAATAAGAAATTCCATTTTCTTTGATTATGTAACCTTGTAAAAATAACAGTAATCATTTTTAAAACATTAATATGAAAATCAAATAAGACAGCAATAGTATATTCATCTCTAACATTTGGCCCCAAAGAGAAGATGAATAAATATTAATTTCTCTTCCCTTTTCCCTTTCCCTCAACAAGTAAAATAAAACACATCCAAAAGAGTTGCTTAACCAAAACATTAGAATTATGAAAATTAATGCAACTGCACAATTTGAACACCTCGAATTGTGAGAGGTAATCAGCTATGAGTAGACATCATGGTAATAACATATGAAAAGTCAGCTAAGTAAGCTGAATATCTATTTAACCAGTATGAAAGGTGAAACAATACCACTTTTTCCCACACTAAGATCTAACAAACCAAAACAAAACATTGCTGTAGGCAAATGTATACACCTTTAATCAGAGACTGAAGTAGAGTTATTGATTTGACAATTAAGGCTTTCTTTTAGAAATGAGATGTTTTTCTACAAAACTCCTCTAAGTCATCACACACATAGCCCGATATAGACTGAATAGTTATTCCCATTTGCATTTATACTTCATGATTCAACACTGTTTTTCAGTCTTTCAAATTATTTGAAGCTATGGAATTCTTGAATAAATCTAAATTTTATTTCAAATTAGTTTTAAAATTAGCTCCTATTCACTATGTCTGTACAGATGCAATATATAGGTAATATATGTATTTTTGTGTACACACATATCTATGTATACAGACATATGTATATACATATACACAAACAGGTACACTAGCTGAAGCTATTGGCTTAAGACAAAATAAAGTTGTGAGAAAAAACACTTTAGTACGAAAGTATAAATAATATAAGGGGTGGGAAATCAATGATTAAATACATTTTAGAAATAGATTTTATACAAGTAGGCCCTGGGGGAATTTAAAAAATAAAGTTACCTTGACTTGTTCGAGCTTTTCTGTTAGCTGCTGCTCATTTCCAAGTTCAAGGGGATGACTGGTAATGTTATCCACCTCTTCCAACCATAAAACAAATTCATTTAAATCTCTTTGAAATTCTGACAAGATATTCTTTTGTTCTTCTTGCCTGGAGATAGAAAAATAAAATTGTTATAAATGACATATTTCTCAAGTTTTTTCTTTTTTAAAAGCAAACTGGAAAGAACATGACAAACACTTTAAAATAAGCATTCAAAAAGATGGCAACAATATATAATTCATTTTAAGAAAATTCATTCACTTTGAACAATATAATTTCAACATATCAAAAATCTTTGAAAGGTAAGAAATCAATATTAGTCAAGAAAAGCTCTATTTTAAGAATTCCACATTACACTATTACTTCAGAGCAAGTTTTCTTGACCTAAACACTATTGACATTTAAAGTTGGAGGATTCTTTGCTGGTAGGGAGTGTTCCGAGTATTGTATGATATCTAGCAACATTCCTGGCCTATATACAATACCCACCAATACAAACTTCTCATTCCTCTCCTTTGTGACAACCAAACATGCCTGATATCCTCCTGGGAATATTACTGCCCATTTATGGGAAACATTGCACTGGAGTATATATATATAACATGAAGTTATGTGCTTTGAAATGATTAATTAAAGCATACATTAGGGAAATTAAAGAAAAAAGTATAAACAAGTGCTTGAAATAAAACACTAAACATTTTCCAAGCTATGAATCAAGATCTTTGTTGACAGAAGACAAAGTCTGATTTACAATACTTAACATATGTTGTACTAGTGGAAAATTTTAGTTATGCAAGTGCATATAATATATGCTATTTAATTAGCCATAAATTTATTGTTACACATTGGAAAAGATGATTTAAACTGAACAAAATGGTTTGAACTTAAAATAATTTATAATTTTTCTATTTAGTTGTCTTTTGGGAGATATGTAAGCTTTTAAGATAAACCATACAACTAAGTACAAGAGATAACAAGGGAAAGAAGGTCATCATTATCATAGAATCTCTATTTCCTGCTTGTAATACCTGCAATTTATCTGGTAACTTGTCAATTTTGGATATATTTCCAGTATTGAATATTAAGCCAATGGAGTCATATAGCATGTATGCTTGTGTCATTCTCTTTCTTCTCAAAATTGTGTTTATAATAATTCATTTTATATATATAGTTTTCATTTGTCCATTCTCCTGGCTCGGTGGTACTCAGTGATACAAATATATGACTGTTGATGGACATTTGGGTTGCTACCTGTTTTTATACGTTAAAGAAGTCATTTTTGTTTGTTTGTTTCACGTCAAAAAATGCTTATTGACAATTTACTACCTTCTGGGAAATCTAGAACATTAGGATTAAAGATTGATACATTATATACATTTTTCTGAGGATTTCACAACCTGTGAGAAGAAATAAATAAGTAAACTAATGAGCATGGCTGAGTGTTACAGCAAGATTAGTTATTTCTGGGGCAATGTTTGGGAGACATTGCAGAAAAGATAACAGTTTGATGCAAGAATATATAGAACCAACGGGGAACATTGCCGAAGCCCGCATCAGGCATAGGCTGCCTGGAACCTCCTCTGTGGGCCCACCCGCCACCTGAAACATTGCAGAAGCCCGCATCAGGATGAAAACTGCCCTGGACTGCTTTGGCTGGGCCCGTCCTTCCAATGGGAACATCAGAAGACGTCAGCAGGCTCCAGTCAGTGTGAAAAAACTTGGAACTTCACTCCCAGATGGCAAACCTTGGACTACAGTGGATTAACTGTGTCAGTGTGGTGAGTAAGCCCCTAAAACAGAGGTGTACAGTGGATAAATAGGGCTAATAATAAAGCCCCCTCCAACTAACTGTAAGACCTTGGTGAATCTAAAAATAGTGTGTGTGATCCCCTCCTACACATAGAAAACATCAGGCAGAGTGAAAATGACAAAACGAAAAAGCAAAATGCAGTCTCAAAAATCTGGTTCACCAAAAGGAAGTACAGGAGACACTGAAATAGAGGACCCCAAAAGTAACACACTGGGAATCTCTGAAAAGGTAGTGAGTGAAATTAAAAAAAAAAAAACATGCTATAAAGGAAATCAAATTAGAAGTACTCTCCCATGTAAAGATAGAAATAATAACCTTAGTAAAGGAGTTGTCAAATGTAGCTAAAGAAGAAATAGAGAAAAAAGTACAGGAGGATGGGAAACTGATTGAAACATTGAATGAACAATATAGAAAACAAGCAGAATTCATAAAACAAACACAAAGAGACATCAAAGAAACAAAAAATTATATTGAAAGCATCCAAAACCGCCTAAAGGAAGCTGAGGATAGGATTTTGGACCTTGAGGACAGGGTTGCAATTAATGATCAAGAAAGGATAGAACTTTTAAAAATAACTCAGCAGCATGAAATGACAATCCAGAAGCTTCATGATGACACCAAGAGCAACAATATAAGAATAATGGGCATTAGCGAAGATACAGGAGTCCAGGCAAACAATATATGTAAATTATTTACAGAAATAATAGCAAAAAGTTTCCCAAACATGGGGAAATAATCTGATATGCAGATAAGTGAGGCATATAGGACACCAAACAGTCACAATCAACATAAATCCATACCCAGACACATAATAATTAAGATCTCAGACATACAGCATATAAACAGAATACTAAAAGCTGCCAGAGAAAAGGCACAACTCACCTATCAAGGAGAGCCCATTGGAATCATGGCAGACTAACAGCACAAAGCCTCAAGTCAAGAAGAGCTTGGAGTGAGGTATTTTAAGCCCTTAAAGAAAACAACTTTCAACTCAGCCTGATGTACCCAGAAAAAGATGCATTCAAATTTAATGCAGAACAAGTTACTTCCATGACAAAGAACAACTGAAGAAATTCGCATCCACTAACCAACCCTAGAAAGAGTGCTGAAAGACATATTAGACAGAGATGAAAATGACCACAATCCCCAAAGAAAAAGAGAAAGAAACTACCAGGTAGGATAAGCAATTAAATAAGGGGAAAAGCAGAAAGAAACAACTGGAACATAACATGGCAAAGTCGAGCCAGTACATATCAGTGATATCCATAAATGTAAATGGCCTTAATTCACGTATAGTAAGAAATAGATTGACAGAATGGATCAAGAAACCGGCTTCCACAATATGCTGTATACAAGAAAAACATCTGACCCAAAAGGAAACTGATAGATTAAAAGTCAAAGGATGGAAAACAGTATTCCATGCAACAGGAACCCAGAAAAAAGCAGGGGTAGCTATTCTATTTGCAGACAACATGAACTTCAAACCTAAAAGGATTAAAGTTGAAAAGGTCACTACATACTCATTATGGAAAAATTCATGAGGAAGAACTAACAATTATAAATATACATGCGCCAAATACAGGAACACCCAATTATATAAGACAGATACTAACAGACATGAAAAACCAAATACACGAGAACACAATTATAACAGGAGATCTTAACAGCCCATTGTCACAAAGAGATAGATCAACTAGACAAAAATTCGGCAAAGAAATAACAGAACTGAATCATACCTGTGAGCAATTGGTATTAGTAGATGTTTACAGAGTGTTCTACCCAACCACATCAGAATACACATTCTTCTCAGCTGTGCATGGGACATTCTCCAAAATAGACCATATATTATCCCATAAAATATTCTTAAGTAAATACAAAGGTATTGAAATCATCCAGGGCATAATATCTGATCATAGCACATTGAAATTGGAAATTAATGGCAAAAGAAATCTCAAAACCTGCATAAATACATGGAAATTAAATAACAAACTTTTGAACAACCAGTGGGCTACAGATGAAATTAAAGAAGAAATAAAGCAATACCGACAATTCAATCAAAATACAGAAACAATATACTGTAATCTGTGGGATGCAATGAAAGAGGTCTTAAGAGGGAAATATATAGCAATAAAGTGTCATATCAAGAAAACAGAATGAGCACAAATAAACAACCTAATGATCCATCTCAAGCTTCTAGAAAAAGAAGAGCAACCTCAACCCAGAGCTTATAGAAGAGAGGAAATCGTAAAGATCAGAGCAGAAATCAATGCAATTGAAACTAAAAAAACAATACAAAGAATTAAGAAATCGAAAAGCTGGTTTTTTGAGAGAACAAAAAAAAATTGACAAACCCCTAGCTAATCTTATCAAGAAAAAGAAAGAAAAAACCCAAATTCACACAATAAGAACTGAAAAGGGGGAAATTACTACAGATTCCATGGAAATTCAAATGATCATGAATACTTACTTTGAAAATCTCTATTCACATAGAGAAGAAAACAGATTTCTAGAAATGGACAGATTTTTAGAAACATATGAACTACCAAAGCTCAACCAAGAAGATACAGCAATTTTGAACAACCCTATATCAGGTATTGAAATTGAAAACGTAATTAAAACGTACCAACAAAGAAAAGCCCAGGTCCTGATAGATTCACAGCTGAATTCAACAAGACATTTAGAGAAGATTTGATGCCAATACTCCTTAAATTCTTCAATGAAATTGAGAAGAAAGCAATCATCCCTAAATCATTCCTGGAGGCAAGTATTACTCTGATAACAAAATCAGAGAAAGTTCCAAACAAAAAAGAGAACTACTAACCCTATAGGCCAATCTCACTAATGAACATTGATGCAAAGATTCTGAACAAAATACTGACAAATAAAATGCATCGAATCATCAAGAACATTATACATCATGACCAAGTGGTGTTCATTCCAGGAATGCAGGGATGGTTTAACATATGCAAATCAATAAATGTAATACACCACATCAACAGAACCAAAAAAAAAAAAACCAAAAACACATGGTCATCTCAATAGATGCAGAAAAAGCTTTTGATAAAGTCCAACACATGTTCATGATAAAAACCCTTCAGAAACTCAGAATACATGGTATCTACCTCAAGCTTATAAAGGCCATCTATGACAAATGAACAGCCAACATTATACAAAATAGAAAAAAGCTGAAAGCTTTCACTTTAAAATCAGTAACAAGACAAGGATGTCCACTCTCACCACTCCTTTTCAATATAGTTCTGGAAACACTAGCCAGGGCAATCAGACAAGAGAGAGAAATAAAAGGAATAAAGATAGGAAAGGAAGAAGTTAAATTACCACTATTTGCAGATCACATGATACTGTATAGATAAGACCCAAAAAACTCCATTAAAAGATTGCTAGAGGTAATAAGCAAGTTCAGCAGTGTAGCTGGATACAAAGTCCATGCTCAAAAATCAGTAACATTCCTGTACACAAACAAAATCTCACTGAGAGAGAAATTATGGAAATATCGCCCTTTACAATAACATGTAAAAAAATGAAATACTTAGGAACCAACCTAAAAATGTAAAATACCTATTTGCTGAAAATTATACCATGCTGAAAAAGGAGATTGAGGAGGATATTAGAAAATGGAAGGATATTCCTTGCTCTTGGATAGGAAGGACCAAAATTGTGAAAATGGCTATACTTCCCAAACTGTTATACAGATTTAATGCAATACCAATCAAAATGCCATTGACATATCTCACAGATCTAGAGAAAACACTCCTAAAATTCATTTGGAAATAGAAGAAACCTAGAATAGCAAAGGCAATTCTGGGCAACAAAGGCAAGGCAGGAGGCATCTCAATTCCTGACTTGAAACAGTACTATAAAGCCACAGTAATAAAATCAGCTTGGTACTGGCAAAGAAATCGACCTGAGGATCAATTTAAGATCAGATTAGAAGATGCAAGCACAACTACAAAGACTCTCAGCTACCTGCTATTTGACACAGGGGCTAAATATGTCCACTTGAAGAAGGATAGTCTCTTTAATAAATGTTGTTGGAACAATTGGCTCTCCACATGCTGAAGACTGAAACTAGATCCAAGCCAATCACCATGCACAAAACTAAAGTCTAAATGGATCAAAGACCTCAATATTAAAACAGAAACACTAAATGTACTGGACGACAAGGTAGGTAGAAGTATTGGAGACATAGGGGTAGGCAGAGAATTCATGAAGAAAACGCAAACTGCACGGGAAACACTTCAAAGAATCAATAATTGGCATCTCATATTATTGAAAAGTTTCTGCACTTCAAAGGAAATCACTAACAGAGTGAAAAGAAAGCCCACAGAGTGGGAAAGAATTTTAGCTAACAACCCCTCAGACAAAGGACTTATATCCAGAACTTATAAAGAATTGAAAAACTTCAAGCTCCCCAAATTCAAAGACCCTCTCCAAAAATGGGCATCTCAGATAAACACACAGTTCTCAGAGCAAGATATACAAATGGCAAATAAATACATGAAGAAATGTCCACCATCACTGGTCATTTGAGAAATGCAAATTAAAACATTGAGATTTCACCTCACTCTGAAAAGAATAGCTGCTATCAAGAAATCAACTGATAACAAATGTTGGCGAGGCTGCGGGGAATAGGGAACACTGCTCCACTGTTGGTGGGAATGTAGACTGGTGCAACCATTATGGAAATCCATATGGAGAATTCTCAGAAGACTAGGATTGGAAGCCCCTTTCAATCCAGCTATTCCCCTCCTGGGTGTTTTCCCCAAAGAACTGAAAACACATTGATATATGTGCATCCATGTTTATAGTGGCACAATTTGTGATAGCTAAATCTTGGAAACAACCAAGATTCCCGTCTACTACAGAGTGGATGAAAAAGATGTGGCATTTTTATACAATGGAATATTACTCAGCTATAAAAAAAGATGATCTTGAGGCTTTCATCAGTAAATGGAGACAACTTGAGACTATTCTTATAAGTGAAATAAATAAGATTTATATTTATGAATACAACATTGTATCTCTAGTATAATAAGAACTATAAGTGTAATAAAACCAAAATGTGTAATTGTTATTGTAAAAAAGAGAGGAAAAGAAAGGGCTCTAAGGGATATAACTGCATGTATGTTTGAGTGTGTAAAATAGATGACCATATTGCTGAATCTTTGTGGGATGTTTGAGCAGAACTGTTTGCAGTCTGACTGAGTGTCTACTATTTATCCTTTAACTTTGTAACTTGAACAAGTACATCCAAGACGATAATATGTAATTTATAAACTAATGATTTCTTAGTGGGCTTTTTTTCTCTTGTTCCTTTTTTTCTTTCTTTCTTTTAGCATTCTGTATTATTGCTACTCTTTTTTCTGTTTTGCTTTTTTCCTTCTCTTTAAATAAAATTTAAAAATCTTATAATTGCTATTGTAAAAAGAGGAAATAGGAAGTGCTATAAAAGATATAACTGCATGTATATTTAAGTGTGTAGGACTGATAACCATATTTCTAAGTTCTTGTTGAATTATTGAACAGTCTCACTGCTTGAGTGTCCACTTTGTGTGCTTTAATTTTGTAACTTGAACAACTATTTCTAAAAGAACAATATGTAATTTATCAACTAGTGATTTTGTGCTGTTTTTTTGGAAATTCAGTAATATTTCTACCCTTTTTTCTCTTTAAAAGAATAAAAAAAGAAAAGCAATGTATACAAACAAACAAACAAAAAAACAATACAGAACCTCATGCTTCAGGAATAAGACACAGCATGTGCAAAGACAAGGCTTTCAGAGAATTAAAATTATACTCATTTCTTAAGCCAGAATCTGGCTATTGGACTTCTGCTTGTCTATATTCAGATTTGCTATTTGATGGGAACAAGTTCAAAGTCTGTTCTGGGACATAAAATGTGACCTTCTCTGCTATTCTTAATACAGAAACTAGAAGTATTCTGTGAAAACCCAAGTCCTATTATGTCACCTCTGCACTTAGAACTTTCAAGTTTATGAAAATCAAAAGCCTAAAACACACAAAACATTACTGCTATACTAGATTCCAGATCTGGGCTTTACACTATAATATAGCGTTTGAAATGTGACTAGTAGAAATTGAGATGAACTGTAAGAGTATAAAACACATCAAATTTCAAAACAGTACAAAAATGATCTCTATACCTTCTGCTCAGTTTTGGTATGAACATAAAACTGTTCTAGAGTAGTATGTTTTAAAAAATTAAAATAATAAAAAATATCTCATTGATATTTTGCATATCATAAATGGTAAAAATAATATTGTAATGAATTGGATGAAAGAAATACATTAAAGTTAATTTCACCTCCTCTTTTTTATTTTTTTAATGAGGCAACTATCTACCTGTATATATATGACTTAGTTTTCTCATGAACAGCATGGATCTATAAGATCTGCTTATTGCCTTTCTTCTTATCTGCTAAACACGTTCTTAACCACACATCTTGTCTCCTTTAGTTTTATCTTCTTGAGAGACACTAGTCTCTTGTTGAGCTCCTTGAATATAAGAGATGGGTCTCTGCTTCTCAGTCTTTGTACTTTCTAAAAAACCTTTCCCTTAAATATCCAATGCAGCTGGCTCCCTCACTCCTGAAGTCCTTCTGTGATGACTCTACTTAAAATTGTATCTCCTCTCCCTTTCACTTTCATAATATCTTTTACACATTGTCTGATCATTTTTCCACACCTATATCTTGTAATGTTAATAGCTACTTTGAAGATAAAAATACACAATATACTAATCATTTTTAATTTCCTATTATTTTATTTAGAAATTCTGTATCATTGTTTTTATTCTTTCATTTTAAAATTAAAAAATCTCTCGATATTTTGCTTCTTTTTCTTTGTTTTTGTATTTTTTCCTAAAATTTTCATGCTCTGTGATGTGGCTGTTTTTTAGTACATTATCTGCTTCTCACACATGAAATTAAGTACCCTAAGAGCAAGATATTTTGTGTGTATTGCTTAAAGAGGTAATCTTCACTCCTGAAATAAAGTCTGTTACAAAATAGATATGCAATGAGTACATGTTTAGTGAATGCGTACATGCTCCCACAATTCTTTTCAACCTTGCATATATTTCTGTTCTTTTGAATCTTTCCCACTTTTATCAAATGCTGATTTCTTCTAATTTACATGTCAATGTGCACATCAGTATTTCAGATTAAAGACACCTCAACCATAGGTCACTCAGTACCACCATCCTCAATACCTGTGGGGTGGAGAGTTGGGGTTAAGTGGGGAGTACTGTTGATTAAACTGTGATACTCATCAGTTAGAGGTTTGTTTCACTAAGAGACTTGTCCTTTTATATTATTTTTTGTCATGTGTTCCTTTTGTGCACACATAAAAGATAAAATATAAGGGAAAAAACCTCACAATCCAAAACCAAACAAAAAATGAAGAACAGAAAAGACACCGTAAAAACCTTAATAATAATAATAATAATGACAATATCCACACATAGAATGAAGCAAGTAACTTCCCACTTCAAATATATCTTGTTTACCTGTGATCTTTTGTTTTCCTCTCAAGAGTACTTTGTGAAGAAAAAAGGACTAATGCAATTATTTTTTATAGTAGAAATTTCTACATTTAATTGGATCAAATCCTGTAAACATTCTATACCTATTATTTTACTTCATATTCTACTGTATTTCCTTAGGTTATTAATTTCTCTGAAAATTGATTTTTTAAACATATGAATAATATGCTACCTAGGGTACACCTTATTTCATCATTCTTTTGTCTCAAGCATTTAATTTGGCTCCAATTTTTCATTGTAATACTCTTGCAATAAGCACATTTGTTTATGTATTTTGGCTCATGTAACTTCTATATTCCTTGATGTGAAGTAGAAATGTTAGCAGTAATAATCCTAAGGATTTAAGAAACATATTGCTAAATTTATTTGGAATTCTATTACTAAGACTACCCATAAGCTCACAATGATAATTAGAAAATACTAGCTTGACCACACTTGTATAATGATTGAACATTTTACTTTATATACTTGAAAAATGTTTATCATCGATAATTTACAGTTTCTGTTAATAGAAATGTTGAAACACATTTTATGTGCATGTTTGTCACTTATGTTTCTATTGTCATTCATCTATTATATCTATTAATTTTATTCTCAGTATTTTGTTATTTGTAAGAGCTCTTTTCACTTTATATGTAATATATACTTATTGATAATATTCTTCCAGGTTCTCTTCTGTCTTTTAAGTTTGTTTCTAAATAAAAATAAAATACTTTATTTCTTTGTTATTTGTTTCATTGATATTATACCTAAAGTCATGTCTGTACATAACTGTTTATATATTCAATTTTTTGGGGGGAGGAATGGGATTCAAACTCATGACCTCACACTTGCCAGGTAGGTGCTGTGCCCCTGACCTATATCGCTGGCCCCTATATATTCACTTTTATTCTGGATCATTAGTCTTTCATTTGACAACCTATATGTTTAATTCTTCTTAAATTTATATGATGTTTCTGACCTTGAAGTTTCAGAAATTGATATTTTCCCCTGTTAAATCTATTCTCAGTTGATTCGTGGTACTTTCTACATTATTTTTAATTTTTTATATAACTATGATTCTGTTTGTGAATATTGAAGACTTTTGCAACTATTAATCTTTGAGGATCTAAAATGTGTTTAATTGCTGGTAGGTTAAACTATTGTTTTGATTTAACTGTGCTAACTTATCAAACACAAGTCTCATTTGGATAAATTTGAAAGTAAATCTCAGTGATAATTTTGACTGGGATTGGATTAAATCAATAATTTTAATTTGTGAAGAATTACTATCTTTCCAATAAAATTCTGCTAAATTTTCTATAATATAGTGTATTTGAACGCTGAGAGTATTTGGGACTCATTGTGTACTATAATTAAGTACATTTTATAATTAACCTTCAGCATCAGTTTGAACTACACTGCAGATGATTTTATGGATGTTGACTGTATACTAATTTAGAAGACTCTTAAGAAGGGTCAGAATAAAGCATTACTTACTAAGGAAAAGCTTTGCTTTAGCTCTTTGCTGTAAGCTTTCTTTTTACACACTGTGGAAAACTTTTTTCTGATGACTTAATTTTAAAAAAGTACAGCCTCTTTTAAATTATGAAAAAATTTGGTAGTCATTTCTTGTCTAGATTTATTATTTTTACTTTGAAATATAAAAATGATGGTGTCGGGCCAGGGATTTAGTTCAGCAGCATAAGCACCTGCCTGGCAAGCACAAGGTCGTGAGTTCGCTCCCTGATACAAAATAAAATAAAATAAAATAAAATAAAATAAAATAAAATATGGTGCCCAAATCCCACCAGAACCCTGTTATAATCTGCTTTTCTAAACACATGTGTTTTCTGAAATTTCAAAAGCTTAATTTGAAGCTTTTAAAAGTTGCAGTTTGAATATATGGATTGAGATGACTGCAGAAAAGCAAAGGAACACAGCATTTCCAGGCTTGTCTCTTGACAGAACAGTTTAAACATGCTTTATATTGGTATTCATCACATGAAGTATTATTTCTTTGTTTACCTACTTGCTTAATGCTTATGGTAGGATTTATTCAGGCAGGGGGTAGTAATAATAATGAATGGGATATTTAACATTACCAATCTGCAATTAAATATTTTACTTTTAGAGGCATTTCAATACATTTAGGTATTTTTTTTAAATGAATGGCTTCTGTTTGAAATATTGGATGTGTTACCATTTATATTATAATTGCTCCTAATGCAATTGAAGGAAGCACATATTATGATAGTGAGAGATTTGCATAATCAGAAAGGAAGAGTGTTTGATGTGGATGTGTTGCTAAATTCAATGAATTTAACATTAACTCTTAATGATCATTTTCTGTGGGGCTGCTCTTATGGGAAGAGGAACAGACTTCCAACTCACATGACATGATTTCAGTGGGAGATGGGTTCTAACACGTGTTTCAGGCAAGCTGCTAGATATGTTGATATTTGAATCACTTTTAAATCTTAATCCCTTATATTACCTTTCTAATGCTCACAATGAAGCAATTAAAGCTAAGGAGACTTATATACCATATATCTAAATATAATGCGATTTTTGCATTTTCTGGAAGAAATGTTCCGTCTAAGCTTTTTGATCAATTTTAACATAAAAGCTCCAGAAAAATACAGGCAGAATCATCTTTCTTCCATGAATAATAATTAATTTCATTGAGTATACATGTACTACTTTAAAATTATATAATTAAATTGGAGGGATGTGGAAATAAAAATAATTAAGATGTATTATGTACATGCATGAATTTTCCAAGGTAAATGTAATAATTACATACTGCAAACACAGTCTCATAAAAATTAAAAATAATAAAAAATGAAAAAGAAAGATCATATTCCCATTCATATTTCATATCATTATGCTCAAATCCTTGATATGTATCTTCAACATTGGAATATTCCTCTTCATGAACATAATTTTTGACATATTTAATTTTCTTAAAGATGCACCCAAGTGGCTTGTGGTACTGCTGAATCTAGGTATAATGTTCCACTTGGAATTCAATTCCAAGCTTGCAATTATATAAGATAGTATAATGTAATATAAGACCATTTTTTTCTTTTTCCTGTCTCATATGTTCATAAGCTATTTTAACAATATTCTTTCCAAAGCTTGATCATAATGGCATCCATCACTTGAAACTGTCATGTCATACTACCAAAGTTAATCCCTACCTTGAATTTATTTTTCTCCAAGACTTTTCTTCGTGACTGTTAGTTAACCTCTATAAGGCACCAAAGTAAGCCATCATTTGAGATCAAATAGAGCAAATATTTCTTTTCCAGAGAGTATTTTGAGAAGGTAAAGTGACTGTTCTGTAATTGGAGAAACTTAAAATTCAAGCATAAGAATACTTGTGAAATTAAAAAATTCATTTAGCTTTAGACTTTAGAAATAGTGTTGGAATCAGAACGCAGGTACCAACTCTGGTTCAACCAACATGCTTCCCATATCTGGCTATTGTATGCTTCAAAAGTTATACATTGTTTCATTTTGCCTGAAGTTTGTACTTCATAGATATGAAGTACTCCAACCTTGGTGTGATGGTTGGTATTACATGCCTGTAATACTAGCACTCTGGGAGGCTGAGGGAGGAGGGTAACAGTTTGAACCTAGCTTAGACAATTTAGTGAATTAACATCACCATGTCTCAAAATAAATAAATAAATAAATAAATAAATAAATAAATAAAAGGGCTGGGGATGTAGTTCTTTGCAAATGCCCTGTGTTCAATTTCCAGCAGTGGAATAAAAGTGCTTCTAAGAAGAATGACATATAAAGGCTTATCTGTGCATTTATGGCTTGGTGTGAAGGAAGTGATTAGCATTTTGCAAGTAGCCATGGACAATGATGAAAGCCTGATACTTGACAGTGAGAGAGCCAGAAAGGAAATGTCCCAACCTAAAAGCTGCTAGTTATCAGCTGAGTGTGTGTGGACTAGAGTAAGTTACTTATTCTCTACAGACTTCAGTTTCCTTTTTTAAAAATTAGGACAATCAATATCATTTATGTACACCAATAATGACCTCACTGAAAAAGAAATCAGGAAAACAATATCATTCACTCTAGCATCAGGAAAAATTAATTACTTATGAATTAGCCCAGCCAAAGAAGTAAAAGACCTCTAAAATGAAAACTACAGTATTCTGAAAAAGGAGAAAAATAAGGCATCAGAAAATGGAACAATATCAGATGAGGATTTAGCTGAGCAGCACATGTGCTTGGCTGGCAAGTGCTAAGTCATGAGTTTGAACCCTGGTACAAAAAAATATTATCCTCTGTCCCTAGATAGGCAGACCCCAACACTGACAAAATTACCATACTTTCACAGCCAATGTATAGATTTAATGCAGTCCAAGTGAAAACCATAGAAGCATTCCTAAAGAACTAGAGAAAGTAATCCTAAGATTCATATGGAATCAAAAGAGACTCAGAACAGTAAAAGCAATCCTGGGCAAAAAGAGCAAAGCAGAAGGCACCATAATCCTGGACTCCACATTATATTACAAAACTATAATTTAAATAAAGTAAAACAACATGGTACTGGTATAAAAACAAACATGTGAAATAATGAGACAGTAGAGGATGCGGAGACAACTCTAAGCATATTCACCTATCTGATCTTTTAAAAAGAGGCCAAAAATACAAACTGGAGGAAAGAAGACTGAATCTAGACCCATATTTCTCACTATGTACTAAACTAAGATCAAAATGGATCAAAGATCTAAATGTTAAAAGAGTAACTATCTACTAGAATATAAAATAGGTAAAGCTCTAGCAGATGCAGTCATAGGCAAAGCCTTTCTGAACAGAACCCTCAAAACACAAGAACCACTGATACTGAAAATAAACAAATGGTATTATACCAAATTCAGTATTTCTGCACAGAAAGGAATTCAACAGTGAAGAGACAACTAATAGAATGAGAGAAAAATTTGCTCAGTTTATCCTCAGACAGAGGACTGATATCTAGAATACAAAAAGAATTTGAAAAATTAGATTCCCTCTTAATAAAAGCCCCAATGAAAAACTAGACAACTGAAATGAACAGACATTTCTTAGAAGAACTGTAAATGACTATGAAATACTTGAAACAGTGCTCAACATGTCTGGCCATTAATGAAATCCAAATTGAAATAATACTGAAATTCCGTCTTATTCCAGAAAGAATAGTGAACATCAACAAATCAAATAGTAACAAACACTAGAGGAAATTGTGCAAGAAAAAAAGACACCCTTATACATTGCTGGTGAAAATATAAACTAGTATAACCATTATGGAAATTGGTATGGAGATTCCTCATAAAATTAAAAATAGAAATTGTATTTGACCTATCCAATTTCTAGGTGTCTTGAGAGAATTGAATAAATCATATTCCAGTGAAATATGCATGCCCACGTTTATAGCAGAATAATTAATAATAGCTAAATAGTAGAAGTAGCTTATGCCCATCAATCGTGAATGAAATGAATAAATTGTGGTATTTATACATAATGGAGTACTATTCTGTCATAAAGAAGGATAAACTGGAGTGATTTGCAGGAAAATGTTTGCACCTAGAGACTATAAAGTTAAGTGAAATAAGGCACGCAAACGTACATGTCTCATAGTTTCTCTTATGTGAGATACTTTAAAATAAAAATAAAGAACAAAGTAAAAGAGATAACAGGAAATAGAGAGATCTTTTGTGAAAGAAATGGATATCAAGAGATGGGGGGTAAAAATAGAAATAAGATGTGTTATGTATATGTCCTAACTTCCCATGAGGAACGTAATCATTACGCACTGCAAATAGGAACTTCTAAAAAAAATAAGCATTGAAAACATTAGGACAATGAGCCCCTCAGAGAATGCTTGTGAGAATTAGAAACCCAAGTTTAGTGCAGTGCTTCACTAAGAGCATTCAACTAATGGTAGGGAAAATAATAGGAGGTATAAGAACTACACAGTATGGGCACTCAACTTTCTCTTTCTAGCTCACAAATTTGTCTGAGCTCACATGTTTATACACATAAAAATATTTACAAAGCATGGAAAAGTACACAGCAGATATTTGAAATGGAATCTGTGAATGTGCCAACTGACAGCTCCATTTCTCTCTTCTGCCAGTCTAAGGTGAGGAATTTCTCTGGGGAAACACAATTAGAGTCTTAATATCAGTCTGTGAGTAAATGTATCACCAGATGAGCCTTCTCTAGTTGAAACAGATGTAAGATTGCAATGCAACAAATATTTACTGAAGATCTACCCGACTCCAATGATATGGCAGAGAATTTAGGCAAAGATCTCTGTCTTATGTAACTCACATGCTATTGGTGAGGAGGGGAGGTATTACCAAGACAAACAAATAAAATATATAGATTGTGATGCAGGCATACAAGCTACAGAAAATAAAAGCAATAACTAGAAGCAAGGAAGAGGGATAGCGTATGTTGAGGTGGGCTGGGGAGTGGCTGGGATTCCATAAAGGGTTATCGGGGAAGGTCTCACTGAGAACAGAGCAGTTGAGTAAAATCAGTGATCAGACACTGGCTATCTGTTCACTGAAAATCTTGACCATTTTTTCTTACTCATGCAGCCTGCTGTAGCTTTCCCAGCCGCCCTGGTCTGAGCATGAGCTCTAGTCAATGAGACGTGAGCAAAAGCTCCTGGATTCCAGGCCTGCCTCACCTAACTTCCAACATTCAGATGATATTTCTTGACCTTTCTCCTTCTAATATTAAAAAAATAATGGCAATTTTGAAAGCAATGTGCTAAAGTATTCATAGCCATAAAAATCAAAGCGTACTGGTGCCTCCTATTTCATAATTTAGAAAGAAGTTGCTTATTGAGCAGAAGCAAACATTTCTTAAAACTTACACTTGTGAGAAACATCTTAGTGTTCAGCCACTGATATATTTTTTAAAGTTACAGTTATTAAATTAGTTAATATAGAAATAAACAGGTAAAGAAATAAGTCTTGTGAATACTATAAGAAACAGTACTCTAAGCAGAGGAAATCAGTATCAGACCTTGAGACAGAAGTACAGTCAGAATGTTCCAAGCACCAAAGAAGAGAACCAAATGTGCTCATGGTAGTGAGAAGAGCAGTAGGTGATGAAGAAGGTGATGAAGAAAAGAGCAGTAGCAGATCTTCAGCTATTCTATGTAGAACCCCAAGGTTTTCACATATCATGTGCTCTTTTTTCTGTCAAAGTCAGTGTTTAGATCAAATTCTAGAATAATATGTGTAAGAGCTTCCCAGGATGAGCTCAGTTCTCCACCCCTAATTTAATAGGCCCAATCAACTAAACGAGCCACTGGAATTCCTCAATATTTTTTCTGTGCTCCCTACACAGGTACTGGAACAGACTCCTGAAACCCTCAGAGTGCTTTAGTTCTTCCATCCTTAGAGGTTAAATTAATCTATCAGCAAAGCCTGCCATAAATCCATTACTATCTGCTGAAAGACACCTTGAAGATCTGACTTCAGTTTTGCTGATTTCGATTGCACTTAGGCTTTTCCCCTCCTAGACATTAAAAACAGCATCATCTTCCTGCTTAATCCTGCTCATTTGCCAACATTAATGGGCAGTTCCAGTAGCTTCCAGTTTTTCAGGCTAGAAATATGTGTCTTCATCACTCCCACAGTGTATCAATAAATATGACCTTAAACTTCTACTTGAGATATGTCTCCTTAAAGTACCCACTACTCTATCTTCCCTGCTGCTCCATCCTTCTCTGATACCCTCAATCAAGTTCAAACTCACTATTTTCTAATTGATATCTGCCTCCAGCCTTGCGTCTTTCTTAGCCAATCTTGACACTTCAGAATGAGAACTCTATCTAACATATCTCTCTGTTCCTACTCTTACATCTTCAATAACTCCATAGTTCCAATAGAATAAAACCCAGCATCTTTAACCTGGGTCAAAAAGCTTTTTGTGACCTGGTTTTTACTAACTTCTCTTTTTTTCATCTTATTTTTTTAAAGTACACTGTAGAACTTACTTGTCTTTGAAATCCAATACTATATCAGGTCTTGTCACACAATGTTCCTTTTGTCAGGTATAACTTTCTGTTCATCTTTATCTGTACAACTCCTTTCAACCACAGGCTAGGCATTACTTCCTCTATTAAGTGTTTCAAGTATAATTGACAGATCTTGTTCTATTGTCTTATTGCTTCTCACAACATTTCTGTGATAGACAATATAGTGATCACTATGCTTGTCAATGTATTGCAAATAGTACAAGGGAAAGCACCCCGTCTTTGGTGACTGTATCCTATTTTCAGTATTTTACATATAGTATTTGCTCAATTTTTAAATTAATAATCTCCAAATAATTTCATTCTAGAGTTTACATTAGTCTTGGAAGGTTTTCTATGAAAACCAAAGTGTATGTATATAAAGGGGTTATCTGCGTAGAATTAGCAAAATCAGTGTAAGCTATATACAAGGAATTTGCAAATAATAGCATATGAGTCATTTTTGCCCACTTTCTGCTTTTGCAGGTGAGGTCTTAGTGGAACAAAGCCACATTCATTCATTAATATATTGTCTATGAATGTTTTTATGCTACAGTGGTATTGCAGAGTAGTTTTAGCAGAGACTTAATTGCCTACAAAGTAAAAAAAAAAAACCAAAAACAGTTACTGACACTTTTTAAAAAGCTCACAAACTATTCTATGTGCCAAGTCCTTTTCTTAGACACATACGAGGTACGTGAAGGTACAAGAATTGTGATGTAGGGGCCAGGGATTTAGCTCAGTGGCATAAGTGCCTGCCTGGCAAGCGCAAGGTCGTGAGTTCCTCGGTACCGAAAAAAAAATATATATATATAAAGAATTGTGATGTAAGAAATTATATATAATCTGTATAATATTTCCTGTTATACATTTAATCAAGAAAATGCATATCAACATTAGCAACCCTCTAAAACAATCCTAAACACCTTACACAAATATTATTTCACATGATTTGACATGAGGACAGGTGATAGAAAAATTAGGCCCTGCATCTGATTACAAACACCTATTTCATCAATTTGCTAAAGTTTCCAAATATGAAAGCTATGTCTACTTAATACAGAATGAACTCGGAAAATACTTAGTAAAATATTCATATCTCTGCCTTCTTTTCCTCCTTGTGTTTACATTATTTCAATTTCTTTCTTATTTTTCTTTTTTCTTCATTCTTTTCCAATATTATTTCCTTTTTAAGATTTAGTTTTTTCTTTGGGTTTTGTATTGATTTTTATTAATGCATTATATTTTAAATTTGTTGGGGATAACTCCATAATTTCCAATCCCAGAAAATATCATCTATTGTCTTTTACTATGCACATTTCCATTGGAATAAAAATATATTATATAGACAAATAAAACCAAAGCGAGAGAGAGAGAGAGAGAGAGAGAGAGAGAGAGAGAGAGAGAGAGAGACAGGGAGAGAGACATTTTGTTCACCACTTTTATCTTGGAGAAGAAAGGGCAAAGGGTACTTCGATTTCATTTATTTGAAATCTGCACACAATCCCAGGTAAGTTCTTCAGAAACATAGATTACTATTCTTTAAAGGAATATACCCACTGGAGTTACAAAAATAGTGACATTCCCTCAAACTGCAGCTTGTAAAGTGTCATGTGGTCATGTGGGAATCCCTGGGGGTTCTTGAGACCCATTCATGAGGTCTGTGGGGTCAAAACTATTTTCATAGTAATATTAAGGTGTTATTTGTCTTTTTCTTTTTCATTCTTCTATGCATTTTCTCAAGAATATATGATGCGAAATATGGTAGCATATTGAGTACAAAAATAGATATAAGAATTTGCTGTTTTCTACTAAATATTAAAGTATTTGCACAAATGTAACATGATGGTATCTTCTCACTGTATCTTTTTGTTGTGTAACACAGTTATTTTTAATAACATTTTTATATCAAAATATTCTTTTTAAATGATTCAATAAAAAATATTTCAAACATTTCTCTTGATGTTGAGCATACTAATTGGTATAAACAAGAGTTCTGTGGGTTTCTGAATAATTGTTTAGAGTATAAAAAGGAACAGGTATGGTGGTACATGCCTGTAATCCCAGCACTCTGGGAGACTAAGGCAGGAATGTCAGAAGTGCAAGTCGTGCTTAGGCAGTTTAGTAGCTTAATGAAACTATGTATCAAATAAACAAAAATAAAGGTAGCTCAGTGTGAATGCCCTAGGTTTAATCCATCATATTGCAAAACAAAGTATAAAAGGGTCTTGAGACCAAAACGACTACCACTGGTGCAGAAGAACTGGATACACAGAATGCAAATGCCTTGTAAGGCGTTCATTTTGTTTTGTTTTGCTTTGGTTTTGGAGAAAAGTAATTTATATCTGTTATCAGGCATAAATAATGATAGCATGTCATGCATACCAAGAGCACCAATACAAAAAAAATACCCTTCATGCTAGTAAATATGAAATGAAAATGAAAACAATCCATGAGGTATGAGGAACTCCACAACCAACATTTCTGTTAAGATTCTGAGAATTTGCTAGTGAATTTATAAGGGACAGAAGTAGGTAAATAATATAGGCAAAGCACCATGAGGGCTAACTGTTCAGGTTAGTGAACTGCTTAAGTAGCTACAGTGAGATTCAGTGATATGCTAGGTTACGTCGGAGACCTTAAAAAGATATATATATATATATATATATATGGGTCACCTAGAACTTATAACACATTGACACAATTTCACCTGTCATTAAGTTCATGTTTTTAATCAACAAATGTTTAAGTATCCATAATGTTCCAGGTATTGATTATACTACATGAGGAGGTGGTTAGAAATTGCTGATAGCCAAATAGTAGATGCTAATTTATACAAAAATGGGTTACTTTAAAATTTGATGAGTTGTGAAATGTAGCTTTGCATCAACAAATATTTATTACACAACTACTAAGTACCAAGCATTTAGTGACACTTGCTGAATATTCAGGGATAAACAACAGAGATTAAGTCATCACACATATGAAGTTTATGCTATCATGGGTTATATATACACTAAATTAATACTCATACAAAAAGTATATTAATGCAATCCTTAAATATATGAAGACAAAGTTAAGATTGCTATGAGAGAAGCCCTTTATTTATAAACTTTCAAGTTAGAAACTTGCATAGGTATGCTTCATCTGAAGGCAAACATATATCTGCTTCTACTTATGAAGAAACAATATCAGTGTTTGAAATACTTCTTTTAGTTTCATGTACCATGTATTACTCTAGACTAAGTGTTTTATGTTAGTAAATGTTGTGTCCAAAATCCAAGAATGATTGTGCAAAGTGGTCAGAAAACATAGAAAATAAATGGTGATGATGCTGATGATCCAAGATCTTCAAAATAAAAAATTTTCTTCAAAGGCTTAAATACAAAAGCTCTTAATCTCCAGAATGGAGGCGTACAGTCTAAAATAAATATACTTGCAGTCATTTGTAATATAATGCATTCCTAGGGAGGAGAAGTACTAGTTCTTCTTTAGATAAAGAAGGATACTATAGTTTTAACAATGAGTTTTTCTGAAAAGTTAAAACTGAAGCCGAGCCCTGAAAAACAAGTACACATTGATATAGGGGAAAAGCTTCAACACAGAAGAATTAACTTTTCTCAAGGAAGAAAAATACTTAGCGTTTCAAGGAATTGAAACTAGACCAGTGTGACTAGAGTGTGGTGAGCAAGGTTAAGAATAGCAGGAGATAAAGCGAGAGGGATGGACAGAGGTTCGGAAGATAGGATATGAATTGTAGCTGCATTGTACGTGCTGTGGGAGATACACAACTAAGGGATCTGGGAAACATGGTCAGCATTAGATGAAATAAACAAAATCATTACAGAAAGGGAAATAGTGTAGGCAAAGTCATGACAGTGTAGAAGTGCGTGGTCTGATTTGCATTTTCTTAGTGAAGGACCTGTGGAAGGGGACTGGCAAGAAATAGTGCTAAAATGCTAAGCTTGGGTCAAGTTCTAAAGAGCTCTACTTGACTGCCAAAATTAATAATTCTCTCTCTAGTGCCAGAAAACAACTAGAGTTGTACAAGGGGAGGTATAGTGTGATGATTTTTATGATCTAAACAAAATATTTATTAGTCATTGGGGATATATTCTATAAAGATACTTACTCAGGTGGGTTGCATTTATATAATATCTTCTCCAGAATTATCACTGTACAATAAAATTAGATCCGATATAGACTTCATTAGTATACTATTTATTCTAATGTCCACATCAGTTATCAAATTCATTGAACATTAGTTAAAATGCAAAGGAACATTGGAAGTTTTTCTAATAGGTTGCTTTGGATCTCATGCATGAATTTGACTATCTCATTATCTAAACACATATTTTAATATAGTAGAATCCAAAGGATAGTCCCAAGGATTTTGGGGGAACAAACACATACAGATGCACAATACACAAATTTAAATTTAACTGGATTAAAGATTTATATACAACACCTAACACTCTGAAATTTATAGAAAACAAAAAATGGAGGGCAAAAAGAACTCAGAGGAAACTGTTTTTGATAATGATTTCTGAAAATGACGCTGAATTTATAGGTGGCAAAAATAACACTAGACAAGAAGGACTACGTCAATAGAAAAGGAAACAAGAAAATGAAAATGTAACCTACAAAATAAAATACTGATAATTCATATGTAGGATAAGAAATTAATACAGGAAATATTTTTATTTAAGAGAAAAAATCATAAGAAAAACAAAAAAAGCAAAAGAGACAAGCAAACAAACCACAACAATGAACCCAAAACAATAACAACTTAAGATTTCAAAACAAGATAGGAATTTAACAATGGTTGTTATACTGCATGTTGTTATCTTTAAAAATGTTGCTTAGATTAACTATCAGGTATAGACATGCAAAATTGATCTAATCATGAGTATTAACTGTTCTTTTCCAAGAACTAGTATAATTAGTGGTATAGTCATCTTAGTGATCATATATATATATATATATATGCATACACAAATTTATATCTTATTCTTTTTCCTATCCTTCTTTCCTCCTTTCTCATCTCCCAGTTACTTTTCCTCTTTGAGCAGTGTCTTATTCTTACACAATATTTATTGTAGATGTTGGATCTTATTTGCGCTTTCAGTCTGTTACACTGGGGAGAAAATATAATATTTACACACATGACTTATTTCACTTATAAATATGGTCTCAAGTTGTATCCATTTACCTATAAAAGTCTCAGTGCAATCCTTCCTTATAGGTAAAGTGTATTCCATTGTATAAAAATACCGCATCTTTTTTATTCATTCCTCAGTTGATAGAGACTTGGGTTGCTTGCAAGATTTAGCTATTACAAATTGTGCTGCTTTAAACATGGGTGCAAATATAACACTGTGGTATGATGTTTTCAATTCGTCTGGAAAAATACCCAGACGCAGGATAGCTAAGTCAAATGGAACCTCTAATCCTTGCTTTTTGAGGAACCTCCATATGGATTCCCACAGTGGTTGCATGAGTCCACACTCCCAACAACAGTGGAGAATAGTTCCTTTTCCCCAACAGCCCCTACAACATTTGTTATTGATTGATTTCTTGATCTTGGCCATTCTTTCTGGAGTGAGATGGAATCTGTGTTGTTTTAATTTGAATTTCTCAAATGATCAATGATGCTGGACACTTTTTCATATATTTATTTACCATTTGTATTTCTTTATCTGAAAGGTGTGTATTCACCTCAAATGCACATTTTTTGCTTGAGTCTATCAATTTTGGGAGCCTAATTATTTAATTCTTTATAGGTTCTAGATAGAATTCCTTCACCTAAGGAAGAGTAAGCTAAGATGTTTTCCCAACTTGTGGGTTTTCTTTTCACTCTGTTGGAGATTTCTTTTGATATGCAAAAGCATTTTAATAAGATCAGATCCCAGTCGTTGATTTTGGGAAGTATTTCCCTTGTAGTTTGACTTTTTTAAGGAACTGTCTGCCTACACCTATGTCTTCAATATTGCTTCCTACTTTGTCTTCCAGTATATTTAGTGTTTCTGTTTTAGCATTTAGAACATTGATGCATTTTGACTTTAGCTTAGTACATGGTGATAGACACAGGTCTAGCTTTATTTTTCAGCATATGGAAAGCCAGTTTTTGCAGCAACACATAATGCAGAGGCTTTTTTCCAGAGTATGTATTTGGCCCCTTTGTCCAATATAAGGAGGCTGAGTATGTTTGTACTTTTGGCTATATCTTCTAATACGTGTTTTTATTCCAGTACAATGCTTATTTTATCCCAGTAGATTTGTAGTGTAATTTCAACTCAGGGATTGTGATGCCTCCTGCCTTGCCTTTGTTGCCCAGGTTTGCCTTTGCTATTCTAGGACTCTTCTGGTTCCAGACGAATTTTTGGACAATATCTCTACCTTACAAGGTATGTGAATGGTATTTTGATTGGAATTGCATTAAATCTGTATAACAATTTTGGGAGAATTGCCATTTTCACAATGTTTGTGTTTCCTATTCACGAACAAGGAATATCTTTCCATTTTCTGAAATCCTCTTCGATTACTTTTTTCAGATTGCTGCAAATTTCAATATGCAGATCTTGTAATTTCCTTGTTAGATTGATTCCTAAATATTTCTTTATTTTTTGACACTATTGAGAAAAGTGTAGTTTCCCTTATTACTCTCTCAGTGAGTTTGTTGTTTGTGTACAGAAATGCTATTCATTTTTGAGTGTTGACTTCCTATCCAGCTACATTACTGAATTATTAGATGTCTTTCTATGAAGTTTTGGTGATCCTCTATATAGAGTATCAAGTCACCTGCAAAAAATGATAATTTACCTTCTTCCTTTGTTATACTTATTCCATTTATTTTTCTTTTTTGTCTAATTACTATATGTAGTGTTTCCAGAACTATATTGAATAGGAGTGGTGATAAGGGACATCCTTGTCTTGTTCCTGACTTTAGCTTAAAAGTTTTCAGTTTCTGTCCATTTAGTAAGATGTTAGCTATTGGTTTATTACATATGGCTTTTACCAGATTGAGGTAAAGACCATCTATTCTGATTTTTCCTTAGGTTGTTTTTTTATGGTGAATGAGTGTCAGGTTTTTTCAAAAGCTTTTTCTGTGTCTATTGAAATAATCATGTGATTCTTGTCTTTAGCTCTGATAGTATGGTGTATTACATCTATTGATATATATATATATGTTGAACCACCTCTGCATTCATGGGATGAATCCCACTTGATTGTGGTGTATAATCTTCATTATAATTTGCTGCATTCTGCTTGCCAGTAGTTTATTGAGGATTTTTGCATCCATGTTCATTAGGGAGAATGGTCTCTAATTCTTTTGGTTGGGTCTTTCTCTAGTTTTTAGTATTAGGGTAATACTTGCTTCCAGGAATGAGTTAGGGAGAATTGTTTCCCTTTCAATTTCATTGAACAGTTCAAGAGTGTCTGCACTAGGTCTTCCCTAAATTTCTTGTATAATTCAGTTGTGAATCCATAAGGATCTGTGATTTTCTTTGTTTCAAAGTTTTAATTACATTTGAAATTGAATGACCTGAAATTGTGTTATTCAGCAGTTTTACATCTTCTTGATTCAGCTTTGGTAATTCATAAGTTTCTAGGAATCTGTCCATTTCCTCTGTGTTATGGAACCTATAGGAATATAGGTTTTGGAAGTAGGTGTTTATGATCTTCTTCCTTTCTATAGGATCTGTAATTATTTCACACTTTTCATTTCTTATTTTGTGGATTTCAGTTTTTTCTTTTGTCTTTTTGATAAGGTTGTCTCAGGTTTATCAATTCTATTCATTCTTTCAAACAACCAACTCTTTGATTCATTAATTCTTTTTATTGCTTTCCTAGTTTCAATTGCATTGACTTCTGCTCTGATTTTTATAACTTCCTCCCTTCTTTGGGCTTGACTTGCTTTTCTTTTTCTAGAAGTTTGAGGTGCAGCATTAGATAGTTTATTTGTGTTCATTCCATTTTCCTGATGGAGAATTTAACATTACAAATTTCCTTTTTAGGACTGCTTTCATTGTGTCCCACAGGTTCCAGGAAGTTGTATTTGCATTTTTTGTTCAGTTGTAGATATTGTTTAATTTCTTCTGTGACCCACTGGTTATTTAGGACAGTGTTATTTAATTTCCTGTTGTTTATGATGTTCTTGTGGAATTCTTTTGGTCATTAATTTCCAGTTTTATTGTGCTATGGTCAGCTAATATCCATGGAAGAATTTACATTCCTGTTCATTTACTTAAGCATGTTCTGTGGGCTAGTATATGGTCTGTTTTAGAGAGTGTCCCATGTGTAGCTGAGAAGAATGTGTATTCCGATGTTGTTGGGTAGAAATCTCTGTACACATTTACTAGGTCCATTTGTTTATAAATTTGATTCAGTTCTTTCATTTCTTTGCTGATTTTTTTGTTTGGTTGATCTGTATTTTTGTAACAATGGGGTGTTAAGATCCCCCATTATAACTGTATTATTGCTCATTTGATTTTTCATGTCTACTAAGATTTGTCTTACATAGCTGAATGCTCTCATAGTTGGTGCACATATATTTATGATTGCAATCTCCTCCTCTTCAAGTTTTCCCCTAACAAGTATGTAATGACCTTCTTTATCTGATTTGATCATTCTTGGTTTGAAGCTCACATTGCCTACATACAGAACAGCTACCTCTGCTGTTTTCTGGGTTCCTCTCACATGGAATATTATTTTCTGGCCTTTGAATTTTAGTCTATACATTTCCTATTGAGTTAAATGTGTTTCTTGTATGTAGCATATTGTTGGATTTTGTTTCTTAATCCACTCTGCCAGTCTTTTTTTTTTAGTGGTGATTTGAGACCACTTACATTGATGGATATAACTGATATGTACTGACTTATCTTTGTCATGTCATCTTTCCATTGTTACTTCTCTACCTTTTCTCTCCATTCAAGTGTTTTTCCTGCTTAGTCATTTCATTCTGATGTTGCTCTTGGAATTGTAATCATCTTTCTCTTTCTTGAGTATTTTTCAGTACATTTTGTAGTGTTGGATTTGTGGTCAGGAATTTCTGCAGTTATTCTTTGTCATGGAAGTGTTTTATTTCTCCATCAATTTGGAAAGATAGTTTTGTAGGGTACATCAATCTGGGTTGGAAGCTTTTTCTCTGAGGACTTGAAATACTTGACTTCAAGCTCTTCTTGACTGGAAGATTTGTGTTGAGAAGTCTGCCATGATTATGATAGATTTTCTTTCATAGGTGATCTGTTCCTTTTCTCTGACTGATTTTAGTATTCTGTTCTTGTGCTGGATTTCTGGAATCTTAATTATTATACATCTGGGTGAAGATTTCTTTTCATTATGCCTAATTGGTTGCTATATGCCTCGGTTAGCTGTATGTCAGATTCTTTTGCCATGCTTGGAAATTTTTCTGCTATTATTTCTGTAAATAGTCTTCTTATGTCATTTTTGTTGACCATTGATATTTTGGTGACACCTATCAGTCTTATTTTTTTTCTCTTTGCATCATCTTGCAGCTGTTGAATTGTTTCCTGGTCCCTTGTTTGTCTGCTTTTTGGTACCAGAGATTGAACTCACAACCTTGTGCTTGCCAGGCAGATGCTTAAACTGCATGCAGCTAAGCTAAATCCCCATCCCCCAAGCTTGTTATTTTAAGACAACTTTTCTTTCATGACAATAAGCTTCCATCCTGTCTTCAAAGTCTGAGTTTCTCTTTAGCTTCATTCAAGCAGTTTTGCCACCTTTCAGTGGAATTTTTAATTTCCCCTTTGGATGTTTAATACATTCTAATTGTCTTATATTGTTTATTCAAATTTTCCATTATTTTCTTAAGTTCCTCTATTTTTACCTATATCTTCTTTAGATACACACAATATTTTTTCATAATATTTGCCATTTCTTTTTTTACCCAAGAGATTATTTCTGATCTGATTCTTTTCTATAGTTTCATGGAGCTCTTTCTTTAATCCAATTGCTAAAATTTCAGAAAGTTCAGTTTTGTGATTTTCAGTGTTTTTCATCTCATCATCTTTGGGTTTTTTCTTCGTGGGCTAGAGGGCTAAACCTACATCTTGCTTTTTCATTTTATCATTTTCTTCTGGGATCTGTGTGGCTTGCCGTACACGCTTCCAATGCATTGCACTGGGATGCAGAGCTGGGCAGAGCTTAAATCCTCTGATACCCACTTGACTAGCCAGGGTGTACCCCAAAACTATGGTTCTGGGGCCTTGTGTTCTGATGGGCTGAGCTTGAAATCTCCAGGACTAGACATCTAGGCTCATTGCTCCCTAATGGACAGCTCTGGGGTTCTAAACTAGGCAGCGCTTAGTACCTTTGGACCTGTAAGGCAGGTCAGGTATTTCCACAGTGGATTGCACTGGGATGCTAGGCTGGGTAGAGCTTGAATCCTCTGGAATCCATGCAGCTAGCAGTGATGCACACCTGCTGTATGGCACCAAGGATTTGCACATGGCTGGGCAGAGTTCAGAACCTCTGTGTTCCATTCAGCTAGCCAGGATGCACCCCTGGAGTGTGATGCTGGGGACTTGCAATTGGCTAGGTGGGGCTTGGATTCTCTGGGATATGTTTGGCTAGCTGAGATGCAACCCTGATTTGTGGCACCTGGGCCTTGAACTGTGCTGGGCAGAGCTTGGAATCTCCAGAACTCTTTGGCTAGGCTGGTTGCTCCCAGATGGATGGCTCTGGGGCTCTGTGCTGCGTAGGGATTGGTGCATCTGGGACCAGTGGTTGGCCAGGCATTTCCCTAATGAACTGTGCTGGGGTGCTGGTCTTGGCAGAGCTTGGATCCTCTGTACATTGAGCAGAGATGCACCCCTGGAGTAAGGCCTGGCTGGATGGAGTTCAGAACCTCTGGGATCCATACACCCCAGAGTATGGTGCCTAGACTTTGCACCTGGCTGGGTAGAATTCAGAGCCTCAAAAACCTTTTATATTTTAAAAATTCAAGCATATACACAAGTATATGAGTATAATAAATATAATGAATCCCTATTACCTATCATCCAGATTCAACCTCTACTACTCTATTACCAATCTTGTTTCAACTTTCACTGTTTATCAATTGGTTTTTAGTTACATCTTCCTTGAAGTACAGTAAGTCATTTTCTTCATTGCAGTAGAGTATATGCTCCATTAAATGCATTCATGATGTGTACATAATTCAATAACTTTGAGAAAATTTATGAGCACAGTATTTCTTTATCTTTTGTGTCTTTTTAAATTTCTGTCATGATTGTTTTATGGTTTTCATTTTACATATCTTTTATCTCCAGTTAAATTTATTCCTAATTATATTATTTTATCTAGCTAACACAAATTGTACTGCTTTCTTGATTTCTGTACCAGATTATTGGCTATTATTGTACAATAGTACTATTAATTTTTGCAGCTTGATATTTTATTCTATAATTTATTGGTTCTGCTTATCAGTTCTAATATTTTTATTATAGTTTTATTATACAATTTTGGGTTTTTCTAGGTATAAAAACATGTCATCTCCAGATAGTGCCAAAATGATTTCATTTTTTTCACTTAGGTGCTCTTTATTTCTTTCTCTTGTTTAGTTACTCTTACTAGGACCTCTAGTACTACAGTGAATAAAAGTGGTGAAAGTGAGAATCCTTTTTCCAGATCTTAAAAAACTTTTAGCTTTTTTTTTTCGACTCAACATGATATTGGCTGTGGCTCATATGTTACCTTTATTAGGTTAAGGTACATTCATGAATGACTAACTTGCTCAGAATGATATAATGAAGGGATGTTGAATTTTATCAAATTCCTCTTTTATATTTGTTGAAATAACCAAATGATTTTTGTGCTTCTTTCTGTTGATGTGTTGCATCATGTTAGAATACTTGAATTAGAAATTTCACTGTGTTTTTACTTTTTATTTCTTTAATGCATAACGTTTAAAAATCTTACATGTGCTCATTAGCCATTTGTGTATTATTTCATGTTTAATTTTTTTGTCTAATTTAATAATATTGACTTATAAGACCTCTTCATAAATTCTGGATACAAATCAAATATATAATCTGCAAATATTGTTTTCTAATGTGTGGGTTGACATTTCATCTTCTTAATGGCTTCTTTGAGCTATGAAAGTCTATAGTTTGATGTCTAGTTCACTAATGTTTTCAGTTATGAATTGTCCTTTGAAGTCATATCTAGGAACTCTTTTTATCCATGGTTATAGAGATTTTTCTCCTGTATTTCCTTCAGAAATATTACTGTTCAGTTCTTACATTTATATCTATGATCCTTTTTGAGTTATTTTAATGTATGATATATGGTAAATGCCAAAATAATCATTTACACATGGATATTCAATTGTTCCAGTAGTATTAGATGAAAAGTTCATCTTTATTCATTAAGTTTCCATGCCATTTTTTGTTCCACTAATCTACAAGTGTATCCTTTTGCCATCACCACATATTTACAGCACTATCCTTATGCCAATATCAAGATATACCTATAGATTTATCAATGTAATTTTTTCTCAAGTTTTGAAAATCAGGCAATGTGCACCCTCTTATTTTGTTTCTTTTCAAAACTGTTTAGGATATTCAGCACCTCTGAGTGTCTATATATATGATAGAATTAATGTATGAATTTCTTTTTTTTTTCCATACAGGTCTGGCTGTGTAGCTCAGGCTCCCCTTGAACTCACTATAAAACCAGGGCTGGTCTTGAACTTGTGAGGTGCATCATCATACCTTGCTTAAATATGTTAATTTCTCAAGAAAGGTCTACCAAGATATTTATAGAGATCATATAGAATCATAGATCAGTGTGCAGATTGTTGTTATTAGTATTGAGTTTTCCAATATAGAACAAAATGAGTGTCTTTATTTAGATCTTTAATCTCTTTGATCAATATTTTAAGTTTTCAGGGCACACAATTTGTATTTGTTTTAAGAAATTTCTGACCTTTTCATTTCACTAATTTTTGTGCTATCAATAATGGAATTGTTTTCTTAGTTTTATTTTCAGCTGTTCATTTTGGAATAATTCTATTTATCTGACCATTTTCAAGATTTTTCTATTTGTCTTTGGATTTTAATATTTTAGCAGTGATTTTTGTTGATATTTTAATATTTTTTTCTATTGATTTTTGCCAAATTTTATCTCATTTGTAAAGTGTGTGCATTATTTTTCCAAATATTTTCTACTCATTTTCTTTTTGTCTTTTCTGTCTGGGATTTGTATAACTTATATGTTAATGCACTCATTATTTTCACATAGGTCTCTGAGTCTTTGTTCATTTTATCATTCTTTTTCTCCTCTCTGTTCATTTTGTTTATTTGTATTTGAATCAAGTTCAGTGATTATTGAATTTTTCAATTTAAGTTTGTTCTGAGGCCTCAATTGTGAATTTCACATTTTACTTACTTTATTTTTCAATTCTATTAATTTAACTTGGTTATTTTAACAATGCGTATGTCTTTCTTTTTTAAAAAAATATTTAAAATAGAGAAAAGTCAGAAAAGAAGAACTAAAAGCAAAAAGCATAAACAAAAATGGTAAACTCAAAACAATAACAATATAAGTTTTCATAACAGAATGAAAGAAATATAACAATGGTTGTTATATTGCATGTTGTTCTCTTTTTTCCAAAGAAAGAAAAGAGAATTAAACAACAAAGAAAAACAGAAAAGAAGGGTAGAACAATGCCAAATTAAAAAAAAATTATCATCCTAGAATTACTAGTTGATAATATTACTCATTGTCGTCCTAAAGACTAGATGCCAAAGTCCCCAAATCAGAGCATAAATAGTGGCTAGACACTCAAACATTGACAGTGCAAATCCTTCTGTTCAATGTTCCAACAGAAGAAGTTCAGTAATATAGTCATCTATCTTGCACACTATACATACCATTATTCTCTTTAGAACACTTTCTTTCCCTTACGCTTTCATAATATCTATTATACGTTTTGGGTCCCATTATCCTGTCAGTTTTTATTATTTTTTACACTAGGGAAACAATGTGATATTTACTCTTGTGAGCCTTGCTCATTTTACTAAAGAGGATATTTTCAAGTTGCCTCCATTTACCGATAAAGGCCTCAAGGTCATCCTTTTGTTACAGCTGAGTAGCATTCCATTGTATAAAAATACCACATGCAGTTGATGGGCATTTTAATTGTTTCCAGGATTTAGCTATCACAAATTGTGCTACTATGAACATAGGTGCACATATATCACTGTGATATGACATTTTTAGTTTTTCTGGGATAATAGCCAGAGGGGAATAGCTGGATTAAATGGAAATTCTAATCCTATATTTGAGGAATCTCCATACTGATTTCCATAGTGGCTGCCCCAGCCTGCACTCCCACCAACAGTGGAGGAGTGTTCCTTTTTCCCCCCAGTCTCACCAACATTTGTTACGTTTTCTTGATGGCAGCCATTCTTTACGGGGTGAGATGAAATCTCAATGCTGTTTTAATTTGGATTTCTCGAATGACCAGTAATGGTGAGCATTTTTTCATGTATTTATTTGCCATTTGTATATCTTCATCTGAGAACTGTGTGTTCATCTCAGATGCCCATTTTAGGAGAGGGTCTTTGAATTTGAGGGGCTTGATGTTTTTCAGTTCTTTATATGTTCTGGATATAAGTCCTTTGTCTGAGGGACGGTTGGCTAAGATTCTTTCCCATTCTGTAGGTTTTGTTTTTCACTTTGTTGATGATTTCTTTTGAAGTGCAAAAACTTTTAAGTAATATGAGATTCCAGTTGTTGATTCTTTGAAGTATTTCCCATGTGTTTTGTGTTTTATTGATGAATTCTCTCCCTACACCTATGTTGCTAAGGTTTTTACCTACTTTGTCTTTCAGTAGATTTAGTGTTTCTGTTTTAATATTTAGATCCTTGATCCATTTTGACTTTAGTGTATGGTGATAGGCATGAGTCCATTTTCAGTCTTTGGCATGTGGAAAGCCAATTTTTCCAACACCATTTATTAAAGAGGCTATTTTTTTCCAGTGAACATGTTTAGCCCCTTTGTCAAATATAAGTTGGTTGAGTGTCTTTGTAGTAGTGTTTGCATCTTCTAATCTGTTCCATTGATCCTGAGGTCTATTTCTTTGCCAGTACCATCCTTATTTTATTACTGTGGCTGTGTAATATAAAGTCAAGAATTAGATGCCTCCTGTCTTGTCTTTGTTGCCCAGAATCGCCTTTGCTATTCTAGCTTTCTTCTGTTTCCAGATCAATTTTAGGAATATTTTTTTCTAGATATGTAAGGTATGTTGATGATATTTTGATTGGGATTGCATTGAATCTGTATAAAAGTTTTGGGAGTATGGCCATTTTCAAAATGTTGTTTCTTCCTAACCAAGAGCAAGGAATGACCTTCCATTTTCTAATATCCTCTTCAATCTCCTTTTTTAGAGTAGTATAATTTTCATTATATAGATCTTTTACATTTTTGGTTAGGTTGATTCCTAAGTATTTCATTATTTTAGTTGCTATTGTGAAAGGTGCTATTTCCATAATATCTCTCTGAGTTCTTTGTGTAGAGGAATGCTATTGATTTTTGCGTGTTGAATTTGTATCCAGCTACACTGATGAATTTGTTTATTGCCTCTAGTAGTCTTTTAATGGAGTTTTTGTGGTCTTCTACGTAGAGTATCATGTCATCTGCAAATAATGATAATTTAACTTCTTATTTTTCTATTTGTATTCCTTTTATTTCTCCCTCTTGTCTGATTGCTATGGCTAATATTTCTAGAACTACAGTGAATAGGAGTGGTGATAGTGGACATTCTTGTTTTGTTCATGATTTTAAAGTGAAAGCTTTCAGTTTTTGTCCATTTAGTATAATGTTGGCTGTTGGTTTGTCATAAATGACCTTTATAAGATTGAGGTAGACACCATGTATTCTGAGTTTCTGAAGGGTTTTTATCATGAACAGGTGTTGGACTTTACCAAAAGCTTTCTCTGCGTCTATTGAGATGATCATGCAATTTTTATGTTTGGCTCTGTTGATGTGGTGTATTACATTTATTGATTTGCATATGTTGAACCATCCCTACATGCCTGGAATAAATCCCACTTGGTCATGATGTATAATCTTCTTGATGATTTGTTGCATTCTATTTGCCAGTATTTTACTGAGAATTTTTGCATCAATGTTCATTAGTGAGATTGGTCTATAGTTCTCCTTTTTGGTTGGGTCTTTCTCTGGTTTTGGCGTCAGGGTAATACTTGTCTCCAAGGCTGATTTAGGGAGGACTGCTTTTCTTTCAATTTCATTGAAGAGTTTAAGCAGTGTTGGCATTAAATCTCTAAATTTCTTATAGAATTGAGCTGTGAATCCATCAGGACCTGGGCTTTTCCTTATTGATAAGTTTTTAATCATGTTTTCAATTTCAGTAGCTGATATAGGGTTATTCAAAATTGCTACATCTTCTTGGTTGAGCTTTGGTAGTTCATATGTTTCTAGAAATCTGTCCATTACCTCTGTGTTTTCCATCCTATGTGAGTAGAGATTTTCAAGGTAGTTGTTCATGATATTTTACATTTCCATGGGATCTATAGTAATTTCCCTCTTTTCATTCCTTATTGCATGGATTTGTTTTTTTTTCTTTTTTTGATAAGGTTGACTAGAGGTTTATCAATTTTGTTTATCCTCTCAAAAAACCAGCTGTTTTATTTGTTAATTCTTTATATTGTTTTTTGTGGTTTCAATTTCATTAATTTCTACTCTAATCTTTACAATGTCCTCTCTTCTATGAGCTTTGGGTTTGACTTGCTCTTCTTTTTCTAGGAGCTTGAGATGTAACATTAGGTTACTTATTTGTGCTTGTTCCATTTTCTTGATGTGACTATTTACTGCTATATATTTTCCTCTTAGAGACTGCTTTCATTGTGTCCCAAAGGTTACAGTATGTTGTATCTGAATTTTCATTGTATTGTTGATATAGTTTTATTTCACCTGTAACCCATTGGTTCTTATTTCACCTGTAACCCATTGGTTCTTAAGGAGGATGTTATTTAATTTCCATGTATTTTATGCAGGTTTTGCAGTTTTTTGCTGTTGATTTCCAATTTTAGTGCACTATTATCAGATATTATGCATGGGATAATTTCACTCCCTTTGCATTTACTTAAGAATGCTTTATGAGTTAATATATGGTCTGTTTTGGAGAATGTCCCATGTGCATCTGAGAAGAATGTGTATTCTGATGTGGTTGGATGGAACACTCTGTAAACATCCACTAAGTCCATTTGTTCACAGGTAGGATTCAGTTCTGTTATTTCTTTGCTGACTTTTTGCCTAGTTGATCTATCTCTTTGCAACAGTGGGGTGTTAAGATCTCCTATTACAATTTTGTTTTTGTGTACTTGGTTTATCATGTCCATTAGTGTTTGTCTTATATAGTTGGGTGTGCCTGTATTTGGTGCATATACATTTAAAATTTTTAGTTCTTCCCCTTGTGGTTTTCCACTTACAAGTATGTAGTGACCTTCTTTATCTCTTTTACTCATTTTAGGTTTGAAGCTTACTTTGTCACCAAAGAATAGTTACCCTGCTTTTTTCTGGGTTCCTGTTGCATGGAATACTGCTTTCCATCCTTTGACTTTTGCTCTGTGAGTTTCTTTCTTTGTTCAAGTGTGTTTCTTTTATGCAGCATAGTGTGGGGTCCTGTTTCTTCATCCATTCTGTCAACCTGCTTCTTTTGACAGGTGAATAAGCCTATTTACATTTATGGTTATCACTGATATGTACTGGCTTGACTTCACCATGCTGTGTTCCTATTGTTGGTTTCTTGCTTTTTTCCTTTTATTAATTTCTTGTCTAGCCTGGTGATTTTTTCTGTTGTTGTTCTGGAGATTGTGGTCATTTTTATCTCTATCTAGCGTATCTTTCAGCATTTGGTTGGTTTTTTTCTAAGGTTGGTTTGGTGAACATGAATTTCTTCAGTTGTTCTTTTTCATGGAAGTATCTTGTTTCTCCATTAAATTTGAAAGACAGTTTTGCTGGGTACATCAGTTGAAAGCTGTTTTGTTTTAGGGCTTGAAATACTTCACTCCAAGCTCATCTTAACCTGAAGGTTTGCACTGAGAAGTCTTCTGTGATTCTAATATGCTTTCCTTGATAGATGAGTTGTCTCTTTTCTCTAACAGCTTGTAGTATTCTGTTTTTATGCTGTATATCTGAAATTTTAATTATTATATGTATGTGTGTAGATTTACATTGGTTATGACTGTTTTGCTTTCTATATGCCTCACTTATTTGTATGTCATATTTTTTGCCATGTTTGGGAAATTTTCTACCATTTCTCTGAACAGCTTAGGTATGTCCTTTGCGTTGTCTCCTGCCTCCTGACTGATGTCTATTAATCTTACATTGTTTCTCCTGGTATCATCTTGAAGCTGCTGGATTGTCATTTTATGCTGCTTTGTTGTTTTTATAAGTTCTACCCTTTCATGATTGCTATCAGTGATCCTGTCCTCAAGGTCTGAAATTCTATACTCAGCTTCATTTAAATGGTTTTGCCAGCTTTCAACAGAACTTTTTGTTTCTTGGATCTCTTTGAATTTGTTTCATGTATTCTGCTTGCTTTCTACATTGTTCATTCAAAGTTTCAACCAATTCTCAATGCTCTTGTATTTTTTATGCATTTCTTCCCTAGATATATTGAGCAAATCCTTTACTAAGGTTATTTCTATTTTTACATAAGACATTACTTCTAATTTGATTTCCTCTATAGCCTCACAGATTTGTTTTTTTACTTCATTTGCTATTTTTTCAGAGATTTCTGGAGTATGAATTTTAAAATCCTCTGTTTTGCTGTTGCCTGTTCTTGCACCTGATGGACTAGATATTTGTGATTGCATTTTGGTTTTTTGTCTTGTAATTTTCAACTTCTGGACCAATATCTTGTTATTTAATCCCAATAGGTTCTGCGACGGAGCTTGGAAGCCAAACATTCACAGTGGTGCTTGGTCCAAGAGATGGGGAGGGTGGTCGAGGGCAGCGGTTCCAGCCAGGGTGAGCGCGTCAGTCCTCTGGGTCAGCACAAGGGAGGAGTGTGATGGGTCGCAGGCATGGCTCAGCTGCCTGAGCCAGGAAGGAGCACCACCATCAACCTCTGTGCAGTGGCAGTGGGAGGGCGCTGATGTGGTCAGGCCTGGGTTGGCTGCCTGAGCAGGTATGGGGGAGCTCTGTGGTTTTCCTTTGTATGGTAGTTGTGGGGAGGCACTGAGGGACTCAGGCATGCCCAGTGGCCTGAACAAGGGCCGAGCTTGGTATTCCTCCTCCCTGTGGCAGAGGCGCTGAGGCACTCAGGCAGGCCAAGTGGCGCAAGCATGGGTGGAGCTCAGTGGCCAGTGTTCTTCCTCCATGCAGTGCAGGGGACAGGCAGGCCCAGTAGCAGAAGCAGGAGCAGGGCCCAGCATTCCTCCTCCATGCAGCACGGTCAGGTTGTATGTCTTTCTTGACATTATTTATTTGTTTTCATTATCATCATATTTTCTTTTAATTTGTAAATATGATTTGTTTTAGTTACATGAGTGGTGCTTTAATAAAAAATTTCAGGTCTCTCTCTGCTAAATTTAACACCTGGACCCACACAGAAACAATTTCTATTATATTTACTCCACTAAGAACTGCAGTTTTCTTTCTCCATGAACTTATGACACATTTTTTTCTTAAAAATATGACATCTTAAATAATATATTGAAGTAGCTTCAGATTCTAGTTTCCTCCCCTACCATTGCCTCATTGAAATTTTACTAATTTGCTTCATCGAAATCTATGGAATCTCTTTCTCCACACTGTGTGGCTACTGATATCTTTTCTCTATTAAAAAATGAAAGCAAAAACAAAAATATAGGTGTATCTTCTCAGAGGAAATCACTTCTTAGTTGTGATGAAACAACAGCTGATCAGTAGCTATACTCAAATACTTCAAGCCAGTAGGGTTTTAAAACTTTGCCAGTAAGATCTAGCCATGCATTATAAAATGTGTTAATAAGTCAGCAGTTTCTAAGTCTACATAAAGAAGAAGAGCTTCTCCAAGCCCTACATGGCTACTCATTTGCATGATATGAATAGGGAGTAAGAGCCACTGTAGGTGTATACCTTATATTCATGCTGATCTTATTTAAAATTGAGTTTGAATTATCACTTTTCAATTTGGTGTATGCCTTTGCTTGATTTCAGATACCCCACAATGCTGTTTTCTGAATGCTAGTTCATCTTGATTGTCAACCTGGAGAGGAGATTGGATTTTGAGGACAATAACCTCATCAATGAGATATGACATTGATCACTTCAGAGCTAAGTGGACTATTAGGAGGAAGTAGCCCATCAAGGTGTGACCTTGGGGATAATATCTGGTCTCTGGCTCCTTTCTTTCTGGCCATTCCACTGTTTTCTGCTTCCTGGATACCATAAGTTCATCAGCCTTCCTCTGCTATGCTCTTTTGCAACTTTCTGCATTGGAGCCTGCCAACCATGGATAGAAACATCTGAATCTGTGAGCCAAAATAAACTTCTCTTCCTTTAAATTGTGTATACAAGGTATTTTATCCCAACAATGGGAAAACTGATCATTACATATAGAGTGTACCATTTTGATGTTCTGGAGATTTGTTAAGCTTTTTCTTTCACCAACTCAAAAGGCTTATTTTTGAAGACTATGTTTTAAGTCCCTATGCATATATTAGGCACAAGTCTAATAAGTTTATCAACATTATCTCTATAACTATTAGCAATATTTCAAAATACATAGTATTATCTTGAATATAATGAGTAAAATGAAGCTCAGAGGGGCTGAGGATTTAGCTCAGTGGCATAAGCCCTTGCCTGGCAAGTGCAAGATTGTGAGTTCCATCCCCTGTACCAAAAAAAAAAAAAAAAAAAAAGCTCAGTAATTAACTTGCCCATGGAAAAATGGTAAAATAAAAATACAAACCCAAAAGTACCATGTTATTTACTTCCAAATGTAATAAACACAAGAGAAACATAGGTGATTATTACCCAGCATTTAGTTAGAAGGTTTGTTTAATTGGCCAGTCTCAACTCCAATTACTCTTATTTTCTACTCTCTAGTATAAAGGTTAATTAGCAAGGAAACACCAAATAAATCAGTAGGAGAAACAAGCTATTGTTTGTCAGGGATAGATTATAATCATTAAAAAAAACATTATATTGGTTTATAAAATTAGAGTGGTTCTTGAATGAAATCCTAGTAAAATACAGTGTACCACCTAACCCATAGAAACCTATCAACAGAAACCTAGTTCTGAAATAAAAGTATCATTAAAAAACTGACCTTAATTCACATTTCTTGAGCAATAAAGGGTACTCACTGGCAAGTTAAATATCATTGCAGAAATTCCTTCTCATTCCTGTCATAACCATTCACTACTTCAAATCTTTCAAAACCTGAAACTCTCCATAAACCACACTTATATTGAGGAATTCTCATGTTCTTCTTATAATACAGATAAATGTTTCCTCTCAACTTTCCTGTCACTTAGTCTTCCCAGTCTGCTTTATTTGTTCTCCACATTCCACATAATTAAAAATTCATAAATATATTCATAAATACATACCATTCTCCTTAGATACCAGAGGAAATATACACCTGGGAAGAAACAGACTTGAAGCATTTTCATTGGCTGAGCTTAAGGACAGTCATCAAGGTAGTAGGGGAACACTCATTTGTTAATTTGCCATGTCTCTGTCATCCTTATTGTTGCTTTGTTCATGTAGGAAGTACGGTCGTGTGTAACCAAAATGCAAATTGCACAGATTTGGTCAAAACCATGGACTGTTAGTTATGGATTCTTCTATAACATTGCTTAGTTTGGGTCAAATATTGTAATGTTTTTGAGGTACAAATTTGTATTTTGGGAAACAGACATAAGCATTCTGTCATGATTTTCTCACTATGTCACAGAGTCAGGAGAGATGGTGGAAATGGAAGATCTTCAAAACTGATCTATGATCAAAATTAAGTAGAGAAACATTTGTAAAACTCATAGCAAAATCCCTTTCATATAGAAATTACCCAAAACTTCATGCTATTAACATTATTTCTTGTAAATTTTGGGTTTCTATTTGGGCAAGTGAACAGTGATAGCACTCATGGAAGATTTTGTAGAAGAATAGGAAATATTGAGCTTTAGACATGCTGATTTTAAGATAGCTTCCAGACAGGAGAGGAAAAGCTCCATTTGAAGCCACATATGTAGGTCAAGTTCAGATTCATATATTTCCAGACACATTCATTGGGCTAAATATTAAATCTGGGACCAAAAAATATAGATGATTTTGAAAGAATCTGCTTAGCTACCAACCCTGGAGATCTATTTCACTACAACTGAAAAGTCTATTTAAATTTGGCCTGGTTACAAGATTGCATTCTAGATAATGAGATATAAGCAAAAATTTTGTTTAACATTTCCAATAAATCCCTTAAAAAGGGAAGACATATCTCCTATTTGCCTCCTTCCTAAATCCACCAGCTTGACAAGCAGATTTAATGGCTGGAGATCTAACAGGCATCATTAAGGTAAGGGACACAGCAAGTGGTGGCAGATTCTGGAAAACAAAGAATTTGGGTCTTAAATATCATAAAGCAATGATTCCAGTTTTAAAAACTTAGTGGAAGATTTCTTTTACATTTTTACTTTGTTTCAGTGACAGTAATTTTTTAAAAATCTCTCTAGATTTGATTCTAATTGGTATACTGAGTGCTACAACTGTGGCTATGGTCAACAACCAGGGAAATGACATTGAGTGGCAAGTGGAGAACGTTGATGGTACATTCTTGAGAAATGTCAGCATATAATAGGTAGGTGAAAGGAGTGCCATCCAAAGAGAAGGGGTTATGCAGAGAAATAGTGAAAGCAGATGGGCAGTGACACTGAAGACAAGACAGTGCACTAATGCAAATGATTAGTTATTGCCATGTATCCAACAGACAGGAGTTCAGTGGATTGGATTAGAGATCTTTGGTGATCTTTGCATCAATAATTTCTGGGTAGTGGTAGATATTAAAGCAAGGATAGAGTGTGAGAAGGAGAAGGAGCTAGGAAGAGAGAAAAAAGAGAGTGAATTTAGGGGGATGGAATTCGGGAAAGAGAAAGGAAAGTAGAGAGACAGTATAATAGAAGCTAAGAATAAATAAACAATAGTTACTGTGAAGCAAATAATAGCTAGTAAAAGAAAGCAAAATAAATGTATCAACTTTGTTGGCCCTGTATATGAACAACAAAATTCCAAGATTAATACGGGATCTGATGGGGGAATTTTAGTTTTTGAGTCTGCAATGGGTGACAGAGAACTGCAAGGAACCATCGAGATTTCCTACTAGTAACAGTGGCATTCCTCATATAACAGCACATGGAAAGATAGTGGCTTGTGGCAACATCTAATCCAGGGTATGATTTGGGCTGTTGCTTTTGGGGCTAAGCTTCTCTTTTTTCATTATGTCCATTTCTGAGATGGTTTTCTATCCTTCTCTGTAGGAAAGTAGTCAAGTCTGTATCATTCTCTTAAGGTCATTTTCTGCTTACCTTTAGGTAGATTTTGTCTCTATTATTCACAAGTAAGAACCATGCCAAGTAACATTTGGAAACTATTTGGAAAGAAATATTAGTAGTGTATTTATTTTTCAAACTGGGTGCTAAAACATTCACTTGCTCATGTACAAAAAGAAAGTATAAAAAGGGCAAGTTCCTTTTTATACATGGACTCCAAATGAGTCCAACTGGGGCATGCTTTAGTTTGCGGTTATTTCAAACATTACATCTTAGAGGCTGGGGATTTAGCTCAGCAGCACATGTGCCTGCCTGACAAGTGCAATGCTGTGAGTTCAGTCCCCAGTACCAAAAAAAAAAAAAAAAAAAAGACCAAACATTACATCTTCAGTTGCCCTTGACTTGATTGCTTGACTTTTATTTATTTTAAGACTATATCTGTATTTAAATAAGGATGCAGACATCCTCAATTTCACTATGGTACCCTAAACATTCCTAAAATGTGATCTGTAGAATGAGATCTTTGCACTTATTTTCTTATCTATTATGATACCATTCTCCTGATCTAGTCCCCATACTTTGTTTTCCAACCTTTCTGATATGTGATAGTTTAGGGTGGTAGTTTGTGGCCTTGAGAAGACCTCATATATTCATTAGTTCATTAGTCACTACTTGTGCTCATCTATCCGGGTGGCTTTCTGACACCTGATCCTTCCCCAGAGTAGTGTTTAATGGTTAAGCACTGGGAACTCTGTTTTGTTAAGTTTAAGTAAATAGCGTGAGAAAAATATGAGATGTAGTTAGTTGACTGCAGACTGATACTATCTCTATGCTGAGAAAAAAAATGACACAATGTCTTCAACTCATATCTTTCTTCCTCCTGATATTCCAAATCCCTGTGCTTTGACCACCTTCTTTTGATGTTTCAGATTTCACTAACTTATATCTCAAATTGAACTCTCTATGTCTGATATTTTTCCTCTTTCTTTCTGATTTCCCTCTTTTGTATTTCTTATCTTAGCTACCAATGCTCCATTGGGGAAGGTATCATCCTAGAATTCTTCCCCTAGGTCCCCTAACTACCTCACCTCACCTAAAAATTATCACATTATTCTACTTCTATATATCAAATATGTCTTCATTATGTCACAACTTTATAAGTTCTATGATGCTTGCTCATGGTACCCATTCTGAAATACTACAAAATTACTACTTAACTGGAGACACTTTGCTACTAGTCTCAATGATTTTTCATCGTAGCTCAACTACCAGAAGGGTTTATAGGGTTCAATTATAAATTATTTAAAAGCTTTCTCATCCCAGAAAAAAATGTTCTTTGTGATTTAAATCTTCCATGACCAATCTATCTTCACTGCTTCATTTATCACATCATACTTTATCCCTTAGTTGTACAAAAGGAAGCACTTTATGGAATCTAACCAGGATAAGTAGACAGGTAGTTTTTTTTGTGAAAATGTGAAATTGGAGAAATAATATAAAGGAATTTACACATATTAAAACATTTTTCATAGAACACAAAAATGGTCATTCCTACTCCTCTCATTTGGTTAAGGTTTAAGCCTTTTCCTGGAGTAAGGATTCTCAATGTGTTATTTTCTTATTCAAAACTCTTCTACATTCCATCGCTTATAACTTTACTCTGGTTTCTTTAAAGTGCAGTCAGATTTAGAGACAATAGAAAGAACCCAAATGCAAATATTTTTCCAGATTTTCACTTTCTACTCCTGTTGCAATCTTCAGCATTGCCTCACCTACTTCCGATCCAATAGCGTTTTTTGTTATGTAATCTCTTTTATCAAATCTTCCAAAGAATCATCTTAATTTTCATAGAAAAAATAATTCCTTTTCTTTATACATTTCTATGCTATTGGTTTATATAATACACAATTAAATAATAATATTTAAAAAATAGAATAGTTAGGATAAACAGGGAACCAGAAATTATTGACTCATGACAAAAATATTCTCAAATAGGGGAAGACAATGTACATGGCACTAAATGGTCACTTGAAAACCTCTCATAGACATCTATAGATTACTAGTATCTGGCATTAAGTTTGGAATAAGAATTGGCAGTTGTTTTTACATAGAGAATGAAGCACCTAGCATAATTAAATGAGTAAACCAAATGGAAGTTAAGTGAGCTTCTTTATCCTGAACTTTGTGTAATATTTCAATGTAGCCAACTTTCTTACTTCAGTGATTTTGCCCATAAGACATTTTTTTCTCTAGCATGTTCATTCATTCTTTCCTTGACTCCTCTCATCCTTTAAGATCAATTCTAGCGATCATCCTTCCTAACAACTCCACCATGAACATAAAAGTTCATGGAAGACCAAGCATTGGTTTGTGTATCTATACAAAGTAATACTGTCAGTTTCAGCCAATGCAACAGCATATTTGGCTCCACTTGGTTGGTTTTGCAAGAACTTGCCAAGTTGCAAAGAATAAAATATGACATAAAAGGATAAACTATGAAGGTAATTTTTCAAAGTCTTTGGTGAAGAATTATGAATGTCCTTGAAAGCTTTTCAAGAGTCACTTGAGAACAGATGGGAAGAGATCCATTTTTATATAGACACCTGTGGATAATAATGTCTGTATATTTCTCTTTGACCAATCTAACAATAATGCTGGCAATATGGATTGCATCTAAAACAACTTGTGGCTATAGGTTGGATGAGGATAATATATTCAGTTTCAGGACAAACTTCTCCCTAATGCCCCTAAAATTTATTGGTTGGAATACTGTGATACTGAAGTAAACAAATGTACAAAATGTTTGAATGAAAGCTTCTTCTTGCTATAACCAGTAATGGAAATTGAAGTTAGTTCTTAAGTATATTAAATTCTGAAGAGCACCTAATATCTTCATTATTAACCAAATTCCTTTCAATTTTTTAAGATTAGAAATGAACAAATCTAAATTGTAGAGCTGAAAATGTATCCATGGAAATGTGATAACATTATAAAATTGGTTCTGGTTTTGTAGATTCATTTTTGTCCTGCATAACAATGTAAAGTGTAATGATTTACATGTTTGGTTTAATATGAATTTGAATAAAAATGTTTTGTGCTTGAATTAAGGAAAAATTTATGGGTCTTTTTACCATGTACCAGGCTTTCTGCCAAGTCCCGTGGGGTATAGAGATAAGAAGATAATACTATGATTTTGTGAAGCTTTCAGTCTCATGAAAATATGTAAATCACAATGATATACAGTATATTATTTAAATGTTATATAAAGTTTAAAAAAGAGCAAAGAGAAACTCAGTAGAACAAACAACTTTGATTCAAGAAGAGAAAGTCACACTCATAGTACACTTTTGGATCTTGAGGGATGGATAAAATTTTAGAGAAAAAACATAAAGGGAATGGTGAAAGTAAAATTTAATTTTTTTGTAAAAGGTGATGGGAAGAAAATCTGAGGATATTTTAAGCTTGAGACATAAGCTGAAGCAGTAGAAATGATGGACAACAGGCTTGGAAAGATAGGTTAAATCAGACTCTATGTTGGATTCCTTTGCTACTAAACATGAACAGCTAAGTGGATGGCTAGAGAACAGAAACAGAAGTATATACTAGAGAATATTAGAGTTCAAAAGCAGGATAAATAATGTAAAACTTGATCTAAAGTAAGGACTCTTCAATAAGCCTGCTCAGTCCTACATTCTAGTTTCAAATGCTTGCTAGCTGCATGGAGTTGAAGGAGCTTTGCCAGTTTGTGTTCCCATTGCCTTCAATACAATTGAAAGCAGAACAGCACTGTTTCATGCTATAACTGTTGTAAGGATTATATGAGCTATAATACAAGGTACCTGACAATATTAAATGTCACCAGCACCACTACTGTCACCATCACTACCACCACCACCACCACCATCACCACTACCACTATCCTCTTCTAAGGATCTGTATGAGGTATTATAAAGCCAAAGGTCCGTGAGAAAGCAATATAAATGAGCAAAGTGGGACCGCTTTGGCAAACTGAACACAAAGTTTGCTTACCCAAAGCCATATTCATAGAATTTTAATGTACACATAAATCACCTAGAAATCTTGTTAAAATGCTGACTCTGATTTATTGGATTCTGCATTCCTTAGCAACTCCCAGATGATCTCTTTGCTCCAGAGCAGAGACCACACTTTGAGTGGCAAGAGGCTGAAACATCTGTTACTCAGTTGCAGATGATGGTGCCAAGAGATAATACAGGAACGAATGCTTAGAAGCCAGATCTAAATTTTAAAAAGAAGAAAGAAAATCATATTTTAAATATATCAATTTTAAATATTACCAATTAATGGGGCAGAGGATTTAGCTCAGTGTTGTAAACATCTGCCTGGCAAGTGCAAGGACATGAGTTTGATCCCATGTACAAAAAAAGAAGAAAAAGGGACTGGATGTTTAGCTCAGCCACATAAGTGCCTGCTGGGAAAATGCAAAGTTGTGAGTTCGATTCCCGGTACAAAAAAATTATTTTAAAAACAGCGCTGCTTCAAAAGTATTCAACCTAGATATAGCCTGTGGGCACTCAGCTCTCAAATTCTCAGCTGGATGAAGCCAGAGTCAAGGTCAAAACTGGGGATGGATAGATGAGAAACTAGAGAAGTTCAAGTAGATAGAGAGCAAATAGACTGCAATCTGGACTGGAGCGATCCTTGAGGCAAAGTGCTGGATGTATGAACACTCTTTTAGCATTGGTTTCTATGGATAGGCTGCATACGCTTCGTGATGGCACATAGTGTGAGGGGATTTTGAATATATTAAAATTTTTGGCTTTTAATTTTAAGGAAACAAGATTGTTGAAAAGCTTTTTGCTTGAAACTGAAAGCGAATTGTTTAGAGGATCCTGAATAAGCATGGAGCCAATTTTAGACACTTCTGAGAGAAAGAGTTGCCTTACAAGGAGTGAATAGGGGTATACAAATTGAAAAAAGAAACTTTTTCAAGAGCAGGTCCTACTAGGCCTAATTCAATGAATTTGATAAGACCCATTTCTAATTAACAGCAATCATTTGCATGCAAACAATGAGCTAAGGTCTTTAAACCACATTTTCTACCTTCAAGCACATTAAAGATTGCCTCCCATTATCTTATTTATTATATTAATTTGCTTGGAATAGAAGTACATATCATATACAGGTAAACTTTGGTTCAATAAATCAAAAATAAAACAGTCTAAATAAATACTAACTTACTGATCAAATACTAAATCTTATGCAGTAAGGCCTTTAAAATAAGCCTAACTTTAATTTGAACTTCCATGCATTCAGAAAGAGATTTGTCAAGCATGCTTGCAAAACAATTATGGAAACATTATTTTTCCTGGGACTGCTTTTCAGAAAAGCACCAATGTTCCTTTACAAGGGAGCTTCTGTACATAACTTGGTTTTTCCCTAGACAAGACCAAATCTAGGACAGGGAAAGTTCAGTGTGAACCTGGGAAAACTGAACTGAAATCTTGAAGGAACTCCCAGTAGCCAGGATTAATAAGTAGAATTCAGTGGAACACTGAATGAATAAGAATATATAAGTCCACACTGATATTAATATATATATATATATATATATATATATAGAGAGAGAGAGAGAGAGAGAGAGAGAGAGAATGTAAAGCTTTTTTCTAAAAACATAAGAAAGTCAACTGGTAAAAGTAGGATCATGTCAGAACTAGGGAAACCATATTCTTGCAAGCCTTATGGTAATGGTGAGTGATTTAAGGAAAGGTCTTATATGGACATTTAATGCCATTAGATGATTTATAAATTTCAAGGAAAAATCAAGACTTGACAATGCAAGATCTGATGGTTACCACCCTAAGTGAACAATTAAACAGCATGTCAGCACAATAGGACTACCTCATATAATGCAATTCTGCAAGATGTCATATGATATATATGATATCACATGTGAAGTATTCCTGCTAAAATATTTGAGTTGTATCTTTTCAAGTCTTGTCTAGACCAAACTTACCAGAAAATCAGAGAAGACAGAACAAGTGAAATGACACCATGAGGGGGAAAAAACAAATCAGACAAATGCATTTTTAAAGGTGGGGTATTATCTGAACCTACTGACTTGGAAATTTTCAAATGTCCATATCATTTCAAAGTAAGGGAAGTGAAAGGGCTGTGTTAGACTAAAAAGAATAAATGAAATGACAAAATACAATACATGAACCAATATGTGATGTTGGTAGAACTCCCTCCCCAAATATGAAGATGTTTTACCTTCAGGAAAATTTGAATATGGGTTAGGTATTAAATAATGATGTGATATTATTTTCAATTTGCTTGTGTATGATAACCAAACATTGGTTATATATGCTAAGCCTATACTCCAAAGTAATGTGTGCTGAAATATTTAGGGATGAACTAAAATGGTATTTATAAATTACTTATAAATATAAAAACAAAATATGTGCTTGTGTATGTGCATGTGTGTATATATTATACTCTATGTTAGATTTAGAAAGTGATAGGGCAAAGGGAGGTGGGGAGAGAGAGAAAATGCATGTATGGCAAAATGTTAATAAGTCTTGACTAGGAAGTTAGAAGAGAGACGGGTATATGGGTACTCATTTTGCTATTTTTTTCAACTGCTCTAAATGATTTCAAAACTCAGTTAAAAAGTATGGTAAACAATAAATTCAAGAAATATGTTTAATAAAGTAACTCTTAGATTAAAAACGTTTTCTTCAACATATGTCTTTTGGCTTATTTTTTTTGCTGTATTTGAAATAGAACCCATGGCTTTGTGCATAACACTAGATGAGTGCTCTAGGACTGAGCTGTATCTTGAGCCAGCCTGTCTGTCTGTCTGACTGTCTGTCTATCTGTCTATCTTTCTGGGTCTGGCTATGTTGCTCTGGTTTGCCTCAAACATTTGATCCTCCTGCTTCAGCCTCCCCAGTTGTAGCAATTACAGTTGAGCACCACTGAGTGCTGCTTCTCAATATATGTTATTAGAATATATATTCTCAATATAAGTAGCCTTACTGTGAAATAGGCTAATCGAATCAATATTGCATTTGCCAAAAATGATAAGAAAACATAACTTCTTGAGACACTTTTTGATTGACAAGGGCTATGATCCAGAGATTTTTCAATTCAGGGATTCCATTCCCCATCACCTTGCTTCCTTTTCCCATTCAAACTTGTTTCAACTGACTTCACCTTAACTAAAAAAAAAAAAAAAAAAAAAAAAAAAAAAACTTTTCAGTATGTTGTTAGTACTTGAAGGCCTGGATCCCAATAGTCTTTTGCCTGACACATTCTCTCCTAGAATTCCAGAAGAAAAGGAGTTTATAAAAACATAACTGAACATTGAAATGATTAAAATTATAACAAATTAGGATAAGAACCTGGGCAGATAAACACAAAATTGTCTAGAAACAGTCAAGATCATTTTTAATATCATGGATTCTTGATAATTTTGTAAAGTCTAGGACTCCTCAGAATAATGTTTCTAAATTCATAATTTACAATTCTCCAAAGGAGCCAACCACACTGAAATACTGAAACAATTACAAAAACAAAATTGTGATATAGAATTCCATGTACATGTTTATTAACACATTAGGCAATAGGATCTTGGGGTCATAGCTAATGTCTACTGAATGTTTGAATTACTTAGAGTTGAATAGCAATAATAATTTCTAATATCTACAGCACATAATAGTGATAGTAGCTCACAATACCCCATTATATTTTGTGTGGTTAACTAGAAGAAGCTAACTCAAAAGTTCCAAAACCAAAGTATTAATAAAGAGACAGAAATGTTAAGTCACTTGATTTGATCAGCACATATTGTATACATCTATTGAAACATCAGTGTACTACATAAATACATTAATGTGCTCATCAAAAATTAAAAAGTTTAAGATAGAGATATTAATTATCCTTCTTTAATCATTATACATATAAGTATATATTTCATATCATCACATTATACTCTACAAATTTGTACAAAATTTTAAGCTAGTAAGAAACAAACGTAAAATAAGCATAATCATATTTTGAATTCTCTGTGAGAACTCCAATGAGATATTAACATATTTGATTTCACAGACATTGTTAATAATAATGTATTTTTAAAAAAATTCAAAATAGAAAGAAATGCTCAATTTCAGTTCGAGGCTAGTGAACACAAAGAGGTAAATTTTTCCCCTTAAAGATCATGGCACCCCTTAAATTCTACTCATGGACCCAGGCTAACACTTCTTTGCATAACAGTCCTGCTTTTTTTAAACCTATGATTTCCTTTTATAGGTGATGGTCTTTAATCTGCATCCTGTTTAGAAAGATCATCTTGGTGACTAAGACACCATGAAAGTGATTAGTATCAAGATTAAAACTACAGATGCTATCCAATTCCTGTGGCACATAAATGAAACAAAGGTAAATTTTCTCTCTTAATTTATACAGCAAATTGACTATTTTATACTTCATTTGTTCCCAACATAGACTAGTGTTAATAGATGTCAACTGTTCTCTGAATATTTCTGAGTATCTTCATATTACCATACTGATACATTGCATTTTCAAAAAGAAAGGTTAAAATTATGTAGATATATAGTCCCAAATAGTTTTTACAGTTTTTTTTTTACTTCAATTGCACAATTTGTTTCTACATCTATACTAACAGTAAATATGTGATGAGCTCATACAATGAAACTTAAAAATCTAAAATGAGTGGGCAGGACTAAGAAATGTTTAGTGTTTCTAACAGCTTACTTTAAAGGCCATTACAAGTGAAGATCCTTATGGTCAAGTTGAATAGATGTCTTATTTTTCACCTGTGAAATAAATAACTTCCACTTCCTTTCAACTTCAACTTGTGTTGCTACTGACTAACAACAGTTAAATGATTATAGATTTTTCACAACTGCTAGGTTAACACATTCTTATGAAATATTATATTATTTATTTGAACTTGATTTACTACTAGAAACTTGGAAAGAGCTGTGAGTATATAGGAACAACTGGCAACCCTTATATTTTATGATAGTTTTAAATTTCACAAAACTGTAAAGATCTAAGGCTGAGTTCAATATTTAATGTAGGACAAAATATTAAATCAAAAAATTTGATATTCAATTATAGCCAAATCCCTAGTTGTAATTAACCTACAATTTGGATAATATTTCCTAACAGAGTCAGCATATACTGTTTTCTTTTAAAATTAGAAGGATCTAAAATTTTAGAGCTGACTATATGAGATAGGCATATTTCCCCATGTTTATTTACAAATCATAATTTACATTTAGAAACCAATGATGTACAACATTTGAAAAACTTAAGTAGCCAAGAGTTATTGGAGGGGACAGCACTATACTTTTCTCAAATACTATGTAGCAAAATCTTTCAATTTTAGAAAGAATACTTTATGCATATCAAAGAAAAACAATCTTTCAATCCATTTAATTGACTATATATTCAAGATACAATTTTATGTAATTTTATTCATTTTGTCTTAATGCTTTCATTTTCTACTATCTAACTTTAAACTAGATTGAGCTTGCTTTAGACATGATACAAGTTTATACCTATTTAGAATATCAACATTTTAGTTATTTAAATAATGAAATAGTTGAGTGATTAGTAGAAGGATTCCAATGTGAAAGAATGTGTTGGACTGTTCAAGGAACTCATTTAGCTACAAAATTTGGTTCTTTATTTTTACCTTTAGATAATCTAGAGTAGCTTCTAAGCCAAGTTATAATACACATGCATTTGAGAATGTTGCTAATCTTTACTTTTACAAAGATTTATATGTGCTTGTGGACATCAACAATTATGTCCGTTTTGTACAAAATTGCATTTACTTTCAGAATTAAGGAATATGACAAAAAAGAGAAAATGAGTGGGAAAAGATAATGAACATAATTCTAAAAACCCTTCTTTCTATTACATCCTAACCAAAGACATGCATTACCAAGGTATTCCAGCCCTGAATATTAAAATCCACCTATTATGTAGATGAATAGTTAAGATGCAATGGTTTGGCAATAGAACTGATTTTCACCGTCCAGAATACTCTCATTTGGTAAATAAAGACCAAATTTTCACTTATGGAACAAGAAATATTAGCATCAACTGGAAGCATATTACACAATGCCATTTAAAAATATCTATGATTTTCAACTGCACCACATTGCATTTGGCTTTCAATGCTTTTAATACATTCCAAGGCAAGTTAAATGATGATTGAATTCAACAATAACATTTTGGATTTCTTTTCCACTTTAGATTTCAATTTTTTTTTGCCTAACTACCACTTTAAGAAGGTACTAACAAATGTAGTAGAAATAAATATTACTATCATGTGTTTTAACATAAAAATCATATTCATAGCTGCTGAAAAATCTAGCCAGAGCTGTCTTCCCTATGAAATAGGCATTTATAAGCTTTTCTCCATCTTTTAAAAGTAATTGAAATGTAGCTTATTAAAGTCAGAGTATACTGAAGCCATTCACATTTAATAAATTATGTGTGCTTTTTAAAATAAACTCCAAAGTCAAAAATAGCTGAAAAGCATTAAGTAGGAACACATATATATTTTACTATCAGAGGAAAAGAAATAAAAAATTTCTTCAGTTCTCTTGATGAACTTGATGGGCTTCTTAATATTTCTGCCATTCACTCAGCTTATAATTTCTTATGAAATCTTTAAAAAAACAGCTTAAGTAGCTCTGCTAAAAATTTAATATTCCTATGTGACATGTCATCATACCTTTTTTTCCTTTCTGCCAGCTGTTTGCAGATCTCCTGCCACCGCAGATTCAAGCTTCTCAATTTTTCCTGTAGAATATTGGCATCTGTTTTTGAGGACTGTTGAATTATTTCTTCCCCAGTTGCATTCAGTATTCTGACAACAGTTTGTCGCTTCCCAATGCCATCCTGGAGTTCCTGTAAAATACCAAAAGCATGAAACAAAAGTGAAGCTTGTGTCCTTTTCTTGAGAAAAGATTGAACAATGAGCATCTACATCCACTTGTTCTGGCAGAGAAAGAAATATGAAAGCTCCATGTGAACGTTGCTCTATGAAATTGACATGGCCATATCCAAAGGATGTAAGACAGAAAGACACCTTTGATATGTCAGCAAAAAAATGTCCCCTCATTTCAGCTCCAATTTTTATTTTTGTAAGCTTGTCAGCTATAGGATATTATAATGTCCTACAAATCAATTAGTTGGAAATCTTCTCAAGAGCAAATTTGATTTTTTGTCCCCACAAGGATGTTCCATGTTTAATAGTGTATGAAGTGTTATAAAATTTAAACATGAACAAAGTACTGTATTTGGGTTTCTCAGTGGTTGCTGATATGAGAGGTGAAAAAGAACAGAGTTTTAAAATAGTATTTCAAATACTTGAAGTTATTAAATAAAATTAAATACCATATAAAGGTATTTTATTTCGAATTCTGTTTGCATCAATGTATTTTGCATTATAAAGCCACATAAAACTCAGAATTAACCGCTTTCAGAGGCAGCCCATCAAGAAAACTCTAAGGTACAGTAATAAATTTTAAAATAATCTATAGCCACCAGAACATTTTTACGGGTCATTGATGTCAAGCTTAAATATATTTTATGTTTTATACTGAGTGAAATTTTAAGAATAAAGTTTCAAAAACATATTCATTAAAAGAGACAATTTCTATAAAGTATAGATATATAAATGAAAATTCTTTGTTTAAATAAAAATGGCAATATTTATTTACCATAAAAAAGATAATGTAGTGTTTTAATGTGGTTAAAATACATTACTAAATCTATAATTTAGAAACTGAAATAACACATGACAACTTGAGACACCCTTGTATTTAAATCTAAATGGCTACCAAATCCTTATGGTACTAACAAAATAATATCAGTAGGTGATGCAGTCTTTCTGATGTATATGATTCAAATTGTCAGGTATTCTTATGTTCTCTGACTCCTTATTTAATACAAAGTTGAAACTAGACTTTGGAATGCATTTACCCAATAAACCAACAAATGCGTGTTTTTTGAGACTGAAACAATTTTCTCTTACATTCTCATTTCACAAAAACCTCTTGATAGGTTAAATGTATTCATGTGACATTATTGTAAAGCTAGAAATTTTGTCAGCATATTGTTATTAATGAAAAAATTCCATAAGTTGAGGCAGAGATATAGATCAGGGGCAGAGGACTTGCTTAACATGAGCAAGGCCCTTGGTTCTGGCCTTGGCCCTGCAAAACAAAAACAAAAGCAAAAGCTACATAAATCAACAAAAATAATAACAGTGGCATTATGTCAGGAACATAGTGCCTCACAACAACTCTTGCATTAGTAATAGATTAATATTTATTGAACGATTTACAAACCATCTTGACCATAACCTGTTGAATGTCCATGAGTTGTGCCCTAGTAAATGTGTACTTTCTTGCGGCTTGTTGACTTTATTGCTTATATCTCACTCATTCCCACCTGCTAAGATCAATGTTACACATGAAAGTCACTGCTTAGGAACAGAGATATCAGTCATAACACACTATGTGTATAGTTCCATTAAACCATAGATTCCTTCAGGTTAGCTCCCATTTGTGTCCTGCTGCTTAATACAGTACTGTATCTGGTTCACAATAAGCTTCAGTAAGTACCTGCTCAGTGAATGCACAAACCTATGAGTAAAAGATCTAGGAAACAAGATAAAACAAGGAATGAAGAAAGAGAGAAAGGATGAAGGGAGAGAGAGAAGAAGGAAGGAAAGAAAGAAAAGGAAGGAAGATTGATATATCTTATCATCAACATTATTAACACATCATTTGGCTTCCTAGAGATTCAAAAACCAAGCACAGCATTCTAGCTTTCTGGCAGTCTATACACTGATTGAAATTAGATTGATGTGAAAGATAATTTGTTAGAATATATGCAGTAAGACAAAGAAGGCAAGGAACTCAATGATGAGTAGATCTGATGAGGGATAATCTTAGTAGAAGGACAAACAGAAAAGTACTCTAGGGGAGCTTAGAATTTAAATAAGGTGTAAAATCTAGGCACTCAGAGCTTTAGGGAGTCAGTAGGATGCCAGAAGTAAAGGCCTGTGGTGTGCAACTTCCATTATCTGATCAAAAATATCCCAATAGGTTCCATAACATTGAATGAGAGCTTGAGTTTAGGAAGAAATGCAGCTCTAGGTACAAATGGTGCCCTGGCCAGAAAGACCTTCTTTTTTATTAAGGCATTTGAAATTCATTGGAAGTCAACAGAAAACATCTTAGTTTTTAAATATGGTCATGTGAGAACTGGAGAGGTGGTTCTGAATACATTCTGAGGCAGAGAACAGACTAATGGTGAGACAGGGAAACACACAAAACAGGCTAGGATAGGAGTCTGGGAGATAGGGAAGGGGATTAAAACTTCAATTTTAACAATGGACCAGAAAGGCAAAGCTAGAGGTAATATGAATAGTTCAGAAACAATCCACAAATCTTGGGAAAAAGCTGGATCATACAAGAATGAGTGACTTCTGAAATGAAAAAAAAATTGCTGAAAACAGAGACAACATGGAGGCAGTTAGAAGGGAAAGATCAGAGATCAAAACTGTACCACCAGTAGTGTCCAATACTTATATCTATTAACATAATGATTTAAAAATGTATGAGGCACAAGTTAGAAAGATGCTCTTCAAAATTTAATGTGCACAAGAATGTCCTGGGGATCTTGTTAGACTGACTCTGTAGGTGAAAAAAGGAGATCTAAGTTTGTATTCCTAACAAGCTTCAAGGGGACAATGATGTGCGTGGTCCAGGAACAACTCTTTGAGTAGTAAAGTGGTAGAGTAACTGCCTTTGAGTCTTTCCTAAACAATGAAGGAAATCTTATTGCTGGTTACAGTGTGATAACCTACATCTGTTTCTGAATTTTTGTCTCAGTCTCTTTGCTTCATGTTTTTGATCTTAGCCCTTTTACTTCATGGCTGACGGCTATGGTAGCTTTTACTATCCAATTGTAGAACCAGCAAGGGTTTTATGAATTCTGTTTAACAGGAGATGGGCTTCAATAACTAAGAGTGAAGTGATTGCTTGAATTTTTAGCTGTATATCTCATTTATATGGAATCCCAAGTTGGGGGTTTTTAATTTTTTAAAAAATTTTGTCAAAAAGGAATTCATACAATAGCATATCGCATTTGTGTCAGAAGATTGTATAACCAGGAAAAAATTGTTCACAGAGTGTGGTCTATTTGGGGAGAATATTCAGTGATGAAGTATAAAAAAGCAAAATAAGGATCAAAACAGGAAGTAAAAATTTGCTTGTAGTGTTTTATGATCAGTCTCTGAACAAGAAAAGAGATAACATTTGATTTACAAAATTAAATGTAAAATCTTAAGTTCATTCATATAGCAAAAAACAAATTAATTTTAATTCTATAGTTTCTAAATATTTTAAGTATTAATAATTCATTACCAATGAAATTTCTAAGCTTTGATATCCTATTAAGATACTGTTGTCATAAGCATCCTTATCTATTTCTCTGGCAATTAACATCTAGCCTTAGTTTTAGAGAGAAAATCATAATTAAATCCATTGGATTATTAATCATGGCAAGGAAGCTTATTGTGTTTTGATTGCAATATTAAAACATTCATTATTAATAAGAAATGCATATCAGACTCCCCTAGGGAGCTTTTTCAAAATCTGAAGGCAATTCAAATCTTAGGCCACCACCCTAAGCCTACTGAATCAGAATCCCAAGAGAGAAGGCAATGAAAATGTGCAAAATACATACACCAGGAAAGAAAAGGTAGGCTAGAGATGTAGAGAGGTGACAGGAGAGCAGTAGGTGGATGATTTCTAATGACTGAGTCATTCTTAAACGCTCTTATGCTTTTTGAATCAAGAGGTGTTCCTAAATTATAGAAAATAATATCTCAATAGTTACATCCTTTAAGTCTGGCCAGATTGGTGGTGGGGGTAGAGGAAATAGATGCAAAAGAAAGTGTTTTATTTTTACCAAGGGAAGAATATGAGACAAACTACTATTTTTATATGAAAATATTGCATAAAAATTTAAAGAGTACATTTGTAAACCGTTCCTACAATATATGAAAGCAGAATACTTAGAAAATAAAACCTAACAGATGAAGAAAAGAAATGAGCTAAGAATCAGTTATGAGAAATTGTACAAGGACAAATTGGGTGAGCTGTGTAAGAAATAAAAATTTGGCAAAACATTCACAAACAAGGGGAGGAAAATAGGATAATAGAAAGGAAAAAGCACGATCCAGGGGGAAGAGATCAAAACTAAAGGAAGTAGAGGAAAGAAAAACCTTTAATCAGCAAATAAATTTGTCAAGAATCCAATCCTGAGGTTTTGTTGCAATTTTACTAATTAAATATTTTAAAACAGATTAATCATTGATTCACCTTACTGATGGATCAACTGCAAATACATTAGTAAAATGAACATTGCTGAGAGTAGTGAAGCTGGTAAAATTTTATGCTGTGACTTAGTAAAAACAATTTGCTTTACTTTCTTTTCCTGTTCCTATTAAAATTATTTCCTTTCCTTTTTTTCTTGCTAGTACATGGAGTGGAAGATATTGAAAAGCAGTTTCTGGTATTTTTCTTAAAGATAAAGTACACAAGCTTGTCCTCTTGTGTGAATTCTTATATTCTACAGTCACCTCTGACTTCAGATATTTTAATATGTTTCACAAAGTATATATCAACATTTATCAAATGATGAATTTTTATAAAGAAGCCACACAAAGGAGAAAATATCCAAGGTATCAAGCAGGCACAGCAACATAACATTTGGGAAATCCACAAGTTACAAAGAAGAATAGAGAAACAAGAATAAAGGTACATTATATAAAAAACAGGTACCATGAGGAAAAAGGAAAAAGTGGCTTAAAAATATGGCAATTATTGTTAGACAAAAATAATCTTCTAAAATTAGTAATTTTAATTATACACATTTATGGGGTATATGCGTAACTGAATACATATGAACAGTGTGTAATTATCAATCAGAGTCATTAGCTTTATTATTTGCTTAAATATGTTAAAATATTTTTGATGAGTGTGTTGAAATTATAGATATTTTTGAGAAAATAGCAAGTTTTGTTCAAAGAATAAGAGTTGTAGGAGGTGAGGACCAAGGCCAGAAAGGCCTAGAAAGAGGAAAAATCAGGCCACCTGTTCATTCTAAGATCAGGCCCAAACATTCTGGCAACCAGGACCATCTCTCTATTCTGCCTTTGCAGTTTGTTTTCCTTCTAATACCCACATTGAAATTTAGTTTCAATTCCCAGGAAAAATACTTCTTTGATTTGTTCTACTACATTTTGTGGGATAAACTCATTACTTAGCTATAATAGTGATTTTCAACGTTAGCTTCAACTCCCAGAAGCTAAAGGGGAGGTAAATTCCCTTACTCTGTATTCATAAAATAGTTCTATTTAATGTCATTTATGCATATACGGGTCTTTACAAGTGAACATTAAATAATCTGAATGAGTGTTTCCTCTTGGCCATAGAACAGATCTCCAAATTTGAACTGTGCTACAGATTCAACATCCAGATTTACATGTACGGATCTTGTACCAGCAATTTGGCAAACAAATCAAATGGAAAAGGAGTGGTCTTTTCAAATCAATATTCAGAAACAAAAAGCACCAGTATAACCTCTTCTTTCTCCTGGTCTCATTTTATTTTCACTTCAGTTACTGTTTATTCTTTCCCATTAATAATAATGCTGCAATTATATGCATGCTTCTGCTAGTTTGTCACAGGAACTGGAATCAGGAAATGGTCTTATTAGATTTCATCTAATACCCTGCTTTTCCTATGAGACATAATATATGCTCATTGGTATAATTCCTCATCTGCTCCTGATAATGACAGTCATAAAAGAATTATGAGAATTTCAGCTAAAACTAGAATTAGACTGTTTCTTTTCCAAAGGAAACATCCTGCCAATGAATTAAAGGAAAACTGGTTACAGTAGTGATTTATTCTAATGAGACATTTACCTAATATCTAAGTACAGTGATATTTCCTTTGTGTTTATCTCATCCACACCACTGATGTATATGTTCATCATTAACACTGTTATTAATGTGGATACCAAATAAATAAGCCATAATGTGGTCTAAGTGTTACATGCTCTGAAGTTACTATAGTTTTCTTTTTCAAGAAATATTGCCCTGGGCAAATCCCCTAAAGCAATAGAAAAACAAACAAACAATTCAAAAATCTCAGTTTTCTTCAAATACAAGCTGAGACTCAATGCAGAGGGTTACCAAAATTTTTTTTAAATTGCTTTTAGGATTCTGAAACTGGGGTCTTCACATTAAATCTGGTCTCACACATGTTTCAGAAGCAGAACTTTGTTTATAACTTGAATAACATTAGATGGAACTTACATGCATTCTATCACTTTCCAAAGGCAATTAAATTCATTTAAAGAAAACTATTGTGAAGTGTGCAAATCTACAACGCAAAACTAATAGGTTTTCTTTTGCTAAAATCAATGTTAGTCTTCTCTACATTCACAGATTTATCCAACGCTTCGTGGCTTCTAAATCATTCATATGAAGTTTAGAGAAAATATCAGAGACCATTTAAGAGTTGGGCTTTTTCTCTCCATTTACACAGATTTGTCAAGAAAACATCTAGGCTTTTCTCTGATAAAATAGCACTTCCCATCCATGGCTATGCTTCCTTTTTTATTAAGTGATCTTTGTTGTAAAGCACATGATTTCAGGTGTACAATATTTCTCCATAATTGCTAGCATGATTTTAGATATGTCATGGAACATATTGCAAAAAACCAAAAAAACACTGGCACTTATGACAGACTATTTGAAAGAATCATGGGTCATTTAAATACTCCCCATTTCTCTTCTTTCTAGAGGTCCTATAAACCAGGAGCTGTGTAAGTATTTATTCTAAAGTCATTTGGCAGATAGAGGGTGATAGGATGTGTATTTATATGTATGTTTAAACAATAACGAAATTGTTTCCTAAAAGCAAGACAATGTGAATTTGTAACTGACTGTTGTCTAAAATGCTTGATTAAAATGTCTAACTCATTGTTTCTTAAAACTTGTTTTCCTAATGTTAATTGGTCACATATTTTTGCATTGTGATTTATTAGTTATTGTGTACCTTCTATTAGTCATGCATTATGTTAGGTGTTGGTCATCATGGGCTGGTGAAGAAAGAATTGGAGAAGCTTTGGACTAGAAATTAAGTAGCTAAGGTGAGGGAGAATGCACTTTGACTGACAGGGGCAATGGTTGGAATAGTGAGAAGTAGATGAAGCTAAGTGACATTTGGGAGATAAATATACAGGACTTAGTTATGCATTGATGACAGAAATAAAGAAAATATATCATTTGGGTATACTGTTCTGGAGTACAGAGATAATATTGGAACTGAAAATATACCTCGGTTCATTTTGGGAAGGACCAAAACTAAGATTTATTCATTGAGTTTGGCTCTCAGTAAGGTTAGATCTTCCACTGTCACTGAAATGATTGAGGACAAATTCAAAAGTAGCAATTATGATCCAAACATATTTTGGGATTTATTGAATATTCACATTATTATTATGTAAGAAAGAAAAATGAGTAATTTTATCATTATTGACCCTTGTTACATCTATTTTTTATTTCTATTTTCTGACAGAGATCAATTATTATTATCATAGTTATAATGTAGAAATTTGGAAGGCAGTATGATTCCCTGTACATTTGGAAAAATAAAGAATATTATAATGATGAATTTGCTTGTGTTTCCCAATCCATAACTTTCACCCTTCCTTTGGTGAAAAACTGGTCAAAGGCGATTTGCATTTATAATGGTGCTATTCTTGAAGAAATCAGAAGTTAAATTTGCTCATGAACTCTTTCTTTTCTATTTTCATAGGAATTTCAAGCACTTTTATTATGGTAAAATCTATCAATGACTGTGTAATGTAGGCAAAGTGTTCAGTGCAATTAAGCATTCTCTCAAATGTGATTCACTCCAACATATATTAAGGGTAAATATCCTGTATAGGATGCTTTACAATGCTAAATAAACTTGTAGTTTTGTCTACACTCAAAATTAAATATGAGAGGGCACCCCAAACAGGAAACTATATACAATAATATGTCATAATATATATGTAAAGACCTCTTTGAGAACAAGATGGATAAATTAATTGTATGATCCTGTACATGATCATGGCTGTTTTGTGCATGTGTGTGTGTGTGTGTGTGTGTGCACGTCTAGGTAACAAGAACACACAGGTTTTGGTAATTGTAAGGACAGTGTTTTCCCATTCCTCATGTTACCAGACACAGTTTTGAGTTTTGTTTTGGTTCTGAAAATCAAACACAGGACCTCACACTTGCAGGCAGTTGATGTGCCACTAAACTGTATCTCCAGCCCTTAAAGTGTAGAGTCTTGTTTAAATTCATGATTATGTAAAAAATACTTGTTGAGGAATTCAGCAAAATTAGGCAAGATATCATCATCTGTTTTGTTGGAGTGTGTCATTTGGGTTAAGTTTCAAAAGTAAACTTTTTGAATATATGCACTTCCCAAGCATAGAAAACAGTCATTAAAGAATAATTGAGTTTTATCAGTCTTATCTCTTACCACAAACAACAAGTTATTAAGGAAAAGTTTCGTTTCTCAGGCTCTTGATAATACAAAGGCCCAGAAATAAGATAAAGAGGGATTAAAAACAGATCTCTGTGTCTAACAGCAATGAATTGATTTGAAACATTTAGATTAGAATACAGAAGCCCCAAAGACATCAACTAACATTCCCCATCTAAGTACATATTGGGTATCACTAAGCCTTATATGTTCCTCTACCACATTAAGTATGCATTAAAAAAGGCTACTCTTTTCCTTCCAAGCCTTTATTTCTGACTCTGGATTTCTTATTTCCTAAATCACTATAAGTTTTATGGTAGTGCGTCTCTCCTTCATGTAATACAATGAAAAGTGTTGATAAAAAAATTGTGCAACTCTTGTTGACTGGGCACGTCCTCTACAAAGCAAAAACATCACGCACAAGAACTGAATGACTCCTGTTCTCAACATATTTGTACAGTACCAAAAATCTGTACCTTATGGAATATATACAAAAGAGAGAAATTTAAGAATAAAGTAACCACAGAACTTGCAAAAATACCCATGTGAATTCTTAAAAGTTTAGGGATAATTATAAAAAGAAGAGAAAACTACCTATAGCAAGTTTGATTTCCTTATTGATGCAATTAGTGTAGGAAAAAAAGACAAAATTATTGAATGTAAATGTTTTCTAAATTTTTATTGCTAGCAATGCTTCTTTTTAAGGCTACCACTCAAGACATTTCCATTTGACTAAAACCTCAAAGAGAGCAATTTGAAACCGACTTAACTTCAGCCCTGCTACTGATTTATATTTGAATCACATTTGTATTTTCCCACTTATCAGGCTGGAAATTACCAGATCATTTAATGTTTCACTCCTCTCTTTCTTTTTCCCAGTTCAAGTTCTATCTTACTGGTCCTAATTGTTATAGTTCTTGCCCGTCCATTTCACTATCTTTGTTTCCTTGAGTATGGCTGTTAATTACACTTCACCTATATTAGAAATATATTCATTTAATTGTTTTCCATCAGACACTTTCACAAAATAAAGCCCTACACAATTTTTCTAGATTAATCCTCCAGATGGACAGTTCTGCTAGTAGATTTCCTGATGAAAAATTCTTATTGAATATTCAGTGCCTTGCTATTGAAGATCAGAGTTAGATAACACTCAAAACCTCATAACATCCCTGGAAGGAACATTTCTAGGCTTATAAAAGCAACTTTCCAAGTTTTCACCCATGGTTCAGCACACCTGGACAACTCAACTGAAATGGAGATATCTTAGTCACTCCTTAGACTTTTGCCATTGTAGCTCTTTCATCTTGTATATGCTCATTTATACTTATGGTATCCTTTCATTCCAACCCACTAGAAAAAGTTTCAGGAGAGCAGAAACCATAACTCTTTCCTTCACTTTAGTGCATAGGAAAGTGTTTGCTATGTAGGAGGCTTCAAAATATATTTGTTAAATGAGTGAATGAAGAAGAACCACCCCAGATAGCTCTCATCTGGAAAAATTCTCAAATAAATGTTCTCTGTATGTTCTGTAAAATTCTACTGCACTTGGCTAGAGTCAATGGTGATTTTCAGAGTTAGCTTCATTATTTTAGGAGGAAGTTTACAATTGTCTTCAGTGCAGGGACATTGTCTTCTTTAAGTCTTCTACAATAGTAACCAGTTAAAATTTTTAGACTAAATGACTGCATGAATTAGGGAAGTCTTTTTCTGTTACGCTGTGAAAAGGCAAGAGTTTTGTGCATGTTGAATGCATCTCTAAGGTCACAGAATACATGCTAAAAATCATGATTAAATTCTATTTCTGTAGTTTTAAATACCTAGTAAACTTCTAACCAAAGGTTTAGGATTGCTGATTCTGAAATAATTGTTGTTAGCAGGCAGTCAAAGAATATTCAAATGTTTAGAAATTTACATGGCTGATAGGGATGACAAAAGTAGTAATTTCCCAAAGCCCATTCATTTCTTCTCAAACAGCAACACTGAGTTCCACTAGATACTTTAGAGAAAGTAAAAGTAAAATAAACAAAATATGAAAATATCTGTATCATTTCCAGTTTTCTGATTGTAACAATGACCTCAAAACCATATCATTTACACTCCCTAAGAGAGAAGGAAGAGTCCTGAGCAGAACTAATCTCTATGAATGAATTTTGGATGCTTAGAATTGTTAGTTGCCTGAGCAATGAAAATTAAAACTATAACAAGATACTACTTCATATCCTGTAAAGTGGCAAAAATTAAAATGACTGACAAGATCCAATGTTGGCATGGGTATATCATGAATGTAGCTCTCTATTATCATTGATGGCACTGTAAAATGGCACAAACATTTGAAACAATGTTTGGCCGTAACTTATCAAGTGAAATATCAGACTTGGTCATTTCACATCTAGTTATTTATTCAAGAAAAAGAAACTCAAAAGAATTCTATCCACGTATTGATAGTATTTTCATTAACAGTGGCCTATCAGGAGGAGAATACATAAGTGGTGCCATATTATACAATGGAATATTAATTAACAATAAACAAGAATGAATCACTGATGTACTTACAGGATGAATCTCAAACATAGTATGCTGAACAAAATAGTAAATATTTTATGAGTCCATTTATATGAATTCAAGATAAGACAAAATTACTGGTGATAGAAATGAGATAAGTAGGGTCCTTTAAGGGATTGGAGATTAGCTAGAAGGGGACATTTCTAGCTGCATTTCTCAGGTGATGCAATTGTTCTATTTTTGACTGAGATGTTGATTTCTTAAGTGGAACCACTTGACAGAAATCAACAGATTTAGTGCTTAATACCTATCAATTTGCCAGTTCCATTGGAATCCTTTCCTATATCTCCTTTTATAGCCACTATAGTCATACCAACTAAAAAAACACTGGGAAAGTGTTAGATAACAGAACGTGAGTATTACACAAAAATATGATGACCAATTGGAATCATGAACTGAATGCAACAGGTTCAAATCTCATATACAAACAACCTCTTGTCTAGGCATAGTGGTAGACTGGTAATCTGAGTGCTCTGGGAAGCTAAGGTAGGAGGGTTGCAGGTTCAATGTGTAACCTAGGCAGTTTAGTAAGACCTTCTCTTAAATAAATAATAAAAAGGGCTAGGAAAACGGCTCAGTGTCAATGTCCTGGATTCAAACCTGCAAACACAAAACAAACAATTAAATACTTCACCTCCTCCCCCAAAATCTGTTTTATCTTTATATAAATTCTTACATAAATTCTTACTTTGATTAAAAATAACAACTATCACCTTCAGGCACCTACTTTTCCTCATCTACACACTATATTAGTCATGCTAGCAATGAAGACATCCAATGAATTTAAGTTCTTTTTCTTACTCCACACAAAACATACCGGTTCTTTTTATGCAAGGAGAAAACTAACTGAGAAACAGGGTGATTGCCAAACCTCAAGTTATTTGCAGCCAGAATTAAAAAGGGTCCAGAAACTTAATGAGGTTATATGAGGACAGGCTTAGTAAATCAGCAGGAATGATATACTATCCTTCACCCATTCATTCTTATGGTCAATGATCAGTTTGGACAATCTGTACGATGGTGAAATGGCATCCATCTTTCAGGAGCATGTATGTATGGGGAATATTTATTAAATTAAGAAAAGAAAAAGACAGTGATGCCACACTTTTAAAATCAAAAATACTAAATTCAATAAGCCAGTGAAGTTTTAGAGTTAAATGTTGGTAATATAATCGAAAATGATAGTAGCGAACATAAAATGAGCGATGTCTAATGAGATGCCTTCCACACTGTACAGGAGACCCTCAAGATTGCTCAGATTCTAAAATAATATGAACATGAAATGACATGAGGGACACAGAAGTGAGGACAGATAGTAAAGGAACAATAGAGAAGTACATAAAGTAATAGGAAAAGCCAGTACTGGAAAGAACTGAGGTTTAGCATAATGTTAAGGACAACATTCTGGGACTTTTAACTTCCGTTCAGAGAAAGAAGAATGAGAAAGATGAAGGTTCATTGTTTGGTGCAGAAGGGGGAAGGTTAGGGATAGGGATGACAGAAAAAGCAGAAATGCTCAGCTATTTTCCCTCATCCGCTCTGTCAGGAAGAATGTTCATCAGCCTCGAAAAGGCATAACCATACAAGAGAAATGAAGCCCAAAAAAGGTAAAAGAATTTTTAAAGAGCACCTTACTGCTCTAAATGAGCTCAAATCCCTGGCCCCAGACCAATTATATTTCATGGGAATAAAAGAGCTTGTACAATACATTCCTAGCCTGCTGTCAGTGGCTTTTGAGGAACTATGTTAACACTGGAGATGGGCAAATGTAACCTCAATTTTCAAAAACAGGAAGAAGTCACTGTGATTGCTTTCCATCTATTCCTGCAAAAGAGCATTTCAGGATGACTGGACAAGGAACAAACAAATACTTGTTAACAAAGGCAATGTGGAGGCAGCTAAATTGTGTTTGGATGACAAATTGTTCTTAGGGTGGACATATGCCCTTGTGTTTTTGGTTTAATCCATTTTTCCGTATAAACATTGGATTTCACATTTCTGAACAACTTAAAATAATATATTTTCAGCCAATAAAACTGTCCTCATTTCCCCAAATGAAGTACCTGTCCCCGTACATCCCTGTGCTCTTTAAAGAACAGCATATGTCCAGTTGCCACTATTGGAACTAGTTAGTCCTCTAGGTAAGAGTGGTCAGAGACAATGACCATGATCTACCATGTGAACCATTTTGTGGAAATACTACATTTATTTTAGAAAATAACAGAACAAGTAGCATTAACATTCCAGGGGAGTTAGGGAATCTATATAATAGTAAGATTCTTGAAAAGAGAGACATATTAGAAATAAACTGGATGAATAACCAGGAAAAAATATCATGCACGTTTTATGAAATGACACTACTTTTCATTTTTCCCTCTTTTTGTTTTCCTTGGTCATTTTGAACATATTTTATTAATGAAGAGATATACTTTTGTAATCTGAGGAAAACCTTGCTATATTTATTTGGAAAGAAAATTAATGTTTACCCAAATAATATCTTTTGAGCTAAACTTTTCACTCAGGTGTGATAGATAAAGCAGTCTTCTACAGGACTGCATTTTAGTCATTTAAATGTAGTATTTTTAAATTCAGTTTTATCTACAATGGTAGCAACAACTTGAAAAATAAATAACTACTATATTTGCATTAGTAGATATTACTAAAGTTCCTTATGTGTATAGCTACACACGGTGGGTAAAATTCATTTAAAATCATAAATAATATTTTATCACTTTTCAAATTATATTAATAAAATCTATTCATAGCTCTCTTTAATGATACTTTTCTGCATATTAATTTTGAATACAGCAATGTATACAATGGAAATACCTAGGGAAATTTTTTTTAAAGTTGGTTAAAAGTTATGTATAGTTTATTTGATGCAATTTGAACATGTGCTCTTTTTTTTAAAAAAAAGATGAATTTTTAAATGAGGACAATTTAGAAACATTAAGGCAAGCATATTTAGAGAAATGACTTGGAGAAGCTTAATTTTGTTTTGACATTCAGAATAAATGACTGATAAGCATTGTCATAATCTGGAAGTATTCCCTCAAAATTCCACCTCCATGTCATTTTTCCATATTTATTTTGTTTTCTTATATTCAGCTATAATATGAAAACTTTAGTCTTTTACCTTACCTAGTTCCAATTTTTACTAATAATATTTCATTTTATAGTTTGAAATTTTATTATATACTGCCTTAAATTCTTTGTGAATAGAAAAAGGTTACAAATCAATACAATCTAAAAGTCAGTTTGTTCTTTTAGATAAGGCTTTAGATACTTAAATAAGTAAAGACAAACAAATAAGGCTCACTTTGTAGCATACATTTAAAGCAATATCATAGTACTCATGTGAAAAAAAATTATAAAAAATGAAGTAAAGACCCAATTTGAGACATTGACCATATATTCCAATCTATAGCTACTCATCCCTCTAAGTATCATCTTTTTTAAAGCTAGGAAAAATATTTACGATACAGAAATCCTGGCTGGGGCAAACAGACTAAGATATAATCATGTGGATCAAAAGAATGAGAACTAGAATCATGTAGTATTTCAAACTGATTTAGAAAGGACTATACCATCCCTAGATTAGGATACATGTTTTTGTTACGTTGCTATACTAAAATGCCACGATACTTGATAGTATATTAAATGGTTAAAGTATGCATAGTGAACTCTGTAAAGTTCATTTCATCTAATTTTCTGTTTTCCTACAAAACAAGAAGTTGAATGATGCAATTTTGTTTTTTCTGCTGTTAAACTTAATGAAAATTCTGTCCACTATCAATCAAATGAATCTTCACTTTTCTTGTTGTCCAAACAAATATGTTCAAAAGTAATTTATTTTATTGAAAATTTCTGTACTAACATGATGAAAAAAACACAAACAAGGCTCTAAATTCTTTCAGATGCACTTGCTGGCAAGATATATACAGCATCAGAGGCAGTTAGAGGAAGTTTTATCGATAAATTTACCTAACTCAGGTTATGTAGACAGATTAGATCCTGTACATAAGGAGAGATTTTTAGACTAGCAAGTTTCAATATATATTATTGGCCAACACAGAAATAAATATAATCACAATATTCTTTTTTTTCTATAAAACTGTAAGATTCAATGAGACTCATCTAAAATATTTCTACAATAGTGTGAAGTCTACCCTGGGTGACAGTAATGTATGGTGATTTGTCTCCAAGTGTTCAAGCAGTTATAAGTCATACTGTACAGACAGGTCAACAAACCACACTGCATCCCATAAAAACCAATGATAAATGAAGAATACTTTCATTTACCAAGTAGTTACAAATTATATTATATTTTTAAGGTCATCATAATAGAAACAATGTGAAAAAAATCTGAGTTTTGGTAAATTTTTATAATTCATTTCAAAAAGAATTTATAAAATAGAAATTAAAAATTCAGAAGTGAAGCATAATAAACAGAAATTTTAAATTCTACCAGCCTTAAATCAGGTAGATAGGCTGGGCTTGGTGGAGAATGCATATTATCTCAGCATTTAAGATGTTCAAGGTAGGAGGATCATAAGTTTGAGTCCAGCCTGGGCAAATTAGTGAGAACCTGACTCGAAACAAAGAATAAAAGAAATACTGGGGATGTAGCCCCATAGGAAAGCCCTGGGTTTAAACACTAGCAATGCAGAAAGAAGGAAAGAAGGAAGAAAGAAGAAAGAAGAAAGAAGAAAGAAGGAAGAAAGAAGAAAGAAAGAAAGAAAGAAAGAAAGAAAGAAAGAAAGAAGAAAAGAGAAAAAAGGAAAGAAAAGAGAAAGAATGGAAAAGAAAAGAAAAAAGAATGGGGATTATTCTCTTGTATGGATACTCATATACAAGAGTTTGCTTTTAAAAATCCATTTTAAAATATGGCAGCCATTGTTGATTTGATATCTTCTTGCTCTGAAGTCCTACCATGCTCTTGATTTTCTATTACCATTGGTTCTATCACGTTGTGTCTTATTGGATTTTAATATGTATGATAATATAAACAAATTTTTTATGGAAAATGAAATAGTAGAGTAGTCATTGTTCATCTTCCATTATTTGGTTCAGAATGCCTTGCAATACTTTCATTTTCTTGAGTGGTTTTATTCTATTTTGTTATGTTTGACATTATTGTGTGTAAAGCTAAGCTCAACTATTTCAAAGGAAGAGACATTATGATAGCTACTGTTAATAACTGTCTTGTGAAGTGCTGTATTGCTTACATTATTCTGTTCTGATCTGCTTAGATCTGTCCTCTTTTGTTTTATTCTCTTTAAAATAAAAAAATTAAAAATCCATTTTAAAAATATGAAAAAAAGCATTTATGGAAATACTTATGTAGCCTCTGCAGAGTAACTCTTGTGTATGTACAGCTTAATCTGACAGAGTGCTTACATACTTAGTTAAAACACTGACATTTAGATTTTACTTGACAGCCAACATTAACACTTTAGTTCTAGAGAAGTAAAAATACAGAAACATTTGTTTGCAAAATTAACCAGATAAATTGGTTTGTTCAATAAATATTTATTGAGTACTGCATCGTACATCTGATAATTTCTGAACTTATGGGATTTCAATCTGGCCATAGACAAATAGTAAAAAATAAACACATGCACACACAATAAATATAAATGTGATAGAGTCTATAAAAACATAAGATACTATAAGAGAAAATAATGGAGAAAACACTCATTGATTAAAGACTTGTTTGATTATATTTTAACTTTAGATTAGGTAGCCTGAAATATGTGATGTACAAAGAAAGATAGCATTATATATATCCAGATGGTAGAAATAGAATTTGTGAATTCTTTAGTCAGGAAAGGGTTTGATAAGAATGAGTAAAAAGAATCAAAAAGAAAAAAAAAGAATGGAATGTAGGAGAGGGTATCATGAAATGAATTTAAATATATATATTCATATACAAGGATGGCCACAGCAATGACCTAAATTTGGAAACAATCCAAGTGCCCAGTAAATAGAGAAGAATTAATTATTTATAATTGTATTTGGGATTTTAGCATATGACATGAAAAATAAAATTAATATATAAGGAATAAAATTTCTAAATAAAACATGAGAAAATATCAAATAAAAGACAGTAAAGTCATAAATGTAATACACCAATAGAAAAACTGAGAAGACATTGAAAGTTTAAAAGTAAACGTAGGGCTGGGGATTTAGCTCAGCAGCATAAGTAACTGCCTGGCAAGTATAAGGTCATGAGTTTGATCCCTGGTATCAAATAAAATAAAATATAATAAAAGCAAATGTAAGGTATAATATTGAATACAATCTCTGAGGAGAAAGACGACATACTTTATTCTTTTAAGTACTGCACTTGTCTGCATTTTTAATCCTTTCTATGAATAACTTTGAAAATTATTTTTAAAAAACAAAATTTCCATAATGCCATTTTCCAAAAGTTCAAATGGCTACAAATAGTATGGTATTTCTGTGTGCACATTCACATGGAGAAAAATACAGTTAGACTGTGTTTGAAATCTATTAACTAGGATAAAAATGGAGTGTGTCTATATAAGGGCATAAAGATGTAGCTTAGCTTGACTAATGTCTATATCAATGTATCAGTATCTCTGTGCATCATGAGAATGAGACATTTAAAACAATATTTGCAATTCAGCGATTATCCCAAATCACTACTCAATAACTTATAAAATTCCACATGATTTGCCAAACAATAAGGTCTTTATTTGTCTTCATGAGTGTTGATGGTAAATGCTTAAATGAATATTAGGTGAAAGGATTTAGCTGACCACTGCTCTTCAATCTGTTTTTTCATCTTCTCTTTTTTACAACTATATTCACATACTCTGGTTTTTATAATCAAAATCTATGTCCTTGTGTAATCTATCTTGTCTTGTTGATATATACCATTCTTTTTTTAAAAATAGAGGTGACCATGATAACTCTCAATTAATTTGAAAAAAAAAGATTTTACTAGTAATACTCATTGTGCATTTTCTCACATACAACTGCTTTCTGGTAAGCTGATATACACTAACTTGCTTGGAAAAAATGGTACACTATATATCAGACTGAATATAAATGCGTGAGTTTTTTTAAACCATTTAGAAGAAATTTGTGCTTTATGACAGATACGCTGGTAACTGACTCAATACAAAGTCTAGAGAAGTAAGCTTTCTTCAACAAAATTTATTAATTTACCAGTTATATAACTATGAACAAGTCTTCTCATTTTCTTCAGTTTATTAATTTAGAAAAGTTAAAACACAATATATTAGTACCAACCACCTAGAGTCGTTCTGTAGATAAAAATAGATCTTATACCTTATACCTTATATCTTCTTCCTCCTCTGTAAAATACCTGGCCTTTCATTTTAATTCCCATCGTCCCTTGTTTATTAGGCATTCTTCATAAGATTTCTCTTCTAATAATGCATATGTTTTCAGAAGCAATTTTTACTTAGAAATACGAGTTAATTGAAAAATGTATTGGAAATAGTCAATCTGGCTTTCAAGTATTAGGAACAATTGTCGGTTGTCCATGTAAGGTAGTCTTTACCCAAAAGCACTGGTATACTTTAAATTATTATTGCTTTCTCATCAATTTTTAAAGATTTTGCTTTCATCAAGAAGAATGACAAATATTGACATAGCCAACTTTCTAGGACCTCCTTTGCAAATGCACAATGCTCAGATTTTAGCTTTTCCAGTAACAATTCACATTAAATGTTTATCTAATACATGTTTTTGAGGAATCAGACATATTTTTCAGGCTTGTCATGTCTGTGAATTGAGTTTTGAAACCTATAAGTGTGTTACTGTATCTTTTTCCTCCTCTGTAAAATGGCAAAATATTTGCAATTATAAAAAAGAAACTCAGCCCTAAACAAAAGCAATCACTTTGCATCCTTAATAAAGAAAAGTAACGATATCAAGAATTAGGCCAAATTCCAGAGCTTACTTGCATTGCCTTGGCTTCTGCTGTAGAAGATTATGTACATCTATCCAAATAACACACAGCTTATTCGAAGCGGTTTTGCTGTTACTGAGAATTACTGTTATAGTAAGGATGATCTTTCTCATTACAGACTTTTCATTATGGAGATTCAAAAATCAATCACTCCAACAAACACAATAGCCAAAAGAAGATTTGGAGTTTTTAAAAATATTATACCCAGTCTTGAAGGAATTTTATTGTGACTGAATAGCATTGAGCCACCCAAGTGATCTTTATGTATAAGAAAAATTCATTTAAATTGAGGAAACTTATGGCCTTTAGGGAAGTGCTAAGTGAACATTTGTAAAGATATAACGAGGATAAAATTTTTTATAGTAAATATTTATTTTATTTGTATAAATGCTTCTGATATTCTATTCATATTTTTCTCTCCTATGTTTGCAAAACAAATTTCCCAATTAGTAGGATCATTTGCTCTTAGATATTTTTCCAGTATCAGAGATACATAACTACAGAGAACTGGATACATTTATTTCAACTCATCATTAACATTAGTTAAAAATTATGACTTTATAAATTCCACATGTTGGAGATACAAGAAAAGTGTGAATATTATTTGTTCAGCTGTCCAATAGCCACTAGAGAACATTGGCTAACATTAACTACAAAGGAAAATAATTTCAAGATACAGATGCCAGGTGTATCTGAAGGTTTGACTTATGAAGTATTATAATAATGTCTTTGACTTAGAGTATTAGCCAGAGTAAAACAGCATCAAGATTCTGCAAGTTTTTTTTTTCACAAAGAAAAATGCTTTTTAAAAATAAGATTAAGAGCTATGCTATCTTAAATTCATATAGTGTCTGTCTACAAACACATTTCTTTCAAACAAATTTCACATACCCTATAAAGCATTGGACCTACTTTTTATTCCAATTTTACAGCTTTGAAGAGGAATCAGTGATATTCAGAAAAATTGTATTAGTCAGAAAGACAGAAGAGAGAGAATTTTATTATAAAGAATTGGTTCATTGTAGAGATTGTCGCAAGAGGAACAATTTGGTCTCTGGGAACACAGGACAGCCCACGACGTACTGTCATGCCTTGGTTACCACAGTTTTAGTCTAGGATTGCTTTCTTGACTAACAAAATCTGTAGACCCTAATACTTTAAGTAATCTTTAGGTTACTTATAATAGCTAATATAAAGTAAATGCTGTGTAAATAGTTTTTATACTGTATTCTTTGGGAATAATCACAAGAAAGAGCCAGTGCATTTTGACAATTTTTGATCCCTGCTTGTTTGAATCCTTGCACACAGGAGCTATCATGGATACAAAAAGCTGACACTAGCTCCAGTCTTCTCCCAATAGCCTGACAAGCAGGAAAGCTAGTGGTGGAAGTTCCAGTTCAATAACTGGAGGCTTGAAATACAAAAGCAGTGGTTTTGAGTCCAAAGACAGGAAAAGGCTGACATTCTAGTTTAAGCCATTAGGCAGAAGGACTTTCTTTTAATCCATTTTTTGTTTTATTCAGGTTACAGGAGAGACATCCACACAAGGTAGAGCAATCTGGTTGACTCAATTGACTAATCCAAATGTTGATGTTGTCCAGCAACAGCCTCACAGACACGTGCAGAATGTCTGACCAAATGTTTGGGCACTCTGTGGCCCAGTCAAGTTGATGCATCAAATTAACCATCACGGAAGTCAGTAACTTTGGAAAGTTAAATAGATGAAGTTGTGATTTTAATTGCCCATTGGTTCCAACGTTTAGTCCAATGTGGGTTATTTTTTAATACTGTAGTAAATGTTCCACACAAATGTTCTTAAAGAAAATTTGGAAAAGACTTTCAGCATATTTGAGAGATCTTGCTTATTCAACATGTGGAGAAAACTCAATGCATCTGTTTGACAGAGCTGAAGCAGTTAGAGCCTGCTGTTAAGGTTTTGCCTACAGATAACAAGAAAGATATATTCTCCTGCTTTTTATTTATCTGTTTGGTTGTGGCACCAATGATTAAATGGATGAACATGGGATAGAAATTCACTAATATTGCAAAAAACATGGAGAGGACTGGTACCATTCAGAAATAAACGTGTATACACGGAAAAGCCCGTTTTATTCCAAAAGAATATCTAAAATAACAGTTACAAAAGAAAGCTGGAGAAGTAACTGTAGGATTATATTTTCATTTCCTGTTGAAACCATATGTTAATCTTAGAGAAATGTTCATGGGAAAAACTACAAAGAATTTCTTTTCGAGTTCTCAGTGATGAAAAGCATTTAGACATTATGCTTTATGGGAAGATACATACAAAAATGGCTCTTGAAAAAACTCTTTGATGCTGAATAGCTTCATAATATAAATTAAAAATAGAAAAATATGCCGCAAGAAATTTATTTTGTAAAGTTTGCTGTTTTTACTTTTTTTCAACTGAACACATGCCTCTTGTTAGAACTTTTAGTATTATTTAAAATAGCTCCTTCTGAAGGCAATTTTAAGGTATTATTATGAATGCCTTAAGTTATTTCCTCCTTAAAGTATGTCTGTTACTTTTCACACCAAGAGAATAACATAAATGTCTGTAACCAAAGTACAATTTTCTCTCTTTCTGTATATTGGAGTCATCATACTAGCTATGGGGTTGTACAAGCATTAATGTTGCCCTTATGATATGTTGAGTTCTGTTATTTTTTTTCATTAACCTTGTTGAATTTCCCAAGAGATAACCCACACATACCAAGAGTAACTTAAACTGTGATTATGAGAAAATGATGTAAAGCAAGCAATACATTTTTAAAAAATGACTCAGTGGCTCAAAATAATGTAGTGCAGTTATAAAAGTGCCAATATTTCTTCAGAGTAAATAGACAAAACTATTATTAACTTAGGTTTACTGGATTTCCCCATGTTTAAGGCACTCTACTAAATCTGAATTAAAACAAACATAGAATTACAATATTATTTTTCTAGAAACTGAGCAATATATTAATGAATAAGATTTAAGCATATAAAAAGTTAAAGTTTTAAATAAAAATTCAAGGCAATGGAAGACATAATTTTCTAGAACTTGATTAATTTTCCACTTGCTTATACAAACAAAAGCTGCTGTTTAAAGACGTGGAGTAAAGGAGGGAGGGAGAGAGAGAGAGGAGAGAGAAAGAGAGAATGATCTTGTCTACTGTAGCGAGCAAAAGTCTATAGAAGAGTAATTTGTGGGCTTTCTTAAAAACCAAATATGCCTTGAAACTTGAAAATATATGCTTGATGGCTTGCATAAAATTAAAAAGTGAAAAAATGTTCTATATTTATAGGAATGTAATATTAACATCATATTAGAATAGATCTCAAATAGTAGGAATTAGGGTTTTATGCCAGGTTTTGTAAATAAGGGAAGTCTACAAAGGTTTCAGACAGAAAACTGGCATACAAGTGATCCTTTCTGGCTGACAATAGTATTACAAATGGACTTGAAAAAAGAATGTGAAGGAAAAGAAACTGAATAAGAAACATTACCAACTAAGGTACTGTGAAGTCTCTCTCAAAGAAAGAATATGAAAAAATCATTGAGTAATAAAACTCTTACATGCCACAGACAAGATAAAAGGGGTTTGAACACCAGGAGGCTGAAATAAACATTCTCTGAGTGGGTGGGAGAGATGGTTTTGGAGCAGAAAGTTGGATGCTATTGTTAAAGTCCTATTAAAATTGTCGTAACAGAGAGATTTCCAAAGGTGATGTTCTTTAACAGTTTACATATGCAGGAATAGAGCCAAAAGATTGAAAAAGAGATTTACAAAAAGGAACAGCTAAAGCCAAGGTATTGGATGCAACCACAGATTAGGTTAGAGAGAGAGAATAAAAAAAAAAACAAAAACAAGCCTTAATTTAGGATTCAGAAGTAAGTGTGGGTAGGAGTAAAACACAGGGTGTATTTCTGAAACTAAAGGGATATCAAGCTGAAAAGAAGACTAGAGTTTCTATTGAACAGGATCAAATGGGAGAGAACCCAATGGATTTAGCTATTCTGCTAGCATCCATTTTGAGAGTTCTTTTGACAAGTAATCAGTGCACACTAGGTAGCAGGCACTACTCTAGGTCAGAGGATTGGTAATGAGCTCTTACTGAGTGCACATTTGATACTCAATAGAAGGCAATAGATGATATTTCCGAAAACAGATGTATGATATCATAAGACTGTAAAGAAAATAAAGTGACATAAAACACATTGTAAAGGGATAGAAAGTGGAAACGAGGGCATATGGTAGCCACAGTGAGGTTGAATAGAATCAATAAAGGTAAGTAGAAAAGAGACAGGGAACATAAATATATTTTACATTCAATGCTTAACTTTTCATTCTTCTATGGACAAGAACCATTGAAATCTACATGCATAATGGATACCTATAACTACCAAATATTTTACTGGACTGACAATTAAAATAAAAGGGACTAGATTAAATTTGAAAAGGAAAAATAAAGGAGTCAGGGACAAATTATAATCTTAATATTGTACTTTTAAGAAAACTGCAATTTCAGGACACAAAATTAGTCAAGGTTATGCATATCTATATTCTAATACTTTGCTTCATGTGACATTTTAATTCTCTAGACATGTTTTTATTCTCTAGGCTAATTTTTTTCCTTCCATACACATCACATTCAAATCCCTTAAAGATATTATAAGTCCATAAATTAACCTAGTTGATAAGGTAAATAGGCAGCAACCTGACAGCAAGATGAACAAACAAATTCAAAAGATTCAAGAGTATTTTTAGACAAAACATCTAAGATCACCCACGTTAAAGGACAGATCCTAGAACACAGCTTTCTATGCTCCCTACTCCAGACTACACTGTGCCTCCTCCTTGACAGCACCTTCCTTCTGAGTGTGCACTTTAACTCTGCTTGACAAACCTATGTGTGCCTCTCACCAACTCATCCTGAAGTGCTTTTCTTCGATGCAACTCAGTGAACTTATAACCTATTCTGTGCTCAGGGTGAGTTGAGGTACTCATTCGTCTTCCAGAGACCTCCCTGGATTCTATCTGGTGACAATAAAGGGAGCTAATAGATACTCCTGGGGGGAGTAAGGGAATGAAACCCATAGGTATTTGAAAGGAGAAAGTTGGAATTCAATAGGAAGAATCAAGACCAAATATAAAGTGAGAGAGATGGAATGTTTAGTGTACTAACTTTTAAAAAGAATAAACTGACAGATCCTGATAAGAAGTGGTAGCTATCTGTGGTGGTGTACATGTGTAATCCCAGCACCTGGGAGGCTGAAGCAGGAGAATTACCCTAAATTCAATGTCAGCCTGGGCTACCTAATATGTTTGAGACCATTAGGTAACAAAGTAAGACCTATTATTAAAAAAAAAACTAAATGAATAAAAGTTTTAAAAGTAACTGGTGAAACGCATTTTGAAGATATTTAGTATTAGGAAGTAGGAATTCAAAATTGTGAAGGGAGATGCTAAAATTATTGTATTGCCTACATGGATAGGAAATTAGAATTCTACAGATATGGAAAGAAAAATGCAAAGCCATAAATGTTGGGCTACGTTTCAATTTTTATCCTTCTTTACTGGCTATAAATATGCATTGAAATTATTGTATTGAAATTTTATGTTTAACTTGTAAGATTTAAAATATGTATTACATATATACAATTTAAATGTCTATATAGACATGTTTATGCAACTTTTTGTCCTTTCTGTTTTGCTTAACATACTCTTTTCCACTAAAATGATCAAAGTACATATTTCCGTAATTTTACACTCAGTATTTTTTCCAATTTATATCATCATGTCAAACATTCATAGAGAATGTACATATGTGATGCAGGATTTTATTTTGAAATTGACAATTTATTGTACACACTTTTGTGTTTGTGGTTTTTATAATTGATGTTATTTGTTAATGTCTCCTAGTCAAGAGTTATATTTAAAATTTATACTTGTTAATGGCTATGTAAAAATCTAAGCTTATATGTTTGAAATGTGGTCACTGCCTTTTCTTTTGAAAATTAGCCTTTGTTTCCATTTTTTCCTTTCTTTTGTTTCCATTATGAACATTTTTGCAGCAAATATCTTGGTAGATGTAGCCATTCTCTATTGGGATTTGTATTCTATAGTTAGGGCCCCAGGAAGTAGCTAAAAACACACTCTACCTTTCCATCTCTGTACCTTATTTTCAATCTTCTTCTGTAAAAAAGCCCATCTTTTTGCTCCTAAACTAACTAAACTCCAAGGCTTACTTAAATAACACGTACTATATTTAATTTTTAAAAGCATCTCACTAACCTCAGAATTTCTAATGTGCTTTGGGTGATTTCTATATGATATATTCCATATCATTTTCTTAGACAACATTTTCTTGAGATTAGGAAACATGTCCTAATATGATTTTACCACCTTATACATGCTTAGCAGTTAGCTTTGTCATAGATGCCAAAAAATACAGACTTCTTGATATTTACAATAATATTTTAAAATGCTACTTTCAAATAATTTGTAGAAACCAATATTACAAACATATTACTTTCTTTGTAAAACTGTTTTATTATATGCATGATAGGTAACCTTATGATTTTCCATATTAAAGATTCTGGTGTCTTCCAATCAGATATTGGTGACAGTGAAAGAAATCTAATAAGATAAGGGGTAAAGATACATATTCAATTACCTCACTTGAACTGTATAGTTATAAAATAAATGTATAAAATTAAAATATGCATTTTTAGATAGTTTATAGGAACTATTTTCCCCTTCTTTTATTAGATTTATTTTTTTTAGCTGTGCTGGGGATTGAATCCAGGATTTTCACACTGAGTTACATCCCCAGTTCTTTTCAATTTTGAGATATGTGTCACTAAATCACTAAGTTACCCTGACTGTTTCCTTAGCTCTTACAGTTGTTGTATGACAGAAGGTGAGAGGAAATGGCACAAATGAAAATGTATCTGGAAAGCAATTATAATTATTTATGAATGCAAAAAAATCTTATTAGTGTTATGATAGGGAATTATTCTTTATGGTCACCAAAAGTCCACAGTACAAAATCAGTGAATCTCTTGGGAGAATGTAACGTTTGGGTCAAGTCTGTTTATATTTTGTTTTCAGAAGGAATCAATATGGTGATACTTCTCAAGTTCAATTCAATCACAAATGTGAAGCCCACATTTGCATTTACATCTAAGCAGAAGCACAGTGGATTAAAATGATTTCAATATAATTTAGCCACCTCTAAGTCAAAATAGGGCATTCATTGAATATAATGACACTCAAGGCCATCCTTCCAATAAATTACCCTATAAAAGTTCCACAAAAATTTTAATACGGTGCAGGTTAGGGAATATTGGTAATTAAATGTGTTACAGAGGTACAAAGAAGACCCTGGGAAACATGAAAGACTATAATTAAGAGGTGAAAGAATAATTCTGAAATAAATAATTTTAGAAAAATCTTATCAGTATGCTAATCACTTTAGTCCTCTTATCATGAGGGAGAATCTTAAATAGGTGCTTGGGTCAGAGGCAGCCAACTCTGTTTTTTCATTTTCATCCTTAGATACTGGGAGTTTCATGACAGACAGGCTCTAAACCTTGATTACTTTTCAAATAAGAACACTGTTGCTTGTCAGTCTCCAATCTTTTTAACATGCTAATGTCAGATGGAAGCAAAATCGACTTCTGGATGGCAAGCAAGCTGCACTGGGATTGGGTAAGGCTAGAAACCATCATCTGCAACACGGAGATAAGCGAGGCTGAATTCTCTGTGGTCTTTCGGACTATTATGTGAAACGAAGAATTTACAAGCAGAAACAGTAGCTGAAAACCTCATTATTAATGACTTTTGAGTAGCCATGGTTTCTGATTGTTCATGGGAGTCTGTTAGAAACATAACAAAGCCAGGAATGCACATGCAGAAGCAGACGGCCACATGAATGCACACACACACACACACACACACACACACACAATTACAGAAAATTAAACAGGCTCTGGGACTAAAAGAAGAAAAAGTAACTGTGTCTCAAAAGTGTTTGTGATATTGGCCAAAAGAGTGAACTGTACAGGGTTTATTTAGACAAAGTTATGTAAATCTTTGCTCAGCTGGATGTTCAGGAAAATAAATGGAAGCAAACAAAGGAAAACAGCACAGGCTGGAAGAGTTTGTCAAGAATGGTAACAGTCAGGGAAGCAACAGGATTTAAAAGGATAGTTTGGGTTCTGTGAATAATACAAGCTCTCCGAGATGCACTAGAGACCCAACTCAATGGCTTGATAATACTCTGGATTCTCTTTAGGTCACATAAATCTTTCGCCTTTTTCAACAGCTTGATAATTTTAGCTAAAAAACCTGCTACTCCCAATATAAAATTCCATGCACTAAACATGAAAACTGTGGAGTTTCTTTTTTCCTTTTTAAGGAGTACAGGTTTATTTTGGTTCACAGCTGAAGAGTTTTATACACCCAAAATGACAACTGTTAGAAGCCAGGAAAATCTGGCACCTTTAAATCTCTGGTTTTATTCCTTACTTGCCCGCGATAATGCCTGGGAGATTTTGCAGCTATTAAACTGGAAAAGAGGGGACCTCGGTTTTTGTCTAGCTGTGATTAACATAGCAGTGACAGGTCCGAAGCACACTTTTTGCCACTGTATATAAACGAGATGCAGGTGACAACATAAAAAGTAAAATAACTAGAGATGAATTAAGAATATAATAATCTAGGCAAAGTTCCCACAAATGCTATCTCTTACTCCTTACATATTTTACTTCCCTTTGATCATCAATAAGAGAAACTTAAATTGTTAGGACAGGTGAAAAAAATCTTAAGAAGTCCAAAAAAATAACCTCATGTATAATCTGGAAAACAGTCTGGCAAGAGGCCTCCTTTCCACTTTAACCTTCTGTGGGCTCAGCACCTGTCAAGATGTGGAGTTGCTCCCTCAGATAGGATTCCATTGATTTAGGCTAACTTGTGAGAAATTTGCCTGAAGTTGTACATCAGTAATTGGCACAATAGCAGCTGAGTGTCATTAACCCTCAGAAACTGTTTTATTCTGAGTTATATAGGAGCAGGTACTTGCTTTATATCAGACCTCATTTATTCTGATTAACCAATCACATACAAAGAAATGAATTTTTCCCCTTCCAACTCTTCATTGCATCTCATGCCCACAAAATGTCAATGGAATTCTCTAGTTGGTTTAAAAGACCAAGTCTGGAAAAATCACTGTTTTCTGTTTCTTAAATATGAACTCAGGACAAGTAATAGAATCCTAAGGAGCCACAGGCTCTCATGAGAAGCCTCAAATAGTTGCTCAGTAAAAACAATGAATTGTGAGCCACATGGGCAATATGAAAGACACTACCACTATCTCCCCTGCTCTGCTTTTCAAGTCACTTGTGCCTCTGGAAATAGGCTGGCACTCCTAAAGTTCTAAGTTTCCATGTATGTGAGGGTTATTGTGTCTGCATGCACATGCTTGGGAAGTTGCTAAGTTTATATTTATCTATTTAAATATTTGTTCACCTATTACAGAAAGGCAAGAGGATGTAAAAAATCTTCAGGGTGAAAGACAAGTAGGAAATTAAAAAAATCATCATTGGGAGTCTTTCAATTGAAAAGATACCTTAGCATAAGGAATGCATTAGAAACAAGAGAGAAATATGTATAAAAATGCCAATAATTCAGTGGGATTCTTACTGATTTTATTTGTCTTTTTGTACTTTCCCTTAGTTTTCAAATCCTGCAATGAACATTTATTACCTTTTTAATAAAAATGCAAAAAAAATTGGAGAAATTAAGCATTTTGTGGATGATTTATGACACATCTTTGGAGATTTATATTAGAACTTAGCAATGGATAACTAGAAATTGTTTTGTATATTTTTTCTTGTTGGAAAAAAATAAGGAAGGGAGGCAGAGAGAAACAAAGAAAGAACAACAGTGCAAAAATTAGCTCTGTTTGAAAACGAATACAGCTTCTCTTATCAGTAGTCACTTAGTAAATATTAACCAATGACAATTTAATTTAAAAAATGAGTTTTCTTTTTTGTGAACTTTACAACACAATTCCATATTTTCACATTAGTTAAAGGTGAAAGCCAAATTGATATAGCACAACTTTTCATCTTGGTGAATCAAAAGACCTCATTTGGTAGTTGTATCTTTGCCACTATTTCCTTATCTCCCAGTATCACTAATGACATGCACAGTTATACACCATGGCCTTTGATTACCATTGTTTCTATATTTGGAGTTTCCTTTTTCTGATAAACAGGAAAACATCTAAGGGATAAAAATATTGCAAAGAGACAAACATGCTTGGAGTCATTTAGTAAAAGTGAATTGCTCATGGCTTTATAATTGCCATGGAATAGCACATAAAGAAAAGTAGAAATTGGCAAAAAGAAAAATAATCTGACTTAGAACTTTGTCAAGAGTAGTGGTGCTAATGTAATTCACACAGCATGAGTCTTAGAAATACAATTTTTAAAAGGTAAAGTGATAATCATCATCTTTCCACTAGAGTAACTATAGTGAATGTTAGGAAATAACTTCAGGGTGAAAAAGGCTTTAAAATTTAGCCGAATTTTGCAGCAACATTAGATATTATTTATTTAGTGGTCATTATTCCAAACTCCAAAGGGCAGTAATAAACTCCAAACATTATTGAAAGTGGAAATACAGGGAACAGCACACCATTTCTAATGTCTGAATTGTGTAGATTTGTTTAATGAAATTGGGAACAAAAACAGAAGATCAGTGGAAACAGAAAGAATCTCATCTAGTTGAATTGAAACTATTATTTTAAGCACTGAACATTAAATAATTATAAACAAAAATGTAAGCAGGCCGTCAGTTTCACAGGAGATATGATAAAAGACAGTAATCACAGTAGATGTGATTCCTTAAATTTCAGAACTTGTTCACTGTAGTATCATTAGCATATAATACAGCTGAAGACATGCAGTGGATTCAAAATAATACAAATGTGTTGAATTAATTGGTTAAGTGAATGAATGCATGCTAACTAGACAATGACCAATGACAATAAATGATGAGCTATTTCAGAATCAATACCAATACCAGGAAACAAACAGGCTAACTACATCAATGCAACACATCACCTAAATCAAAAGAAAAGGAAAGGGATATTTGTCTTTTGCAACTTTTAAGCTGTACATCTTCCTTTTCTTAGGGTGAGTTCAACTGTTTTAAAATCAATCTTTTATCACCCACATAATAAACTAATCAGAAGATCCTAGTCAAGTACTGCCACTAAAAGATGTCTGAATTGGATGAATCCTAAAGAAAATTTGAAATCCTGCATTTATGGGAATCAACAAACTATCCTTACAGTGAATTGTTTGGAGATCATGTATCATTTGTATATTTGCTCTTGGACTGGTCAGTTTGCTTTCCTTGCATTTTATAGACATTTTCTATAAAATAAAAGTGTTCAGACAGGTAATTATTAGGATTTTCATGCAATAAAGTTTGCCTTAGGTCAACTTTGGTTGTATACTAGGAAGGACAGAGAAATGTTTAAAAACATTCCTATTCCAGACCTAGGGGCATGGCTCACTGGCAGAGTACTTGCTTAGCACGCACAAGGTCCTGGGTTCTGTCCTCAGTACTTCCCCAGCCCCCACTATGGAAGCAGGTAGGGAAAAATCCCATTCACATGCTTCATATCAGTTAAATTAAATCAGAATTTCTACAGGTTTCACCCAGTTGTCTGGTTGGTTGTTCATTTTCTTTTTCAGCTACCTGGTTGATTTCAATGTGTAGCTAAGACTGAGAACTACCTCTTTAAAGACTCATTGTTGTCCTCTGAGTAAATTAAACATACTTCAATTTCTCAGCCATAAAAATTCACTTTTTATACTTTTTCATGCATAAAGTTACATATTTCTACAATAAAAATTTGTACACCTATTTTAAAGGGTACAAATCTTCTCTTTTCTTTGCAACTTATTGTAACAATTAATATTCCAAACTCACCAGCAATTTTCATATTGCTTAATATTTTCAGGCATGAATGCATCTATAGTTCAAGATTTCTGCCTATTTAAAAGCAGTGGCCTAAAGCATATTTTGGTCTGTCAGTGGATGCATATTCTTATTGCTTTTAATAATGAAAATTTCATTTTAAGCAATAATCCCTAAAAAGGATTTCCTGGCAGAATAGTTTATATCGTAAGAGCATATGGGAGTTAAGAATAATTATGCAGAGAGTATCTTTCTCCAAAGAGCTTAAAGCACTTTATGGAACTCATCTAATTAATGTTCACACTACATCCATGAGGAGGCAGTGGACAGTGAAGCGTGGATGACTCTGAAGTCAGCTTGCATTCCATTTGGTGACAGCGTAGGAATAAACACAGTACCACAGTGCATAAATACAGAGCTTGCATGGTCTCTGACGGCTCATCAGTGTGTGACAAAAATTACACTTATTATATCACAATCAAGAAAATATAATTTAATAAATTAGCCTCGTTACCTTTCTCTCATGATTTCATAACAGAAACATTGTTTGAAAGCCTTACCTAGTTGAATTGAAATTCATATTTTAAGTACTGAATTTTGAGTAATTACAAACAAAAATGTAATTACAAACAAATAGCCAAACACTGAAAAACTCAGAAATGTGTTAACTTAAAAATTCCAGATGCTCTGGAATTATATAAATACAGAAAAATTTGATTAAAATGTGAGGCTTCCTTAGAACTAACAATATTTGTATTGTTTTTCATTCACACAACAAATAGTAAACATTGCCAATATATGGGGCACATATTTAAAAATCTGACAGAAAGCTTTTCTTCCAAGCAACCTGACAGATAGTTATTTTTATTATTATCAGAAGAAAAACATTAAGTTAATACCTGTTAACGTATTTTGATGGAATGTAGAACTATAAAGATATTATTGCCTCACAGTTAAAAACAGAAAGGCTGATTTTAAAAAAAGGTACATCAAACCTCAGTGTCTTTTCTGTATTTTAAATCACAGTCTAGTTGAGCTTTCCCACTGGGATCATGTCTAAACCTGACCTGATTTCCTTAACCTGGTCAGATTTCCTTCAGGATAAAATTAATAAAAGAATCCACAGAAGGCATACAGTTTCATTAAAATAGATACAAAGTTCTGACTTCATATAATTTTCATAGATAAACTCAGAGGCATATGACAGTATTTATAAATCCTACAATGCATAAACTGAGAAAATCTTGTTTTGAAAACGAAGTATTTAGCAAATAGCATTATTTCTTCCCATATTGTAATATCATGCTAAAGGAAGATGTATATAATGAAAGTAGTTCCCCTCCAAGATACCAATTTCTACATATTGAGACATGCTAAATTTATCTCCTCACTTTGACCATATATTAATTATTGGTGATTATTTCATGCCTGAAAGCAGAGTTGACTCTATAGTCAACACAAATAAAAGTGCAAGCAAAGGCTTAAACAAATCAACAAAACTCTTTAACATTTATCATTTTATGCAAAACTTTGTACTAATTCTTGAGTTCTACTTTCCTATTTAAGGAAGTTGGTTGTTCATTTAGTGTCAGATACCTTGGAATTTATAACGCAATCATATCAATGGATAAATATATTAAATGCATTTCCTTATCTATATGCAAAATGCAGATGGCTATTTTAGATTTATAGGCCTTTTTCATGTGCCTTTTTTTTTTTTTTAGTACCAGGGATCGAACTCATGATCTCACACTTGCCAGGCAGGCACTTAAGCCATTGAGCTAAAACCCCAGCCCATCATGTGCCTTTTTGACAAAAGTTTTCACAATGCAGTTCAGGATGGCACTGAACTCACTTTGTAGATGAGGTTGGCCTTGAACTCTCAGTGGCTGGCTCAAACTCATAATGCTGCTGCCCCAGCTTCCCAGAGTTCTGGGATTACACACGTGGGCAACTACACCTGGATAGTTTCATTAACCTTAAGAATTGTATAAACACAGAAAGAAATGTAAAAGGGAAAATGTTCCAATTATTTTCAAGTAAATGCTTTGCAATATGTTACATATCTTAACTATAGATATATACCGTAGTTAGTTCTATTTTTCTAGGAAAAGCCTTAGACTAATTGGACTATTTTTAAAAAGTCCTAAGAAAGGAAGGCATTTGCCAAAGTAAAGCTTTATAGGAAATTATTTAAGAAGTTACTCCTTGAACTCTAGAGAGTGTTCTGTGCTATATTGTGATAGTGATGGGACAGCTGTAAAATAAGTCCTTAAATGATAAGTCCTTAAATCACAAAACAATACTGTCTAAAGTGGAAACTCACTCTAGAGTTGGATTTAGAAACTAGTTCCATTTCAACTGATTCCTGTCTAGACTATGTGACTATAGTAGCAAACTATTATTACAATCATATGACTAATGCGTGTTAAAAATAAACATAAGACTTGCTAATATTGTTTGGAAAATTAAATGCAGATATCTTGTACTCTGAGTAACTAAGTTACAGATAACAATATGCAATGTACTAAACCATTGTCATCCTCTGTGTATCGTGTTTTGAAATTGTTTTGTTTGTTTTCATCCTTAAAATAAAATAAAAAGAAATAAAAATTATTTCTTAGAAGGTTAGAATTTTGAACAATACTCTATGATTTGAAGCCAGTTTTGTATAATATGACCCAATCATAATGATATTGTTAAAACCTCTTTAAAACAAATAAGCAGAATGCAGTTTCCAATTCTATGTTTTGAAAAGTCCATGCATAATTTGAAACATAAACATAGCTACTGGATACATGAGTAGTAAATTAGGAAAGTAAGAGTTATGTAATACTTTGGACCTGTTACAAAGGGAGCATTTTAAACATATTAAATGCCTTCATTACTGTAAGAAAAAAATTTTCTGATAACTTAGATGAGTTTTACTTTTCTGATCTCTATATAAAGAACAATAATAGGTTGAACCACATGAAACACTATTTGATTATTTTGTCAAAACAGAGCAGAGGCTACAGCTGAAAAGCAACCAGCAACATTTGAAAATCAGAGTAGGAAGTGTTAGACATGTCTGGGATATCAGGCAACTTACAGATGCAGATTTCTAATTGTCCTGGGTTAATATACTGCTCAGGGAACATGCTAGCAGGTCTCACTGGGTAGGCCCCCTGTCACCACCCCCACCCTAGTGATTTTCTAGTCACTTTTGATTTTACCATCTGTCACTTCTAGCACATCAAAGGTTCAGAAAGAACACTGACAAGTTCAATAAGCTTGTTTTGATGATATTTTTGAAATCATTGTAGGTAAAAATCAATCCTGGGGATTTAATTCACTATTTATCGAGTTATTATTCATGAAGTATAAATGTGTGGCTATATCATTCTGAGATGATTACACTGATATTTTATGAATCTAAAACACTGGCTATAAAAATATTACATATGATAAACTCTTACATATACCTGAAGAAACATAAAGACCATCACACATCTACTGCCTTGAGAAATTCCGAGAGATAATCAGGAGTTCACATCATGCTCTCTTGATCAGATTCCTTGGAAACTAAGCTTTGTGTTACAATACAGCCAGCAATTTGGTGTGTGCAAAGACAAGGTGAGCGTCTGCAAGTCCCTCGTTTGTGTGTGCAGCAGGACCTTGGCTGTTCTATTTCAATAACCTCCTGCCCACCCAAATGGTCAAAGCATGACTGAGCCTGTTAATCTACTGAGCAGAATGCAAGGCACATCTTTTTGTATCGTCATTTTACTTTAATAAATGCCAATCGCTGTTGCCTCTGTGGTATCTTTTAATTCAGTGTCATTACTTTGTGTTTGTTCTCTATGGTGATATTTATCACAAAGAGTGCAAAGGGAACAATTTATGCATTAAAGGTATGTCTTTGCTCATCAGAATAAATTATCCTTAGGAGGGTCTGTGAAAACAATCTTGTCTACTTTTCTTGGTGAATATTGAATGAATTATTAAAAGGCATTGAAGCAGTTAGATCTCCTCTGAAGAGACTAGAGACCCTCCTGGCCATCTTCTAGGGCTGGGAGAAAGGTGAATTTCACCTCACCAAGGTTATAGCAAATAATATACCATTCTATATCCACCAGTGAAAGCCTTGGTTTAGGTAAGCTTTACAATCTTAAAAATTTAAGAAATGTCTCGGTTTTCAAAGTCCATGTTGACAGATTGTATTTTTATGTATTCTGGTCTATAACCAGAACAGATCTGGAGTTTTGTTTTCTTAGAATAAGAGTGGGAGTTTGATTTTGATGAAAACCTATACTATTCCTCTAGATAACAACAGTCCATGTGGTAGACACAATACACCAGAATTAATTTGTTTATGCACTCTACCTCTTTTTACTGAATTATTAAAAAGATGATCAATCCTACATGTGATTTAACAAGATGATGGAATGAGAAAGTATGATTTAGGTATTTAGTCACTGGACCCATCACAATCAGTGAGAGCTTTAATATGAGCAACATTAATTTCACTATATTTTTCTCTCATAAAACTGGCTTATTCATTTAGCTTTCTCTTTGTATATGGGAAGCCCCTGTAATGGTTTGGATCTGGAATGATCCCCACAGGCTGAAATACTGAAGATTTGGTCCTCGGTGTAGTTATATTTACAGGTAGGGCTTTAGGGAAGGGATCAAAACATGAGGTTTCTGACTTTATCAATAAACTGAAACCATGAGCAAAAATAAATCTTTCCTCTTTTAAGTTTGTCATCTTGAGTATTTTGTCATAACTGAAGAGCTAACCAACACAGTCACTAAGATATTTTCTTCTCTTTTTCTGCATCAAGACTTTCTGGCTGTTTGGAAAATGTTATGACTCTGTTACGAAAGTATTTCTTTATTTTGTTGTGACCCATTGTTTGGAAGTTAAGTCATTTTGTATCCACTTTCACCCCTCAGAACAAAACAGGTTTTCAATTAATTTAGCAAACAGAAACTGTTTTTAATTCCAAACCAAAGTCATGTATAAACAAAACATTAACCCCAAGAGCTTTTTTATTTAGCCCTGATGTTCCATATCTATAACCAGAGACCTGAATTTAATAAATAGAGTTTGATACCATTGACTCTTAGGTGAAGTGACTGAAGAACATATCATCCAATTTCTCCACCATCTCTAAAGCCACTGTTTATGATTCAATTATTTTACTTATCACGGGACAATATTTTAAACAATTTTAGTATCCCAGTTAAATATGTAGACAGAGTAAAGCTTTTTGAAAACTATGTTAATGTCATAAAGGACAGTGTTGGAAAATAAGGACTCTGCAGTGGAAAACTTCACCTTGTCATTCCAGACACATCTTTTTGAGAGCAAAGGATCAAGTTTTCTTTTTCTTAGTGTCCCCTCCCTCCGACCTATCTTGGAACTTTTCTTGTAACAAGTGAGCAATAAATACAGATGCTTCTCAACTCACAGTGAAGTTATACTCCAATAAACCTGTCATTAGGTTGGAAATATAATAGCCTGAAATTATATTTAATATGTCTAGTTTACTGAGTAACCTAGCTTCACAACACTGTATGTGGCTGGCTGGAAGAAGTGTCTCACTGCTACTGCTGGCATCGCTTGAGAATAATGAATTGCATATGACTAGCTCGAGAGTAGATAAAAATTCAACATTCGAAGAAGAGCTCCTACTACAAATATATCACTTTTCCACCATTCTAAAGTTTAAAAAATGTTAAGCCAAACTGTAGATCAAGAACATCTATAATTGCTGAATGAATTATGGTGAATTTACATGCATAGAAATGCAACATTTGGGATTATCTTATTTACTTACACAACTTTAAAATTACTTAAATGATTTGGTGAGAAAAAAGTGAAATTAGTTGACCTAACATTGTACCTGGAGTTTGAAATTTTATGCTCCTGTACTTCTGTTAAAAGTATTTTCTCATTATTTTCTTTTCTTCATTCTCTTTTCCTTTTATCATAGCTGATACATTTTCTGCTGCCCACACTGAATCTTTAAAAATGATAGAGTATTATAGGTAAACTAGGATTCTATATAGAGATATGAATATATGTCTTTTAAACAAAATGATGACTGAGCACTTAATTTCCTAAATAGCCATTTTTTCTAGGAATGATAAGTTTAATTTCTAGAGAAAAATGGCGATGATTATAACTTGTATAGTGATCAATTTATGAATTTGTCATCAAATATTTTGTTTAATTTTGACAATAAACCTGACACATTGGCAATGATAATATTTTATAGGCAAAACTAAAAAAAACTCAGCAAGTTTAGTAGCTTAATGTCATAAAGTTCATGGAAAAGACATTTTCTGAGTTCAAAATAATTCACTCTATATCACAGTTATCACTCCTTTAATCTGGGTATATTGTCTAAAAATACATAAACTTAAAGTATTTTTGTCTCAGAGCTAGTTTAGGTTGAAAATTAGCAGCATGAAATTGTGACAGACTCAACAATATCAAACTAATATATCTTAATATCTCAAGGTCTCTTTCAGTAAATTTCAGGGTAAATAGTTTGCAAAATGATTGGTTGCAGCAAACTTGCAGCCAGAAGTAGGAATCTGTTGTTATGTCCAAAGATATGTGATTTTTCCTTGACCTTATGCATAAATTTCATTTTTAAAAGTTGTTACCATCCTGCAATCAAACTAGCTTTAATGAATTGGGTCTAAGAAAAATAAATGTCCTTGTTTGGGTAAGGATGAATGTGTCCATCAGAGTTCCTTTTCTTTTCTTTCCCCTTTAAATTTGTGTTGGTCAGTTGATAGACTATGTTTTCATTATTTTCTGTCCCAGTTTTGTTCCTTGTCACATTCCTTTCCTGCCAAACAAATGCAGTAGGGTTCAAAAGAAAGAGTGTTCCAAATCTTTAATCATTATGAAAAACACAGTACCTTGACCTTGTATTTTAAAGTTAAATGGAGTGGCATTATAAAAATTAAATTGGTTCTCACTCATTTCCATAATATCCTCTAAAAAGCCTTGCCTAGCCTAGAGTGGATGTCCTATTTCTTTATCTTTCTTGATGACCTCTCATGCCTGCAAGTCAGCTCGTTTTTCTTTGCTGAAGACTGCACCCCACTGCTGCATGCACTCTAAAAGTTCCATTAAAATCTAGGGCATCATCACTCATTCTTATCTGCAGCAGGCTGCTGAACAGTGCCATACCAGCAACGGCATGCAAACTAGTCTCAAAGGACAATATTAGTTATATACATTGTCATCCCATAAGGAGAAGAATTCCACCTGGATCCTACCTAGAGTACATCCAGCCTTGTAAACATGGCTCCCAGAGTCAGTGAGATGAAAAGGTCTCATGCAATGGCAAGCATTACTTAAAAAGCAATTTACCAGCATGAAATTAGCTTTTTATAGGACACCCTTTATTAAACTCGGTGTGAGATGAGCTAGCATTCTGAATTTTGCTTCATACCCACTGAGACCACACAGGCCAAAAGCAGTTTCATTTTAAATACTGTACTATAAAAAATTATACATATTCTCCTTTTGGTCTTGATGAAGTCTTTATTTGGTTGAATAGCACTGAGTGATAAACAACAGGCTAAGGTGTGTCATTGTTCCCAGAAATGTGAGGGAGCTTTGATAACCATTTATCCAATGAGACACTAGTGACAATGATTTCTGATGTTACTCGTTAGTAGTGACATCAATGGAGAACTACAGGGATATCAAAGATTGATGAAAGACTTGAGTATAGAGATTAGATATAAGGAATATTAGCACCTTTTACGTTTTAAATATCAAATTTTAAGAGATTTGTTGTTTCTATAGAGTCTATTTTACATTTAATAGTCATAATATGTCTAAAGTCGCAAAAACTCCAAAATATCAGATGTTAAATTTTAATCAAGCAAATGTATAATTTAGGGGCCTTTACTTTAAGAACTCATAGTGGAACTTTACTGAATCTATAAATGTGAATCCTCCCTATGTTAGTTTATCTGAAGCCTTTATTAGTACATTCCCCAGAATTTCTTCTGAGATTATAGTGGATTGCACAGATTTCCTACAAAATGTATGCCTATCCTAAACCTCAGAATGTGACATGTTTGGAAACTGGGTTTTTGCAGATTCAGTTTGTTAATAATTGTAAAATGTAGTAATTCTAAATTTAGGATAGGATCCAGTGGTGCCCTTTTAAAAAGTTGAGGACACAGAGAGATACACAAAGAAAGTAATTGGAGTTACATTGCTGCAAATCAAGAAATGGAATTCATGGGCTACAAGATAGTTGAAATAGAAAGGAAGCATTCTTTCCTAAAACCTCCCAAAGGCTTGTCAATCTTAATTCAAGATGTACAGCTACCAGAATTTTCTTTTTGTACCAGAGATCGAATTTATTACCTTGCACTTACTAAGCAAGCACTTGAGCCACTGAGCTAAATCTGCAGCTACCAGAGTTTTTTAAGAGAATAATTTTCTGTTAAATCACCCAGTTTGGGGTAGTTTGTTATAACAGACCTAAGGAAACTTCTATCAGGGACTTCGGATGTTATTATCCTAAATTGACGAGTGTATAAAAAGTTTGTTTTCAGCATCCATTGATCTCTCAGGTATAAGTCAATTTAAAAAATGTATGGTGAAACCTAGTGGGCTTTAAGTGAAAAGCCTGACTAATAGCAAGAATTTCAGGATAAAAAAAGTAGTACCAAGTTTCCTGGGGCAGTGATATGGAGAATATTTTTAAAGTCAATGATGCATTTTTCCCCCAAGAACTCTCGAGTTTTCTATTAGAGATGACACAAACATTTCACCTTTGAAGTTTTAACATTGTGAGTTAGTACACTTAAAAAATAGAATGAAATCCTTCAATGCTCAGTGAACAGTAAACTCTTTAATCTTTAATCTGTATGGATGTTAAAAATACAGAGATTACACTAGTTCAAAATATGAAGACTATTGATTTTTTAATCTGTCACCTCATATAATGATGATACATTTTTGACAGATACATAAAATAGCACTCAGTAAAACATGAAAATCATCATGTGCATACAAATACTCAGAGGTAGGCCATTACTGCTACTTGGGACACAACTGGCTTGAACACGTCTATAAATGAAGATGCATCATGCATATGCAGGCAGCTTTTACTTTGGAAAAATAAAAGAACATACATGTTTTCTTCTCAAAGGCTTTCGCTTCCCAGAAAATGGTGTTTACAATGTTGAGACCAGACTGCAGGAGGTGGAATAGGACACACTTTTACAAAGCCTATACAGACATTAATAAGAATATAGGACTTGCAGAGCATTGTAGAGAAAAACAAAAAGAAACAGACAAAACCCCCCCACAAAGATGTGCCAAACACTGCAAAGGATTTTTCATGTACATGTTTGTTTAATTGTAACAGCAATTGTAGGACATGGTGGCATTGTATTTTGCGGATGAAGTACCTGAGTCTCATAGGAGTTAAAAACAGCTTGCTTAAATTTACATGGTATGTGTGCGCTTCTCCTTTGTACTCTAAGTTCTAAAGGACCTTACAAAAAGTGTTCCAAAATCTGAAATTATTTGAATGCCTATGTAACACTCAACTGTGGAAATACTAAAAATATTACATGAAATTATCTTCAGTCTCCATGAATAACATGCATATGAACATGAAGGAATTTCATGGTTAGACTTGTGTCTCTTTCCCCAACATCCCTCATTATGATTATTCAAATGTTTCAAAACCTGAAAAATTCTGAAATCAAAACACTTCTCAAACATTTTGGATAAAGGATACTCAACCTGTATAACCAAGCTGAATAGACATAAAATTGTCCTATAAATAAGAAACAATGGCATAAGCATAAAAATGATGTAATTTAATTCTCAAAAGTGATGTTTGAAAATCAAATGGTCACAGGTGGAAGAAATCAGGCAAATGTGGATAAAAAGTAATACTTTACCTGGCATAGTAGCTGCCCCACCCCTGTAATCTCATCCATCACTAGGGAGGCTGAGGCAGGAGGATTGCTTTTGCGTTTGAAGCCAGTCTGGGCTAGATAGTGAGTTCAAGGCCAGCCTACATTACATAGGGAGACCCTGTCTCAACCAAACCAAACCAAATGAACAGTGATACTTCCAGCTAGACTCGGAGGATTAAAAGAATCTAACCATAGCTTCAATGAAAAGAGGCATCAAGATGATGAGAGATGAGGATACTTGTGAAAAAAAAAAGTGGAAAAGCTGGAAAAAACTCAGAATTTTAAAATTTGGATATGCAGATTGAACTTGCGAGGGCTAGAAAGTTATTGATATTTTTGCCCTGGTAACTGATATAATGAAGCTGATTTGCTTTCTTAGGAAAATTAATAGAATGGTGGTTTAGTGAGAGTCTGAAATGGGGATACGGGAAGCTTGCTAATTCAATAACCAAATATAAGATGATAAGTTCTGAGAAACTGAAAGAGTGGAAATGGAAAGTAACATGTAAAAAGAAGTGATATCCATACGGTTGCAGATGGCTGCAAAGGCACAAGACAGCCAGAAGTGTCAGAAGGATAATTATAAACTAAAGAGCATCAGTCAATCTTTAGCCTACTACCATTACTGTCTCTGGCAAACAAGTTGCTTTCAAATACTATGGCTTTTAAAGCACTCTCCATTAGAGTCAGTGCCTTTTTTGGTAGCATGTAATTTATTATCATTTTCTTTTCTTTTATGAGCTTAGCACAAAGCAGTCATATGCATCTTAAAGGCATATTGCAATCTATGCATGTGTTTAAATTCATATGGAAGAAAGGTTTCAATTGTTTGTCATGATCTAATTGAAGTAGTTATGTTAGGTAACTATGCAATTTAAATTTGCTTATTATTTGCTATATAAAATTGACAGAATTAGTACTTTTATTTGGGAGAAAGAAAACATGCATCTATGGACCTGTAAAGATTAATACCACTATTGCACTTTTAAAAGACTTCCTTATTTACAGGTGATAATGAATTCACTTGAAGAACTTAGCTTAATACATTTAGTAGTTCCTTGGTGTTCTTCGAAAGAAGTTGCTACAGGGTTCCAGGGTATGATAATCATTATTAATTGCAGCATTTTAAAGTTCACACCAAATAAGCTTCCAAGAATAATGACCCTAATTTGTTTGAAAGGTCATATAGATTTATTTTACTAGTCTACCACATGATGATAAAAATAGAGAAGTTCAAATGAAACACAGCATAATTGTGTAGGTAGCACATTACAGTAGAAATATGTCCCTTGATTTAGGATAAGACAATTGATTTCCTTGTTTGATATGTACCTGTACTAAATGGTGTGATGTTAGCCAAGCAACTTAATCTTCCTGTCTTAACTTCTTACCTGTAAAATGAGCAATAATCATGTTTCCTTTACCTCAATGAGGACAATTTATTTTCTTTTTGAGTGCTGCAATCCAAACAAGTAAAGATATGTTTGGTGCTTACCAGAAGCTCAAAAATATTTGTTAAATTAACAACTGAATGAATGAATGAATGAATGTAAGCATTCAGTAAAAGAAAGTACATGAATGCATTCAATATCAAATTTGTATCAATAGAACAATATCTGCATATTGCATCTCTTATAAATGCATGATGGAATTAATGGTACATTATCATTTAGTATCTCAGCTCTTCCCTCAAGAGCTTCTTGTTAAACATTTATTGACAAATCAATATCCTAACATAATTATTATTATTTTCTGAAGCTCTGGGATTTTAATCCTGTGCGCTTCGGGTAAGTACTCTACCACTAATCTACATGCTATTTTTTATCATTATCCTGGATTCATATTATCTGACTTGTTTAATTTTGGTCTCCTCTATTTCCACTAAAACTTCTACAAAAGCAGTAGTGAAATACTTGCATTTACCCAAATAACCCGGGTTCTCTTGGTCATAGGACAAGCAACTTTGTTTGGAAATTCTTGCCTCTAAGAAATACATACTATCCTTTAGTTACTTTTGCCAGAAATGCTACATTCTTGCAAACAATCCCTCACTTCACAAAAAATTAGACTTGCATTCCTCTTCCATGTGTTTGTCTATCACTCAGTGACTATAGCCACAATAGTATTAACCCAAGGTATTATAATAATTGCTTTCTTACTAAGAACTCTTTGGCATGCAAGGTCCATCCTACTCAATGCTGTAAGCTCCATGCCTTGCTCCTATAGGAACTACAACAATGAATGATAATTTCATGAATAACTGAAAAAAAAAACAACCTGGTTTTTTACATACCAGCAATACAGGAAAGTTAAGTGTAGTATATTTACAAGAAATATAGTGATCAGAGTACCTACTTGTACAACCACTTTTAGAGGTATTCATTCTCTGATTGATAAACTTTTCTGAATGTGAGTGGGGGAATCTTTATACAAATCTCTACAATGAGCTCTAATTCTCCTGGCAGTTTTATTGGCATTTATACTGATGATCAGTTTATAAATAGAAGTAGTTGATGCTTGTGACTAATGAAGTCAAGATTAATTTCTTGCTAATATTTTTATTGTGACTATATGATGGGACATGTGAAGTCATCCATGTTTGGTCTTCATATCTTATTTATAGGATAGAGGCCTACAGAGCCAGACATAATGTCTCGTGTAGCAAACATATTTATTTTACACCCTTGAGATTAAAGAAATTCGGAGGAAAAATATTAATCTTGTTTTTCACTCGTGTCTCCCACTGCTCCAAAGTTGCTCTAGTAGTTATCTAGTTTTATTCAGATCAGTTTTATGTCTTCCTGCAAACTAGATTATCATAGACTAATTGGCCAAATGACTCCTGAATATATTTGGCCAATGCATGGTACTTGTGGGAGACTAAATAATATGGGATGGAGTATTTGGTGTTTCTTCTTCTCCATTTTCTAGAGTTTTTTTCCCCCAGTGGCTAAATCTCCTCTGGTGTAGCAGCTTCCTATCTTCTTGCTGGACACACCTGATTCAATGGTTGCATCTCCTGCCAGAAACCTTACCCTGATTGTGGCTCTGATTGTGGCTCACTCCAAGTGACCTCAGATTCTAAAATCAAATGACATCATCTTGTGTTTAAACCTCAGTCACAGTACTGGTAACAGCTATCTGCTGTTGCTAACCTTAGAGGGTTTTGTTTGTTTGATTACTTCTCCTTTAGTTTGTGTGGGCTTCCACATCTATATAAATATTTGTATCTTTGTCTTTACTGAGAACATTCTTCTACAACTATTTAGAGCAGTTCTCATTACTATAATTTTTCTTATGGTATTACTTTATTATTTGTTATTACTGTATTATATTGTATTACTGTATCATTTGGTGGTTAAAAACAATATTAAAATATTTTGAATCAAATATTAAAATATTTTGAATCATCTTGATTTGTATTTAGCGCCTGTACAATCTTGGCCATGCAGATAGTCAGTTTTCCCAACACCATATGCTAAACAGGCTAACTTTCCTTCAGTGTACTGTTTCTGAACCATTGTCAAAGATTAAATACATCCACCAACACCACACAAGGAATGCAAACATTATGCATTACTTACATGCATTAATAAAAATTTAAATTACAGATAAATATTTTGAATCATCTTTGGCTTCCTGTTTCATTTGACCCTTCAACTCTAAATCAGTCTATGTTATGTTTTCGATGTAAACTGTCCCTTCACATTTTCATGTTCAAAGATGGGACATTCAGAAGTTTATTGGATCATGGGGGCCACTATCAGAGTATGTGTTGCTAGGAGGTAGGGCCTGGATAGATGAGGTGGGTGACTGAAGCCATGATGTGAAAGGCTGTGTTCTTATCCCCAGCTCCTTCCTCTCTCTCTTTCTGATTCCAGGCTGCCATGAGTTGAATAATTTACCTCTGCCATTTCCTTCCACCATGCCATTTTTGCCTTGGAGGCAGTTGACCATTGAATAAACCTTATGAAAAATGTGAGAAAAAATAAATCTCTCCTCCTTCTGTTTGCCAGAATATTTTGGCCCAGCAGTTGGAAATTGATTCATACACCCTACAAATTCCATACATTCTACTTCCATTATCTCATTTCCTTTTTGTTCGCATGTATCTAATAACCATGTGGAGTATCATTGCCTCTTCCCTGAAGTATTGCAACACAAGTTTCTTGTTAATTGTGACTTTTGCCTTCAGCCTTTTTTCTTTCCTTTTAGCAAGAACAGAGAACACAGAGCTTACGTGAGATATTTTGGGGGAATGGCAAAATAGGAAGGATTACTGTGAGGTTTTAGGTGAAGTAAAAAGAATCTCTGGGGAATTTTATAACCACAGTTGTCATAACTTTGGGAATAACAGAGACTAGACAAAAAGGTGGTCTTGGATTCAAGACAATAGTAGAAATCTTACCAGTAGGAGTTCAAGCAATTTCTCCACACTTCTCTTCCATAATTCTGCCTCATTTACTCCTAGCTGTCTGCCTCATTTGGTTTTGTGACTACTCGGCTGCTACAATTCATTCAGTTTCTGTTGTCTCATAATCTGATTTATATATGTCTTTCAAGGCCACATCTCTGTTGTACAATTAAAGTGATATAGTTTTAGTACCTATTTTGAGATTCTTGGATTTTCTGTTTCTAACTTGTATAGAAATCTGACTGGTCAGTTTATCATTTGATGCCAAGCCTTGGTTCTCATCAATAAGTGATGAATCATTAATCGTGCTTGAATCCATAATTGTATCAGTGTTGCTTTATGTTGTAGTTGTTGCTTTACTTTGTATTCAAGTACTGGAGAAATAAAACCCAGGCCTGTATGCATGCTAGGCAAGTGTTCTATTATTGAGTTACACCCCCAACCTAAGAATCCAGCCTTTTACAGGGACAAGTTCAGTTCCTTTGAAAACAGTATAATTATTAAGTCTAACCAGGATATTTGGAGAGTCAAAGGGGATAAAACAAATAATTACCGAGGGAAAATAAGCATTAACTGAGATCGTTGTGAGTAAACCATAATTAACGTTCACTATATAAAGTACTCGATGCAGGTGAGAGTTGTAAATTGGGTCTATTTCCACTGGTTAGGTTTTCTACTGTTCATCATATAAACTCTATCCACATTGGAATGCTATTCATTCTTCTCTACCATCGGACTGATTCTATCAGTACTTTAAATGTGTCTTCAAATACCTCTTTCCTCAAGAGGCTTTCCTTGATTCACTTAGAAAATTAATGTTTCTTTTTATAAAATTAAATTGCATATAAAAATAGTGCAAAGCCTTTATTTGTTTTGTGTGCTATATTATGGTTTTCTGTGCATGTACCTTATCTTGTCTAAGCTTATCTATAAGCTCTTAGAGGGCACAAACCATGCTTACAGCATTTTTGTATACTCAATATTGCCTAGGCAATGAATATTCATTAAATAAATGATTGCACAGTTTTCTGAAAACATCACTCTAGCTATTGTTGTCCCAAGCTCATGCAATTATTCTGGTTCCTGATGCCTATGAAATGCAGAAAAGATAAGACACTGATCATGTCTAGATTAGAATAGTGGTGACATAAAAATAACTAAGAGGATTGGAAGTTACCATATTTACATAGTTTTAAGAATGTTTAAATGGAAATAGGCAGAATCCATTCTGCTTCTGAAAAGATATACAAGGAATCTGACCTATTTGAAAGAAAAGTAATAAATTTTTTCTCAATTAGTATTTGTTCAAATAGATAGAATTTATTATAACAAATGTTTAATTTGAATATACTGTTTCTATACTACAATTTATAAAATCATTTACAAGTTCAAATTTAATCTATATGGAAATCATACTGTATATCAGTCTTGGCTATTTTAAAATGTGTTTCTTAATGAAAACTTCTGGTATTTTAGAGAACTTTTTAATTTTTATTTTAAAAACCAGTTACATAGTAAACATTCATTTGTATTTAACTGAGAAATATTATATGGATCATACTTTATTATTTAATTTCAATAAAAAGGTGTTACTTTATTTGCAATTGTACTTCATGCAGGTCTCTTTTTCCTTACTAATATAGGTTGACATATACTATTTCAGGTGATATGTATGAAACATAACAGATTTTAATTTTTCTCTTAGAATGTTAAAGATAACTTACATATCCAGGAATCCAAGCATTGGAAATATACCCACTGGGCCTCCTCCAAATTAGGTGGATTTGGCAAATTTGCATCTTTTAGTGCTACTCTGGTATATTCATTTTAATCCAATAACTATGGCTCCTTTAGGTGCCAAATACTGTGAGCTAGTAAAGATGCTTAACTTCTCTGTCATTTTTCATTTGCTAAGAAGGATCTTTACTGTCTACCACCAAGGGCTGATGTCATTATTAAAAGTGGGTCAGATTCTACACATATAATTATTGGATTAATAGCTGCTATTATTATTACCAGTAAGATATGTAGAATCCTAGATAATTTCAAATTTCTTCTACTTGTACAATATTAAAATTCCAGCATCAACTATAATATTCAAGGCAAAAACAAATTTTATTTGTAAGCAACATTCTATTTACTACATAAAATAGAAAAAATATGACAAGACCTTGGATTTTAAGGAATGCACACTGTAATTGCGAATGAACATACTGAAACAATTAGCTAAATTGTGACTACTGACTACTACAAGAATTCAGAGATGGTGGCAACATTCCAAGACCAAAAGGACAGAGAATTTCAGAATTTTATGGAGTTCTCATACTCACTGCCCACTAAAAGCACAGAACACCAAGATTTCTGGAGATAGACTTCATGTCCTGGTCTTTAAAAAAAAAAAAAAAACTTTTCCATTTTAGTCCATTAGGTAGTCAAAATTTAGGTTTGCCTCTATAATGGTGCGGTGGTTTCCTTTAAATGAATAGGGGTCAAGGAGTTGATGTCAGCAGAAGGAGCCACCTGCAATGATTTGCACAGTGATAACATGTGCTTCTGATGTGAAGGGTAATCAGCAACATAATAGAGTTAGGGGGCAAGGTGAGGAGAACATGTTTAAATAGGTTGTACCAGATGGCACAGATGAAAGACTTTACACCCAGTTAACTGAATGATAAATTTTAACATATCATAATGATATATTGATGCTACTATTCATGAGATAACTCAACTGAAAAAAAAAACCTGAAGATGAATTCAAGGCACAGATGCAGAATATCTGAAGCATATCCCTTTTGTGGAGGTAGTAGTTCTTAATACTTCTGATTTGCCTAAGATCTTTACAAATTCTCAAACACAGCCCTTTAATTTCAGTGTTTTGCAATCTTATCTATATTCAGCATCAGTTAAGGAATATATTCAAAATACTGTACTACTATCTGGGTCCTTCCTCCAGTTTGGCTGTGGTGTGCGACTTGCACCTAAATGAAGTAAAAAGTCTCCCCAGGCAATTCAAATATACCATCAAAGCTACAAATAGTGGTTCAATCAGTGCTTCCCAAATGTTGATAGGAATAAAGAATCACTTGGAGAGTTTGATAAACCACAGTTTCCTTGGACTCACTTCCAAAGACTCAGATTTGGTAGGCTTGGGGTGGGGCTGAGAAGTATCGTTACAACAAGCTTTCAAATAATGCTGCTCATGCTGCTGGCCCCTGAGTGGCAGTGTCCAGTTCAGTTTTCTCAAAATTGAGTTTGCAATAGTATTTTCTGGGAGGCTGATTGAAAAAGTTTAGCCCCATCCTTCTCAGGAGCATCAAGTCTATCAAGATCCCAGATGATTCTGATACTACTGGTTCCTACACCACTACTCAAGATATGAAGCAACCTATATTTTGTTGCATTTTTTTAAAAAAAATTCCTTTAGCTCACCATTGGAATTCAAGCCATATTCATTACTGTAAATTTTGTTATAGCAGATGGCTATAGCACCCTTGAATTACAGAAAGAATTATTCCAGGAACAGGGCATCAATGTTCTCACAGTTTGCCTGGATACATAGCACTCTATACCCAAAAATCATTGGAAAGTATTCACCCCATTGATGGATTATACATTCTATTTTTTAACTAATGGTTCTTTTATTTATCAAATGACTATATTTTTCATTAGATGCTGGTGAAACATTAAGACTTTTTTGTGTGGATCTTGGCAAAACTACGCATGGCAGGACATCAATTGGTAAGTATTAACTAGGCGGCAGCACCCGACCCTCCAGCTGGCCCAAGCAGCAGGTGCTGTTGCTGTTAGTAATGTAGAAATAAGGAAGAGAAAGTAGTTTTCTCTAGTCATTGCATATATTTTGTAATTTATTTCATGAATTCTTTCGTTTAGAGATCCATTTAATGACCTTCTGTTAAGCAATCTGGAGCAATAAAATTTTAGGCAAAGGAAAACACCTTTGCTTCAGCCTAATAGGTAATGATAACTCAAGAGTGTGGCATTCAAACTTGTTCTTTCTCACCTGAATGTCCTTGCACTTTGTATCAAAATGAATCTGTTTTCCTTCTGCTTTGAAATCCCTTTTATTCATATATTTTAAGACCTGGATTAAGATAGCACCAACTTAGTGTTATCTTTCTCAAATGCCCTGGTTCTGGTTACAGTGTTTACCTCTGTACTGTTCTGCCTAGTTCTTGGTATGTATTTTTATTGTCACACTTTTTGCTCTCTATGAGAAGTGAATATCATCCCATTCCCCATTCATATTGGCACAGATTCTGGGGACAAAGGCAGAAGCTAGCACATGTGTCTCTCTCCAGTACTTCAAGTAGTACCTGGCAGAGATGATATCTTTAGTTAACATTCCCCTTAAGAAGTTCTTTGTAACTGAGGTGGGTTGATGAACAACAATATAGGAATCCAAGCAGCCAAACTGATACATTTGAAATTTAATTAGCTGAGGTCAGGACCAATCCTTTACAGACCTCCCTGTTTCAGACTCCAAACAAGTGGTCCTGAACTGGAAAGTTATAGAGCTTTTAAAATAGAGAACGACAAAAAGACATCCTGTTAGAAACAATTTAGCTAGAATCTTACATTAATTTTTGGTTGACACCTTTATCCTGTTTTTTGGTTGAGCAGGTAAATTTTTCTCTTGTGGGTACAGCTCATTCTGCTTTTCTCATGTGATTGTACTCTGAGTTATACTTTGTTCTCCTGAGTCAAATATAGGGCACCAGTTATATGCAGTGCTCAAGGTGGCGTCAGTTATGCCAAGCTATAACAGTGACACTAGCTCCTTCCTTCTGTTATATTAAGGATCTTTACTGGATACATTCAGATCTCTCTGTATTTCTCCTAAATACATAGATTATGTATATTAGTCAGATTCCTTGAAAACACCTGACACCCACAACTAAAAAGAGAAGTTAAATTGGCCTCACGTTTTGATTGGACAAGGTCCATGTTCAGGGGGCTCCAGGGCAAAAATCTTATGGCAGAAGGGTGTTGGCAGAGCAAATCTGCTCAGTTCATGGCAGCCAGGAAGCAGAGCTGGGCAATAGTGCTAAAAAGAAAGAGGAGAGGGACCATGTACAGTCCCAAAGTGAAACCTGTGTCTGACTCATCCAGACACACCCACAAGTGTGCTCCAACAATCACCTGGGCAGCTCCGAAGCCAATCAGGTTGACACAGTAAGTTTAACCTCCACATTTTTACAATGGGTCTATGTGCTTGTTCGGTTGTCAGATATTCCAGAATATGCAACACACAGATTTTGGCAAGTAGATGCCAGATAAAACAAGTAATTTTTTATAGAATGGGCTGTTGCATGGGTTTAAACCTTGTGTTACTTTTCTGAAGGTCAAATTCTATCTGTGTGGTTAAATAACCTTGCTCTTATTTTTGTTGTTGTTGTATTGGTATTTACCTTGCTCATTCTCTAAAAAAATTTACACTCAAATTAATGCTATGTTAATAGTATTATCTGACTAAAATTTTGAAGTTCCCTTTTAAAAGTCCCTCTTAGAGTCACTGTGGCACTTTCAAATATACAGAAATGCATGCAAGACTTATTCATAAATGACACAAGTATAATACAGATAGCATGGAAAAGGACTTGAGAGCATATCTGGTGATCTGTGTTATAATTCTAACTCTCCTACCATGTCTCTGTGGAGCAATTAGATTTAACTCTATGGGCCACTGTCCTTTTTAATTTGAAAGGAGGTGGATGCTTTTCTACATAATTTTATTTTGTCAAGTTTTGTAAACTTTCTGACCCTTGACATTTCAACATGTGGCAGGAAAATAGTCATAGTAATGGTCTTGTTTTGTTGGTATGAGGATTAAATGGATAATATGTGCCTGATGCAAAATGAGCACTTAAAGTCTCTGTGCTACTACTGATATTGCTGCTGTTATTGTTAGTCTTTACTTTCTTTTGGAAATGTATTTTAATTGATAAATTCTATTTATATATCTTTATGAGTATTGTGTTTTAGTTTTATATTAATTTACAATGTGGAACAATTAAAGTCAAACTAATGCATAAATCCATCACCTACTTATCATTTCTGTTTGTGGTGTTATGTTTATTTCCACTGCTGACTTTCTATAATTCTAATATAGGTCAATTACTAGCATATATATATATATATATATATATATATATATATATATATATGTGTGTGTGTGTGTGTGTGTGTGTTTGTATATATAAGTAGAACTCAAAGGAAGATCTAAACTACAATGAAAGATATAAGTATAGGATGATTTGCTAGAAGACTTTTGGGACTTGGAATATAGCTGTATGTCCTGAATCCTGTTCTAGTTCATCCAAAATTTTAAAAAGTAGAACAGAGATTGATGCATAATCATAAATTCAGGAATGTAAGCAATGTAGATTAAGTGGGTAGAAAGACCGGGAAAGGGTGAAGTGGAGCAAGACAGCTCTGTGATACAAAAATGACATCTAGGGTATATTCTTTGAATCTTGAGGTCACACATATTTTTGCATTTTAATAGAAAAATCTTTCAGAAAAATAATTTCTATAAGGTCTATATTAAAATGTTCACAATCAAAGTGCCTCATTCATTGCTTGGATTCAGTGAGACTTACAGCAGCGATGAAACGAGAAAACTCAGAATATCATTAGTGATTAAAAAAAAGACTGCCGGTGACAAGTGACCTTTAACATACAGCCAACTGTGAGCCGCTTTTGATCTTTCCTAGGAGAAGGAGTAGAAAAAGTAAATGAGTGAGACTGAGATGAGAGGCAAATTGAATAAGCAACTGTGTGACATTTTCCAGCCCCTCAGGGTTGATGGGGATGAGCATGTGTCCTTTCACTTATTTCAGGAAAACAAAGGCTACTGATAGCTGAAGTGACTGTGATGTATGAGCCACTACGTGAGATACTATCAACTGTGTATCATTTAATTGTCACAAGAACTCTGTGACATGAGAGGTATTGTTTTCCTCATTTGACACAAGAAAATTTTAAACACACAATTAGGATAGGAAACTTGACCTAGATTATACTCGTAGCATGATGCAAAGCCTAGGATTGCTTCTAATATTGTAGGACTTTGAAAGATGAATTTAGTGCAATCAAGGAACTCACAGACTTGACTCATAATCACATGTAAGCATGGGAAGAATGGACTGGGAGAGGCAAGCTAGGGTTGAAGAGCATTTTTCTATTTGTTCTCACCTGTTACTATGTAGTGTCCTAGCACTCAGAATCTTCAGCCTTAACTTGGAAAAAAATAAGATTTTTTTGAAGACAGATGAAAAAATTAAAACTTTAAGGTGTCAGTAAAATAAATAACTGGAGTAAACAGCTATAAATAAAATCTTAAATCTTGCTATGTGGCAACAGACTAGGTCATTAAGTAAATGTGTTGTTATAAAGTTTGTCGTACAAAGGGAATAATTTTGCATTTAAAGAATAACATTTCCTTTGGGATCTTCTTGATTTGAATTGCCATATAACTTAGTTGATTTCTCCCAACAGTTGCTTCTGGTATATACACTGACTCTTCTTCATACCTGTGGTTGTTATTGTTTGGGAAGACACATGTCAATGCTTGAACACAAAGCAAATGAAATCACCTATTCTTAGATAATTTCGAATCATAAGAAATGGCTTAAAACATTGCATTGCTTTCGGAAAGAGGCACAAGTAAAGAAGTTGGAAAGTGAGTTTGGAAGGCTTGTTCAAAATATTACAGTATTTTATAATGTATTTCACATTTAAAAACATTGTCCCTGTCATCACATTGTACAGAGAAGAATATGAACTTGGAGAAAAGTTTAGAGACAAGTTAAGTTTTTAGAGGCCCCTGGGGGAGATGAGGGAAAGGGGGCAGGGGACACTGCTGAAACATCGTTTACTTCCTTCTTATACTTAAAAACTACACTCTGCTAAAAGGGGTTAGACACAGAAAAATGATTAAGCTGATGAGTCAGGCATCCATAATTCTACAGCCTTCATCTCTTTAATGAAGCACATCCTTATGTTATATTAAAAAAAGTAGAAGGGAAATTATCATACTTTTAAAACACTGTGACATCTTTTTACCAAGAGCTGGCATTGACATATGAGTTGCCTACCAAACAGTCCTGCCTATCCATATCTCCCATATACTGGTTTACCTGGTAGGTGAGGCCTAACACTGTGTCCAATTTTAAGGTTTACTCTGTTTGTAAATGAGTTTTTAATCACTGAGTTATACAAGGATCCGACTTCTTAAATAGAATGCTTGGCTCACATTGGAATTGTCCTTCATGAGTTTGGATCATCTCTATAAAGCATGATGGGTGATGAGTATGCAAATCTGAGTGGCAAAGAGGATAATGCACTAACTAGGAGCAGGCCCACAGATGGTGCCAGAAATATATTCCAGGGTGTCTGAGGAAGCAAGCATCAGCTTCCTGGTATAGCCCCTTCCAGAAAATTTGTTTCTGTTTTGTTGCACATGATTTCTTTCTCTTAGCTCAGTTCATGGTGTGATAAGGTAGAAGTAGAAAACACATCCCTCAATATTACTGGGAAGTGATTGCAGTTTCCCTTAGGTGGATGGCTTTACAAAATCTTGAAAATGTTTTATCCTCAGTAACAAATGACAGAGCGCCGTGATCTTTTCCCGTTCTAATATTATACAGTGTTCGATCTTGTACAGAAACCCCACCATCCATCTATTCACCAAATATTTATTGAGTATCTGTTTTATGGGCTCAGTACTAAGGATATAGCTATGGGCCTGATGCATGGTCTTCCCTGCAGAATTTATAGCCCTCCTTTCCTCTTTGTCTTGCCTCAGGTAGAGGTCCTTTCCCTCATTCTTCACTCTCAAGGTGCAGAACTAAAAAAGCCAGCTTGCCTAACACTCTTAGACACAATCATCCCAAGAGCATTGTTTTATTCCTACTGAAATCTTTTGTAAAAGATTCAATATTCCGATCACACCTTTTTGGACATCAAACTTCTTTGGACTAGTCACCAACCTATTGTAAAATTGTCCAAATCCTTTTTTAATCTGTCCTTGTTTATTCCTCCATTTAGATCTTCCACTCTGATCACTGTGTGGCCACTAAATGTACCATTCACAGTCTTTGTGAGAACTCAAGTAATTCTGTTTGTTTTCATCTGAAGGGACATGTGGGCAGAGTGTGTAAATTTGCATGTTTAAGCACCCAGAGTCATTCTGAAATAATACAGTTCTACATAGGAATTTTGTGTACAAACGAAGGCCAGTTGAGACTGTAGGCCATCTAAAAAATCATTCCTTGAATATTGCTTCTCATCATGATCTCTTCATATCTAAAATGTAACATTTACTGCCTTGGTATTTTGCCATGTATAATCCCAAATCACTATATTGTTACCTAAATCCTCTCTCTCCAATATTACAACAAACTGCATAGAAGAAGAAGATGTAATCGTCAGCTTGTTTGGAAATAACTTGTGCCTAGCATGGCCTAAGTATAGCTTCAACACTCATCACATACTTATTTATTTTAATGTCACAACTAGTCTAGGGACTTTTGTGAGTTGTATTTGACATTTTCTTTCTCTCTAGTAATAACTTCTTAATAGTATATAAAGTTTTAAAAGAATGAATAAACTCAGTGTGACTCATTTTATCTTAAGGAGCCTTGCATTTTCTTACAAGATTCAAATTCTAATGTGTAACCTTGAAAAATATTATCCTAGATCTTGGTAAATAATTGCAAAATAGAACTAACCTTGCTTTTGGTGGTTTGATAAATTATATTTTTTTGTCTGTGGCATATCTAATGTGAAGGTCTTGTTTCATAGAGTAAAAATAATTTCGTGAATATTAATGAAATCTCTTCTGAAGAAAAAGTACTTTCATACTTTTATTTAACAAACTCAAGCACACATCAAATTGCTTTCTTTGAGAAAAAGAAACACTAGCTCCCCTCACCCCAGCCACTCAGATTACCATGCACTGTATCACAATGTATAGTTTTCTAAAACTGAAAATTTAACTGTTTGATTATCTGTTCTGTATAGTTTATTTTGTATTAGTTTTCTTACCCACTTTTGTAACTTTTCAGTATATCAATTTGATATTTGTCAGTATTGGGGATAATCTTTGATTTTAAAATAAATATTTTACAAGGGCAAGAAATTAAATTTTAATTCTAAAATTTTAAAATGTTCTTGCAAAGCATTGTGTTCTAAAATATTCAAAATTGTATATATAAAATTTCAGTTCTTTACAATTTTTATATTATGGTATAGTTAACTATGATTATAATTTTATTGATATTATTCTTCAAATGCTTCAAGGCTTGTAAAAATAATTATTTTAGTTTTTTTCTTCATCTTCTTAATGTGACATAGTCAATATGTCTTATCTCAGTGAAATTACATAGAGCAAATTTTAAGCCAATGAGATTGCAAGATGGCCGACTGAGTGGCGGCACAATAAGAGAGCATCTCTGAGGAAAAAAAAATAAAAACAACTTGGATGCTGGAATCTGGAAACATGGAGAAAGCCAGACAAAAGGAGAGGAATTCTCACAACCCAGGAAGAAACTGAGGAAAAAGAAAAACAAAAAAAAAAAAGAAAAAAGAAGAAAAAGAAGCACGGACAGAGGGCTGGAGCTGGGAAAGCCCCAATCGCTGTACTGGCACATCTTAAAGTCAGGTGACTCACAATCGAGCTGAGATCGTGGCCCTGCTGAGAGCAGGGGTTGGTGAGCTCCAGACCCTCGGCTGGGGGAGGCGCTGAGACAAGAAGTGGAAACAGCCAGTCGAGCTGCATGAACTTTGGTGAGTGATGGGAACTGGGTTCCCCAGGCCAGGAGGACTGGCTGGGCGACATTTTGGAGTTGGGCAGGGCCCGCGTGAATCAAAACCCAAGGCAGCCTCTGCTGATGACTCCTAATCCAAAGCACATTGGTGGGATCTGCTCCGGCAGGGCCACGCCCCTGGTTGAAACCCAATTGCCAGGGCCAAGGCTTTTCTGGGCCAGTGGCATCCCCAGGGAACACACAAACTTGTTGAAGCATGAACTGGTTGACTGGCATAGGGGGAGGGGCTGGCTCTCAGCGTGCAACTGGCAGATCCACTGCAGACTGCGGGGTGGTACTTCCCTAGCAAGTGCGTTGCAGAAAAACTGTAAGCAAAACAAAAGGCCCAGAGACCTCCACCACCCACCTGTCTGAAGGGGGCCAGAAACATGACAAGACAGAGAAAGAGCAAAAGGTCCCCAACTGCAGAACCAGAGAAAGTGAGTCCAACAGAGGTAAATGCAGAGGAGATTGAGAGCAGCAAACCTGTAATGTCAGAAACAGCCTCATCGGAAATAAAGAAATACATCCGTGACCTCATCGTCGAATTTAAATCTAAAATTCTAACTCAGGTGAAGCAAGATATAAGAAGATTAATAAAATAAGTCCTGGGTAATCCTCAAGTAGACACAAATGAAAGAATAGAGGAACCCAGATAAAGGAGAGAAGCCTTTGATGAAGAATATAAACAAAACCTAGAATATATGAAACAGATCCAAAGAGAATATCAGGAAATTAAAAACTCCATTGAAACCTGGCAAAACGTTTTAACAGAAACTAAAGACAAACTTTCAAAACTTCAAGATAGATTTGCAAAGTATGATCATGAAATTAAGGATCTCTTAAAAATAACAAGGAACCAGGAAGCAATGATACATAGGCTAGAAGATGACAAGAGGATTTATAACCTAAGAATAAAATATGTGAATGAAGATGCAGCAACAAATACATATAAAATAAAAAGTCTATTCATAGAAACAATTAAGGAAAATTTCCCAAACATAGGTAACGGAAGTGAAGTTCAGATAAATGAGGCATACAGAACTCCAGCCAGCTCCAACCCAAACAGATCTACACCCAGACATATAATAATCAGGATCCCAGAAATCCATCACAAGAACAGAATATTAAAAGCAGTCAGAGAAAAGAAACATATTACCTATAAAGGAAAACTCATCAAAATCACAGCAGACTTCTCAATGCAAACCATCAAATCAAGAAGAGCTTGGAGTGAAGTCTTCCAAGTCCTGCAAGAAAAAAACCTCCAACC